>CAAE01014995.1:1487372-1576827 GCA_000180735.1 Tetraodon nigroviridis | reverse complement strand
CATTTTTAGAGGAAAACCGATTTTGTACATACACAAGCCGCACCTGTATATAAGCCGCATGTGCCCACATTAAAACATGTAAACATATTTACAAAGAAAGACGGTACACAGAGAGAGTTTTCAAAGTTTTAAGAATATACCTTAGCTTTTCTTTCCAAACAGTGCCTGTGACGCGGCAGTAACACAGCAGGAATACGGTAGCACAGCACTAACAGGGCTGGTTAAAAAAAACGGTAAAAGTCACTGAAAGCCAGCTCGACTGCTTTTAACTTGAAAGCTGCGTCATATGCATTTCTTCTTGCATTTTCCATGATGAGGGTCTGTTCATGCTAATTTTATTCACGGACAAAGCGCGAGGTTACGTTAAACTTGCATCTTCCTCGACACATATATTCCACCTGTCTCACTCTTACCTTTTCTGCTCGAGCGCCCCTGGCGGCCGTTAGAAAAAATGCATACATTAGCCGCATCATTGCATAAGCCGCAGGGTTGAAAGTTTGGGAAAAAAGTAGCGGCTTATAGTCCGGAATTTACGGTATGCTTTTGCTCCAGGTTCACTGACACAGAAGTCAAACTGGGCAGAGACAGTTCAAAGACCTAATGAGTAAACCCAGAATCCAAAGGCTTGGAAAAGCACTGCTGTAGACAAAGGAAGTATTTACAGCAGCTGTCACACAATAATTTCCCTGTTTTCAAACTGAAACCAACAAGTGTGTTCCAGGTCACTGGGATGGTTTAAATGAGAAAGACTTCTTTTTCAAAGATCTGTTGCCTGTGGAATCTATACAGCCAATTAATAGAGGCAACGCTGACATCACCTATAAAGATCGTAAAGAACCAGTTAAACAGGCTGTAAGAGTCTGATGTCGGTCCTGTGAGGTCCACAAAGAGCAGAAAGTCATTTGGAACCAGAATGTGTTTACACTGGGACAAAGTTTCATCCATCGCACCCTCTGCTCCTGGGCCTGGCGTTTGCAAGATCAACGCTTTCAAATAAATCACACTTCAAACGGTTGATGGGTATCTGTGTGGGAGCTGGGTACCTCTGGACTGAAGCAGATCCGTCTCCTTCAACGTACAGTCGATATTGATCTGCAGCTGCCTGTTTACGCTCCGCAACCGGGTCATCTCTTCTGGCTACAGCCAGCGTGGACACACGAGTTAGGACAAGATTCAACAGTTAGATTCAAGACTAAACAGACAACCAGTAGCACCCCAACCCTCACCAAAACTCTGTGAATGTGTTGAGCGCCTGCTCCTTACTGTTGGTATGAGACTGGTGGAATTGACACGGCGAAAGCGTCTTTGAAGGGCGTCGTATTCCATATTATTCACTTCAAGCTTCAAATTGTCTAGTTTCTGCTTCTCCATCAGCAGCTCCTTCATCAGCCTTTCCATCCTGGCACGTTGGTGGAGCAAAAGAGCTGGAGGGCAATCCAGAAAACAAGCACTGACCTAAACTACTAAGGAAGCATGTATTTATCTCTAAATCTGAGTCATAAAGTTGTCAAACTGTAGACACACGGGTGTTCCACCGAGCGACATCTTTACCTTGCGTGTAGGCGTAGTCGTCTGAGCCTGAACTGGTGCGCCGGGGCAGCTGCTGAAACTGACTGGCAACGTTGCCCGGCAACGCGGAGATGGGAAGGATGGGTGCAGGGGCGGAACTGTGGGCGCCTTGGTCTATGTTGAGAAGAGACTCTGCTTCTGCCACGGGGGGCGAACTGGGTGGTCTCTGAGCCTGGCCTCCTGGGGACACCTTGCTTTTGAAGGGGTAGGCGGACTGGCCTGGCTGAGGAGAGGAGGCGGGGCGGGGCCTCGCGGGGCCGGGATGCGATAAATACATGCCGGGGTGGAAGGGTGCCCCGCCAGGGCCGCTCATAGCGATGGCCCTCGAAGGGGAGCTGGGCGATGGGCTGTTGGCCATGTAGAGTGTGCCTTGTGGGTGAGGCGTGTGCACAGGGGAACTACTGCGAGGTCGGGAAGCGTCCAGGGTAATCTCTATCTGGTTCTTTAAAGACGCTTTGGTGTGGTAGGATCTATAAACCGTGGGTTGCTGCAGAGTTTGTTGCTGGTGATGGTAGGGCATGCTGGGTAGTGTTGGGGAGCTTATTGGGAGGAAAACACATTGCTGGTGCTGGGGTTGAGGCTGGGGCTGCGGCGGCTGTACTTGATGCTGAGGTGAACTGTAAGGTGAGCCGTACGTGGGAGTGCTGTAGGGGGACTGCTGATGCTGATACACTGGTGCCCCTGATGATGACCAGGATGCAGGCTGCGGGCTCTGGGAGGGCGAGGGTCGGATATACAGCTGGGTGTTGTTGCTGTTGCCATAGTGCCCTGGAGGGATCTGCAGCGCCTGAGGGACGTTGGGTATAGTCTGAGAAAGGGTCACAGTTATCGGGTTCATGGTATAACGAGGGACGGGGGAGTACGTGGGAGACATGCCCTGCATTGTGGGTGGAGGAGTCGGGGTGCTAGCCGACCGGTTTTGATCATTCATAAAGAAGGGATTGTAGCCAGGGGAGGGGGCCATAGCAGCGGGGGCTGACAGGGGCTCGGGGTAACTGGGTCGCTGGGGTTCGATATGGCTGTCGCTTGTGCTGTGGACTAGGGCGCGCCCCACACCTGCTGCTCCGCCTTTGGCTTTGTCTGCTTCCGGGCCCGGGTAGCCCAGGCTAATATGCAGCATGTGGTTTCCGCTCAGTCGTCCCTCCTCCGGACTGGGATGAAACTCGCCATAGAGGTATCTGTTACTCTCCTGAGCCAGCAGGTGACAGCAGAGATCCAGGTTATTGTTGTTCTGAAAGAATTCGACAGAATGGAGTCTTCAAATTCATTTCCTAACAGAGATAATGGATCATGATGCATAACGCTACATAAATCAAAGCACAAACATGCAAAACTTTAATGGGATTGGTGCATGAAAGGAGTGCGTGTGCATGCGGGCACCTGCAGAAGGTACTGTGACACCACTCCCTCTGGAATCTCTGGGAAACGTTGCTTGAGGTCCTGCAGGACGTGGTAGTCGAGCTGAGAGCCTCCATGCGCCATCCTCAGCTAACGCGGTCAACGAGCCCAAAGCCGTAAGCGCCTCAACAGCCGGTCTCGTCTCATTCCCTGAAGATGGAGAGACGGCTGAGAAACCGAGATTCGATGCTCAAACACCACAGATATGACTGCAGAGTTCCCACCAGCCCCGCCGGCCTGCAAACCTACACACCCTGTGTGTCAGCAGGAATTTCCAAGTGTGACAAACAGACTTTATCACTGTCGAAATTGTCAATCTGATCTTTGGAAAATATTCATTCAGCAAAGGCGAGAGAAAGGGGAACCAGAACACAAACATACATGCAACAGGCTAACGCTAACAAGAGGACTTTCTGTTGGCACGCAAAGGTGTGCGTCAGTCTGTTGTTGTTGTTTGCTCAGCTACACTGTTGCACCAAGCAGCGACATACCGCTGCTACCTAGCGGGCTAGTATCGGCATCGGTTAGCCTCAATGCATCACTTGATCAACCGCACCGGTGTGCTGAAAGGAAGCATGCCCGGCGTTCCACGTTAACAACCCTGCAGTTGATCAAAATTAACCAATTTATGAACTGCTTCCCCGCTAAGTTTGCTAATACTAAAGCCACTCTTGTTCTTGTTGGCTGGTCAGCTGTCACAAGCCTGGGTGTTGATGGATTAGCAACATAGCCATGCTAAAGTAAGCTTAAAGCTAACCCGCTAAATCGCACTTACCATATGTTGAGAGAGTGTTTTACGTCTCAGACTATAGCTAAGTCCTGGTGGAAGCCGTGATATTTCTAAAATAGCAGGCCGAAGTTTATTCCGTTTCTGTTTCGGCCAAAATAACTTGTAGTTTCACATTCCAGCGCCAGGCCCTGGCCGTTGAATCGCTTACGAGAAAACTGTCTATCGCGATATTGGCAGAAAGTCTCGGACGCGGAAGTTGTTTGGCCGGACGGATCCTCGGTAGTGCGCATGCGCAACCCTTTCTAAGCATAATTCTTAAATAAACTATTGAAAAAAAATCCCAATCGAACTATTCATTTATTTGAAGTTTACACGTTCAAAACCTACAATAGTCAACAATATTAACGTTGTTGTTTTGGGATTTTTATTTTTTTATCAGAAGGAGAATTCCCAAACAAGGAGGAAAACATGCCACATGAAACTAAAGAAAATGTATTTACTGTTTGGAGGAGAAAGAAAAGAGATGAGTCATCTGATCTTTGTATGAAATAATCTGTTCCGACCGCCTGACCAATGCTAAAAAATTAATGGTAATAAAATATGACAGTTTTTTAAAAAAATAAAAATAGTAAATATGTCATTTACTCCTTGATGATTGCATACTGTTTTGTAAATGGTAAACCGCATCTTTTACCTGCAAAAACTGACCATACATGTATTTCCACCAGAGAGCAGCAAAGGCTTAGTTAAAAAAATAAACAATAATAATAAAAATATTAATAAAAAACGTAACAATAAAAAATGTGTTTAAATAAAAGTGGTGAAGCAGTTATTACTAGCAATCGCGGGCTTTCTTTATTTAAATCACCGCAAAGGAGAATAGAATATATGTTTATTCAATTATTCATTAATTGCACTGTTCCAGCAGCAGCAATTTAGTTTTATCATCAAATCCCCATGGTCTATCTGCAAAAAAGCAGGTGTACGATATGTGTCCGTAAAGATGGTGCAGCTGGTGCCAATGTGGCCATCCACCAGCACCCAGAGGGGGGTGTGAGATGTCCAACCACGGGGTCGTCAGGCCTGAGCTGCAGCAGCTGAAGCTCAGCTCCAGTCTGACTCAGGTTCGCTGTCCTCGTTGCTTGATTAGTTACCACAACTGTGGTGCTATTTAAAGCGGGCTCCCTGTTGTTGCTGATGTCCCCCAGGACTCAGAACACAGGCAGCTGGAGGCCCCTCTTGCCCTGAGACCCCCAATCACGGTGCTATTTTTATCATTCAGGAAGTGGCTGATCTGTGGAAAGGCCCCACAAGACAATAACCGCTGTTGCAGATCATTTTAGAAATCTATTTGGGTTTTTTTTTTTTGGGGATCAGATTTCAATTCTTCCTCATACTTTTTTCCCCATCAAAGAATCACTTAGGTTTAAAGACATGTCACCTCACGTACACTGAAGAGTGTGAACATTCTGGGATGTGCGGGCTTGTTTCTCGATCATCACAGAATGACAAAGTCTCAGGGAAAATAAGCCGTCATCCTCTGGATAGGTCGAGACTGCTGGCTCTCCTAAAAATGTCAAGAATTTGAGCTCCTCAAGTCGACCTGGCCAGAGGAGTGATAATCTTATCAGAAAGTTTAGCTAATAATATCTGCGTGCTTCAGGAACGTCCAGACACGCAACATGCATTTATTATCGCCAGCTCTGTGATTGGTCCAGATCTGATTATTTATGCAGCTGTGGCCGGAGCCGTCAGGATGCTGCGTGCACGCGAGAGCGCGCGCGCGCGCACCCGCGAGGCGACAGCTGAACCTGCGGCGGGCGCGTGCGGAATGCGCGGAAAGTAACGGTACTTTTATGGAGAGCGAGCAGCAGCCAGTCGACCTGGTCCGCTGGCCTGAGCCGGGCTCCGCTTCCCAGTTCATCCAGCACCAAGAGGATTTTTAAACCAAAAGCCTCGTTTCAGTCAGGGAGGACGACGGTGAACGAGGAAAAGGTAAAATACAACACGGGTGTGAATCTGCCTTTTATCGAGGAGCAATAAGAAAAACAATTTCAACTTTATTTTAACGAATAAATCTGTCGCAAGTTTTTTAGCTGTAAAGTTAATGTAAAGTTTTAAAAAAAAAACCCTAAATATATCTGGTAAAAGTTACTTCTGTATTTAAATTTAACTTAAGTTGGATTTTTTTAAATTTGAAAACTTTTGATACCCCCTAATTTAGCCATAAAACGTCTCAATACTGCATATGAAATTGATTATTTGATTATTTATTATAACAGGGTAAACTTTGTGGCTGCTAAAGAAAATTAGATCAATACTTGGTCTGAACAGTTCAACAGCAACTTTGTGTCAGCTGAGGCCTGAACACAGATCTGGAATATTATTATGGGATAGCAACAGTTTCCGTGCTGGAGAACTGGTGTCCAAACAGCCCCGACTCACCCAGTTGTCCACAGTCTGGCCATTTTTTTAGGGGTTTTGTGGACCGACATGTGGGTGCCAACCTGAGCTCGGTCCAGCTGCGTATTGCTTATCAGAAATAGATGTGATCACATGTCCAGGACCCACAAGTAGAGGCTATAAATAGAGGCCTGCAAACGTCCATCGCACACCTCCTCAATATAAGTGAAGAAGAATTGGTACCTTAATTACTTACTGTTTAAGTAGGTGGGCCACCAATACTTAATATTCAACATTTAAAGAGTTTTGTGTAGTTTGTGTTTGTGCTGTGATTTTAAAGCAGTAGCTCTGCTTTAATTTATTCCTTTATCAGAATGAAATTCTCAGCACATTTGTGGTGGTCCAGTATCAGAACATACTGGTCAACATGCACTTGTCACACTTGTATAAGTTAACTTCAGGTACTCAAATCCAAAAAAAGTGTACATTAGGTTGATCGTAAAACCTAAATTTCTCCTGGGTGTGACTAAACGGTAGACTCCAGCATCTGCAGCTGACCCTGTGTTTAACATTTGGTTCTCTGTTGCCTTCCAGTCAGCGTTCCAGCCTGTTTGTCAACTTGTCATTGTGGTACCAACATGATGGAAGTGGCGCAGGTCACGGCTGTAGACATGGAGCATGACGAGCACAAGGCCTGCGAGGTGGAAAAGAAAAATGCTGACAGTGCACTCGAGGACAGCACATCAAAGGAGAAACCTTCTGTTTTTGGTGAGGAAGCAAAAGCCGAGAGAAGAACGCGAAGAACCCGCACAAAGAATAAAGAAAATGAGGAGGAAACGATCAATGGCATCGCACAAGATGGCGAGATGAGCGAGGAGCAGAATGCCTCTGAACTGGCTCTTAAAAAAGAGGTGTGAGCGATGGGCCGCGCGAAAAATAGTTCATTCTGTCATAAGTCTGTGAGTTTATAGGATCTTCTCTGTGATAGAAACTGCTCCGATCCCAAAAGCCGGTGGCCAGGAGTTACGTGCCGAAGGTGAACAAAGAGAGGGGTGTCGTGAAGAACAAGTTTGAGGCCATGCAGAAGGCCAGAGAGGAGCGCAGCAGGCAGAGGAACAAAGATGAGCAGCAGAAGAGGAAGGAGCAGTACGTCAAGGAGAGAGAGTGGAATCGCAGGAAGCAGCAGGTCCAAGAGAGAAAATAACACTAACCTTCGACTAAGACATGCATGAAGCAATGAGGCATGATGGAGCAAAAAGGCTCCCGTTTTGAGTGAGCATTTATTGTCTTTTACACACATTTAGTAGGTGTGAATTCTATGCATTGTTTAATTTAATGCTTGGGTTAATGTAGGAATTGGTGTCCAGCAGGACAAAACGATTAACTGGTAGTTAATAACATAATGTATTTGGCAAGATAATGTCCATCGTGTCTGTTACTGTGTAAAATTTTAATTAAAATAATTTATTAAACTCCATGATCCAATCCAATTAGGTAAATACAGAAATGATGTCTTTTGAGTGGTTTAACCAGGACAGAGAGCCAGGACCCACGCCCTGTGTGCACATGTGCCATAGCGGGCCAGGTTCCATCACCTCCGCTCCTCCGCTCTCCTCTTGACCAATCGCAGGTCTGCCCACAGGTCACCTGACCTGGCTGTTAGCAGGGATTATACCCTTGTTCTTGTTGCAACCAGCATGGCGCCTGAGTGTCAAAGGAGATGATCTCAGCTATACTGTAGTCTCACTACAGCTTTCTATCTGATCCCTGCAGATAAAAGAACTGCTCGCTTCCAGTGATGAGGAGGAAGAGGTGAAGCCAGCAAAGGTGGAAAAATCCTACGTCCCCAAAATCACAGGTATGGCACGGGATGACTTGTAAAGGGTCGGAACGAGAGGTCATCTGCAGGTTTAAGTTGCATTCTGTGAAATCTGCAGGCAGTGTGAAGGGGAAGTTTGCTGAAATGGAAAAACAGAGACAGGAGGAAGAGAGGAAGAGGACGGAAGGAGAGAGGAAGAAGAGGGAAGCCCAGGACAAAATAGAGAAGGCAAAAATAAAGAAGGAACTGGCTCAGAAAGCAGCTGAGGTAAGTAAAGACCGTCCCAGTCCAGATAAGAACATGCTTCTGCGATGATTCAGGTAATCCTCAGCTGTCACTCCGACGAGTTATTTTAAGTGGCCGTTTGAAATCCGAACAGGTGGCAGATGCTGGATACAGCATGGCGGAACCCACCAGGAGCATTGTTGACATGACCAACGGCTGACCTGCAGCCTAAAATGGGTCACCTTGATTTCATGTTATTGTGTGAGACTTGGGCACTGACGTTCTGGCAGTCGGATGTCTGTAAGGGCTGTTGAACAAATGCTCCTGACAGGAGCCTTTAACACCATTAGACCGTTAGGGTTCCAGAAGGCACCAGAAGGGCAAATGTAGGCAATCGCTGCTATTTTTATTCAGCTCTATTCTGGTAGATTCACACTGACCATGTGTAGCATGTACGGTAGTTAAATATTCCTGATAGCCATTCCGTTACTAGTGCCACTTTACTACGACAAAATCAATCTGGGTGAGCATGCAGGAGCCATCTAGGAACAACTGGAGAGCACATGTCCACGCCGCTGGGTTCAGACAGTATAAGACTGGAATCCGTTTCCCACACCTTCCAGCAGCCAAATTAGCTCCAGACCTCCTTACCAACGCCTAAATTAGACTCTCCTATCTGAGACCAACACCCACACTCTGACCTACAGCAAATGGCGACATTAGACCAGCGGAGCCGTCGTCTGTGCTCTCACTCCCTTGTCTAAGTGTGTCAGCAGTGACACTTCAGTGGGTATGCACACAGTTTGTTTTCCCCCTTCAGTCAGTCTGCTTCTACCCCTACAGTTACCGCTGTACCATGACCCACTTCCTGATTTAATAGAGGTGCCGGTGGAATTATACCAACTGGAAAGTAGTAATGTCCTATATTTTCAAATCAAAGGCAAGATGGTGGTATTTAAATCTAAATAAGCAGAAAAACTCAATCTTTAGTCCTAATTTGCACACGAGAGTCCCTAAAGGATGCTGGTGTCAGATAGAGCCTGTTTAGAATGCATTTTCTACGGTCACATTTAATGACTACCTTGAGTGGCCTTTTTATCTCCTTCCAGGAAGGAGATGACACCATCTTGGTTCGGGTGGTTCCAGCAAAGTCATCACGGCCTCCAGGCAGAATCCAGATGAACTTCGAAGACTTGGAGAAAAATCGAGAGGAGGAGTTAAAGAAGAAAGCCGAGGAAGAGAAGAAGAGGCAGTATGAGGAAAACAAGCGCTCGTTCAGGGAGGTCAAACGGCGCTCGGTTGTGGAGCAGGTACAATTTCTTTTACATTTTCTCACCAGTTCTTCATCCTCTTTAAGTCAGCTGCACTCTCGTATTCTCTTGGACTTAGGAGGAAGAGGAAAAACCTTCAGAGAAGGTGCTGGTGACTCCTGGAAAACTGAAGATGTCTTTTGAAGAGTTAGAGAAAGAAAGGCAGGAGCAGAGGAAGAAGAAGGCAGAGAAGGAGGCCAAGCGTCGCCTGCTGGAGGAGAAGAAAGCTTTTGAGGAGGCCAAGCAGGGAACGGTAATCTGAACACACAAAAAAACACAACATGTTCAGTAACAGGCGTTCGACCTCATTGTCCTTACCTTTCCTCTTGCTTTTAGGAAGAAGAGGAGGAGGAGGAGCCAGATCAGGAGGAAAAGGAGGAGTATCGCCCTGGAAAACTGAGGTTGAGCTTTGAAGAACTGGAGAGACAAAGGGTGGAAGACGAACGCAAAAAAGCAGAAGATGAGGCCAAGAGACGAATGGTGGAGGAGAGAAGAGCGTTTGCTGAAGCCCGCAAGAGCATGGTGAGTTTCTCAGACCGTGTTCTTGTTCCGCATGCATGCGTGTCAATTTACACAACACGCGCATCAATATTTTCATTCCCCCTCAGGAAGTAATAGGCCTGTTAAATGTCAAACCAGAGTCGTTTTCACACAAACTTGCTGGCACCTGATGTTGTCCTGCAAGTCGCCCTCGTAGAAGGTGGCGACATGTCTTTGTTTGGGCCGCAGCTGACCGCACTCAGCGCCTGGTGTTACTCAGCTTATAGATGAGGACGACGAGGCGCTGATGGCTTTGCTCAACCTGGAGGGCAGCAAACCCGGGAAGATATGTGCCAGTTTCGAGGATCTGGAGCGTCACAGGCGAGAGGAGGAGCAGCGGAAGGCTGAAGAGGAGGCCAGGAGGAGACTGGAGGAGGAGAAGAGGCTCTTTGCCGAGGCTCGCAAAAACATGGTAAGTCCACATGTCCGGTTAGAAGACATTTTGTTACTGTTGGACTAAAAGTATTGACCTTTAACTTAAACATCAAACCCATCATCCCAGTGACGTTTACTCCACTACAAACAAATTGATAGCAAATATCATGACTTCACCAACACCAACAACACTTATTCTGGCATTTTCCCTCTGACCCCGTGTAAATGTTACCTATAATTGGAGTCTAACACAACAGACTTCAGTGTTATTCTTGTTCATGATTCTACTGGGCTCAGATGGTACATATGAATTATCCAAATTATGTCTTTAAGACTGCTGGCCAGGATCAGGAAAGCTCTGCATATGGAGATGAAACAGTAAGATATTTTAAAATCCAAATATCCATAGCAAAACAAAAGATAAATAAAAAACAGCCTTGGTTGCTGGGTAAGTATGTTGTACAAATATTGATTTTGGACCCTAAACAGATGTGGCAAATCTGTGTTTACATTGTGCATGAAGGCAGTGGATGAGGAAGAAGGGATGGAGAAAAGTGACTCTCAGGAAGCCTTACACCCTAAGAAACTGGAGATCAACTTTGAAGAGCTCCTGAAACTGAAAGAGGAAGCTGAAAAGAGACGCAAGAAAGAGGAGCGCAAGAAGAAAATGGAGCAGGAGAAGCAGGAATTTGAACAGCTCAGACAAGAGATGAGTGAGGTCAGTCCTGAAAAGGCCGGGATGCTTGAATGAATCGAGATGTGCAAAATCATTTGGCTCTGATTTCGCAGGATGAAGTGAACGAAAGCTCAGATGTGGTCAGCAATGAGTATGAAGAACTCACCAAGCTGAAGAGAACCGGGTCCATCCAGGCCAAGAACCTCAAGACTAAATTTGAAAAGATCAAGCAGCTGACCGAAGAGGAAATTCAGAAGAAGATCGAGATGGAGAGAGCACGGAGGAAGGCCATCGACGATGAAATTAAAGAGAGAGAAGCTGGGAGATTCCAGGAGGTGAGAGAACCCACGCGTGCTCAGAATAAGAATTAAAAATTCAGCGAGGCTGGAAACCAAACGTTCTGCTTCACGCTCCACACCGTTTCACTTCTAGGAGGACGAGGAAGGAGAAGCAACGCCGGCGAGGGCTGAGGAGTCCCCTTTCAAGCAGAAAGTGGACATGCGAGCCCGATTCGAACAAATGGCCAAAGCCAGAGAAGACGAGGAGAGGAGGAGGATAGAGGAGCAGAAGCTCATGAGGATGCAGTTTGAGCAGCAAGAGATCGATGCCGCCCTCCAGAAAGTAAATCCTCCATTTTCACCAGCATATAAGGAGCTCATCGTCACGACGAGCCTTTTATTTGCTGGTGAAGATAAAGAGCTGATGATCTGTGATGCTGGTTTCAGGTCAGCGTGGCCACAGCAGCAGTTGTGATTTCTGTCTCCCTGTTTTTTGTTGGTGTCTGATATTACAGAAATCGGAAGACGACGTGGACGACGAAGGAAGCATCATCAACGGCTCCGCGGCCTATGAAAATGAGGAAGATCACGCCAGATCGGGGGCGCCCTGGTTTAAAAAGCCCCTCAAAAATCAGTCAGTGGTGGACTCCGAGCCGGTGCGGTTCACAGTCAAAATAACAGGGGAGCCCAAACCGGAGGTGACCTGGTGGTTTGAAGGGGAGATGCTGCAGGACTGTGAGGACTATCAGTACATCGAGAGGGGGGAGACGTACTGCCTGTACCTGCCAGAGACCTTCCCGGAGGATGAGGGCGAGTACATGTGCAAGGCCGTGAACAGCAGGGGCACGGCAGCCAGCACCTGCATCCTCACCATAGAAAGTAAGAGCACCCTGGTGTGACCGCATGCCTGCACCAAGCATCTCCTGCACGAAGTGGATCGCATGCTCCTCTTCCGAATGAGTACGGCTGGCAGATACGGATAACTCTTCTCCTTTGTATTTTGCAGCATACGACTACTGACACCCTCACCTACTGGAAACTTTCCCTGTTGTCTCTCACTCCTGTAAACCTTCATCCCTCGTGGTCAAACGGCAGTATCATTTTCATTCCTGAGGGAGGGATGGAGGGACAACAAACACACACACACACACACAGAGAGAAAAGCAAATGTCTGTTTACTTATGGCTGAAAATGTAAAGCTCCTGTTGAGGTGCCTGTGCCAAATTGGATGCAGCATTTTTTTTTTTTTTTAGCTACGATGCTTTCATGGTATTTGTCATAGCAGCAGTTTTTAAATGTCGTGTTGTAAATATCACAATTACTCGTCAATTCCTGACACAAATTACACCCAAAGCTTTGAAAGCTTTGTAAAGACTGTCCATGTGTGTTCATTATAAAAATTAAAGAAGAAAAAAAGTGGAGTGGTAAGTCTGTTGAGGGAATGAAAAATTGTCAGGAGTGAATTCATTTGGAATATTCATTTAGATTTTCTTCAAACTGCAGTATTGATAGAAGTTCACATTTTTTTCATGTACTGAACCTCCTTTGTTGAGTTGGATGTAGTAATATTGATAAAGATTAACATTATTGACACTGCTTGTGAATTGGTTTTAAAAGAAAAAAAAAAAAACATTTATTCGCCCGAATATTGTCATACATTACCAGTAAAAATGTTTTAATAAAATCAACAAATGTAACAACTGGTGTTGTGTCTAATGGTAATTCGTGAGAAGGTTGTTTTTTGTTTTGTTTTGTTTTGTAGTGACCATATTGGTCTAAAACTCAAGGTGACCATTTAATAGCGGCTCATCTGAAACAGCTTTTTCTGTCTTCTTTGACTTTTTTCCCAGTGGAACCCTCTTTCCACTTTATGATGGTAGCTACTAAATATTTAATATTAAAATAAAAAAATGAGCAGCTCAGTAGTATTAAACATGACATTACTCGCAGGACACTTAGTGATTACATTAGAAGAACCTAATGTGACCACTAGATGGCATTGTAGCATACGACTAAAAAATTAATGCATTACTTTTCAAAAAAATGTGGTTAAATTTTAGTAAGTAAATATCCTGGGTTTTAGTTAAAAAAAAAATATGTCAACGTAATACTTACTTGCGACCCAATAAACAAAGATAACAAACCAGACATGATAAACTATGTTGATGAACATACTTGTTGTCAATAAAGCTTGAGAAAAAAATATACAGTCTCCATGGAAACACGTCATCGCTACGACCGCGTCTGATAGCAACATGTAGCAATAGGAGACAAAACGAAACGCTTGGTGCACATTTGTGTATTAAACTTCGTTTTATATCATACATCCCTTTAATGGTTAGATAAACACTGCTAAATGCTAAAATGCTATCGCTAAGGAGGCTTCTTGTTGTTTTGTTGCTTACCTGAAGCCAGTAACAGCGTTTATTCTGGTCATGGCTGCTTCCATTGAGGAGGTTTCTTCTTCTCTGGTGAGGGAGTACCTGAGTCGAAAGGTAAACAACATCACGATCTTTGAATAAGCTCTCCGAAGGTTTGTATCTTTAGTAGATTTCCAGTAAAACGGTAGCCACCTAGTGTTAGCAAAATGCTCAGTTGACTTAGCGGTGTATTCAGGTCATGTTAACTACGATGGGACGATGGTACTCGAGTTGTCATTTAAAAAGTAATGTTAAACGCATTAGTCCGCAGTTGCATTTTTGGGTTAGACATGCTTTTGTAACAGATTGTTAAACTAACAATCCTTTTCCTGCACCAGCAGCACAACAGGCCGCGTCTGGTGATCTGGGATCGCAGAATCTATTAGATTCTAGCATTTTTCTTATAGTTAGATAGTGATCAAAACAAAAACAAATAAAAATAACTCTTTTTGGTATTAGATTAGTGGAGAATATCCAATGTTCTAGTTCTTTACATTGGACAGCTGCTAAAAGGCTGTGAAAAATATACATATACAGTCCAACTTCTTCATCGTTGTAACAGTATTTCAGTATTTAAAAGTTTGCTTGTGGATGTTAGACTCAGTGTGAAACGTGATTGCTGCTCAGGGACTGAAGAGGACGATTGCCTGCATGGATGAAGAACATCCGCGCACAGAGGCCAGCATCAACAACAGATGTCATTTGAGACAGGTCCTCAACCTAGAAGATCTTTATAGAAAAAACAAGGTAGAACATTAAGGGTTATACGTAATGCAGAAACAATAAAATCAACACATGTGTTGATTTAAATTGTCATTGCAGGATCAGAACTCCCCCCTGAAATCATTGCTGGAGATAATTGTAAAGTATCACGTCACAAATGTCAGAGGTGACAGCATCAACAGTAACGAACGTGACCGCCTCCGATCTGCTACAATCAGGTTTGATTCTCCTGCAGCAACCTCAGCAGTGGTGGATGACACGACGCTAAAGGCTTTAAGGTATGGCATCTGCCCAAGCTTAACTTACTTTTTTAAGGTGATTTTGCGTTTATGGGCTGTTTCTCGAGCAGATCTGATCCAGAGGAGATCTGTCGTTCGAACCCCGTCGCTCTCTCATCACTGCCTGAGTCAAAAAGATCGTCCAGTCAGGGTTTCTGGGCCGCTGAAGCAGAAAACCAAACCGGTCAGCTGGTAGCGCTCTCTCTGATGGACAGACAGACTCCTGCCTCTGAGAGCGGCCAGAAGAGCCGAGCTAATCGAGCGAGACGGGGTTTGATGGCCGGACCGGTTACCAAAACATCTCTGGTGAGCTTTTAGATAGATAGATAGATAGATAGATAGATAGATAGATAGATAGATAGATAGATAGATAGATAAGTCCTTTATTGTGATTTCACCCAGGGTGCAACGAAATTAGTGGGGGCACTCCCACAGCAGCTCATCATCATCCTGACACAGCATGTTTGCATGTTTCTCTACGCTTTGTTTCATTTCTTGGTATTTTTTTCTAAGAGCATAAACGGCAAAGGACAGAGTCAAAGGCTTCCAACAAAAGGAGAGGAAAGGGGGATGAATAATGCCCAACCTGTGATGACTGGCATCCATCCTCAAAGCAGCATAACCCAGGAGAACACTGGGGACCTCACAGGAGGACAACAGGATCCCAGAAAGGCCTCAGAGCGTCATCGGAGGGCAAACACCCCTGAAAAAGTGCATCCGGACACACAGAGGAGTCAAAAGTAAACATTGGAATTGTCCTAGTTTCTGTTCTTTCTATTCTCAACCACAGTTTAGCCTAAAGGTTTGTGTTTACAGTTTGTCCAGCAGAGTCAGGCATGGAGCAGAGGGGTCTGAGCTGAAAGGGTCTGAGATGGTTTTAGGTGAGCTCCGTCCATGTTACAGAGCCTACCGTTTATTTTTTATTGGTCCTGATTGACTGATTATCATTCCCAGATGATATTTCCGATGAAGATCTGCACGAACTCTCACGAGCATCCTTGCAGAGAAGCGCTGCAGACCCCAGCTATGAGGGGCGGCCCATGGACCAGTCCACGGCCCTGGTTGGTGATCTGCGCCTGTGCTGATAATAGAGACGCTGTCTTTTACAGCTTTCAGTCCTAACTTTGCTTTTTTTCCCCTGTTTATTGCTTCTCAGGAGCTAAAAGCTCTTCTCTTGGGCGCCGGTCTAAAGTGTTTCCCTCTGGAGTGGACAAATCAGGCTTTCACCTTCTCAGAGATGCATGACCTGAGATACGGAATTGTGCAGAAGAAGGTTGTCCTCACGGCGCAGGACTACGTCATCCCGGTGATCTGGTTTTCTGACGCGATCCTGTCTGCGTTTGAATTTTCTAGGGTGGTCCTTGCGGAGTTCTGGCATCGGTCCAAGCCTTTGTACTGAAAATGCTTCTGTTCGAATGCCCCCGTGGCACTGATACTGGCCTTCAGTGAGTTATCCGTCAATCCTGCTCTGGCCGCTTGTAATCGCCCGGAGGCCTCTCACAGACATCGGCTCACATCAATGGCTGCGCTACAGCTCTGCTCAGTATTGACCTCTGCTCAGTGGTATTAACATGCTTTTCACTCAAGTGTGACTTTGTTCTCAGGAGGTTAAGACCTTCCAACACCACCAGAAGAAAGTGTCTTGTGAAAGCTGCCGCTGAAATCCTTTGGAGGGCTGGCGAGGAAAGAGAGGCCACAGTTGTCATGTACGATCACACACGTTTTTCAAGAAAATCTCCTGCATGCAGTCATCCACCAGCAGACGTAAGCGCTCACATGAGCGACACACATAGCCGTTTTTGTTCCGACGCGAAGATCAGAACGAAAAACGCCACACCGAAGTCAGAAGGTTCAGATCAGATCCCACCCGCATGCACACTGGTGCTGCCTGTGTGTTCCCTGTGGGGCTCCGGTGATCCCTATCGTGCGTCTTTGCCCCCAGTGAAACCAACTGGTATGTGGCCAACATGGCTGCCTCGCTAACGTAAACATCCTCCTGTTCTCTCGCCCTGTTTATGGAACGCAGGAACAGTATGTCCTGCTGAGCCTGAGGCTTATTTACTGGGAAGAACCGGGAACAATCCACAGACTCAAAAGTCCAAAACCAACTGTGGAGGAAAGAGAATTGTCTGACATAAAATAACTTCTAGGCTGCATCAGGAGCAGCACAGCGTTTTCTACCTCCATTTCCTGTTGGTTTCCTCCAGTTTGGACTGGAGGACGACAGTCTGTGGAAGCTCTGCACCAACAAGCACAGCTATTGTCTTTTACCCACCTGTTAAGAGTCACTGTTCTCAGAAAGGTGACTGTGATTTTAATGTGATTTTTAATAGATTTTATGTTTTTGGGTTATAAAAAAACCAAAACAGAAATTCCGGGAGAAACCATTTCACACCAGTTGGTCGCTACAAATCTGAGGGAGTGCTTGAGAAGGTATGAAGCCACTGAGGAATTCAGCCATAAGTAAAGGACTAGATGTATTATTTCAAAAAAATTACATAATTTTGTTTGTCCTCCTGTATTTAAAAGTCTTTTTTTAAATATTTCTAGATGACATGTTTCACCTTTGGCAACTTCAATAACCTGCTGCTGTTTGTGGAGCAGCAGATTGAGCAGGTAAGAGAATTCCAGGGTGGGGGCTCCTGAAGGTTGAGGGCAGCCTCTCACACTCGTCCCCTCTACCACACACAGTTTGAGAGCGGACCCTTGGGGTGCCTACTTCTCACCGTATCTGCTGTTCTGTCACGATCCATCGAAAAGTACGTCCTTGTCACCGGGGCAACACGCTGTCCACGTCTGTTTTTGGTGAAAACATCACTTTTATCGGCTCCGTCTTCAGGGTCAGAGAGGATCTGGATTTGCCTACTGCAACGCTGATTGGAGCGCACGGCTACTGCACCCAGGTGTGGCTTTAGCGAGGCGACGGTGAACAAATACACCAGACTTTCGGCTTCGGACTCACGTTCTACCTCCACGTCACCAGGAGCTGGTGAACCTGCTGGTCTGTGGTCAGGCGGTCCCCAATGTCTTCGATCATGACGTGGAACTGGACTCCGGCCACGGAAACGTGACTCTTCTCAAGGGAATCAAAAGCCAGTGTGACGTCGGCCTGCTGTCCCTGTTTGAACATTACAACATCTGTAAGGTGAGGACCCAATCATGGGCAGCACGGCCTTTGCTTCAGAAAGCACGCTCAGAGCGTGGAGGGCCGACTCATCGCCTTTCCAACTCTTTGGGTTTGGTGCCTTTTTGTGTTTGAAATAATGAGCCGTCCTGGTTTGGAGGTGGGAGCTTACCTGAAGACGCCCCGCTATCCCATCTGGCTGCTGTGCAGCGAGAGCCACTTCAGCGTGCTGTTCGGCCTGCAGGGGGGGCTGCTGGCCGGCCAGGACCAGTTTGACCTCTACTACTACGACGGCCTGGCCAGGCAGCAGGAGGAGATCCGCCTGACCGTCTGTACGTCTGCTCCCTCCACCATCACATTTCTGGTTTCTGTCTAATCTCCTCTGAATTACGCGTCCTCAGGCGATGCTTCAATAACATTTACCACCTCGGGTGTGTTGAGGGGAGAATGTTGATGGCGTATTTGTGTTTTTAGCTGTTGGCAAGTGGAGGCCAGGTGTTACAGATGCTGACGCTGACCTTGTTCCTCCTCTGGAACTCTGCATCCGAACAAGGTGAAGTACTCTATTCGCAGAATTTAAAAGGAATGTCCGAGGTTTTTATATGATGAGAACCGTCATATATACGATGGAACACTTCTGAATGGATTTTCTGTTTACTGTTAGGTGGAACGACGCTATTGTCAACTGGAATGACACAGAGCCTATTCTATGAGACTTGATCACTGCCAAGTTCTTTTTTTAAACGTATACACATGTATTAAACCATGTCTTTGTTTTGATCTTACCGTCTGTTTCACATTGAATAATCGCTGTTGGCGAAGACCAGGATTGGCTCTCACCCCACCGGCAAAGGTCTGTGGGGGGAGAAAAAAGCTTATATGTCAGTTTGTTCTTCTTTTTTAAATAAAAAACTTTTCTGTGTGGATGTTGAGCAGTGGGCATTATTGAACGTGTGAAAATATACGAATTAACAGAGAATTGGCTTCTATTATTTACCTGTTCGTGACGCTGACAAAACAACCGACGCTGCGTGTGTGTGTGTGTGTGTGTGTGTGTGTGTGTGTGTGTGTGTGTCCGGGTGTTTGCGTCCCAGGGCGCTCCTAAAGGGGGAAAGTGATAAGGAAAAACAAAGTCCCATCCAAACGTTGCGCAAACAAGGTCGCTGCGCCAAGACCTGCAGACAAAGCGCTGCGCCAGAAGGAAAGACGATAAATAAAGATCTGCGCATAAAAAACAGACAACAAGCAAAATGATGACCCTTTTCGGCGGTGGGAACCGAAATTTCTCCCTCTCTGGGGGAGTTTTACTACAGCTGACATCTTTATCTGTGCGCGCAGGAGCCAGCAGCACCTGCGAGGAAGAGGAGTCGTTACGCGCACGTTCAGAGGAGCCGATGTGGAAGCTGCGGCTCTGATGACGACGGCGCTCAGTGCCTCTAACCATCCTGGTGTTTCCAGTTTGACGAAGCCCACCGGGGACTGAAGCGCAGCGCGGCTCTTCTAGTTTCCCACACGTCGAAGTTCTCAGCCTTGAGCGCGCGCGCGTTGCGTGTCAGGGTCTTAGAGAGAGGGAGGATTCAGCCAAAAGATGCCTCGCAGTCAATCTGGGTGTTTGGCATTAGCCATGGCGAGCTTCAGAGCGCGCAGTGCGCGGCATGCAGAGGGGGTGGCACCCAGGGGATGGCGCCAGCACCTCCAGCGCCGGAGATCAAAGTGTCACGGGGCGGTGGGCGCATCCTCCCCACAGCAAGTGCTTTGGTGGAAGCCGTATCGGTAACAGGTTGGGTTCGATGCCACGCACACGCTTTGATGGCCACGTTTAGTTCGGGTTTCAGACTCTTAATGGGGCCTTTGTGGTCTTGTTTTCGTCGTGCGTCAATGGCGCAGACGGAGACCCGCGCATCCATCGGCTGGGATATAAATAATCATGAGATCGGGGTGAATGAGTGAGCTCCACCATTTTACGGCCATTAGAAGAGCTGAGGAGTTCCGTAAATTAGCTGGTTTGCTCCAACTGGGCCCGAGGTGATCGCATCAATTGGATTAAGAGGGTCTAGTTTTACCACAGGAAGCTTCTCCTGCCATCAGGGGGAGTCAGAGACGCGTCACGAGGAGCCATGTTTAGGTTTTAGGTTACATGGTAGTCATGATTTGCATACTTGGCTCACGCCAAAGGGCTCACAGAGCACGATTTTAAAGGCGAGGTGGAGGCAAACGGTGCAGGTGGAGGCTTGGGCCGGCGGTCAGAACTTTATGGCTGGTCTGGTGCGGCCTGGCGGAGGATGACAGGGAGGAAATGACCTGGCTTTGCTCTCTGTTTACTCTTTCTGCCCCTGCTTTTCTCAGGGGCGTCTGAGGGGAGATTTAGTGCTCGTGTGTAATTGTGTTAGAGTCCTCCCACGTGCATCTTCTGTCTCCTTTCCTAATCTGCGCCGTTTGTCTCCAGATAGGCGATATCCTCCTCAGATTAGGATCCAATGTCCCACCTTGCCCATCCAGGGGGGAAAGGGATCCCCCGCGTGTCCCCCATGACGTCTAAACAGTATTTTTAGCTGCCCTAATCCCTTTATAGCTCAGTCAGAACACAAGTGCCCTTTCTATTAATTGTCCCATCTCTTCAGACTTTGAACCAAGTAAAAGGAAACGCTGTTTTATGGTTTTCCTGAACTTTCGGACTCTTCTGAGGTGAGTTCATCCGTCGATGACACCTCAGATATAAATCATCGCGGATCCGAACATCTGCGGCGTGACCCAACCGCCTCTCGAGGATGACGTACGGATCCTCAGGAAGCGCCTTAAGATCTCAGCCATCCCAACTTTCCGCTGGAGGTACTTTTGAAGCGCGCTCTCCTTCCAGGGCCGCCAAGACGCGCTGGCGTGAGAACAGAGCTGCTCTAATTGCTTTTGGCCCAGCCGGTGTTTTCCCAAGACTCAGTCTTCCCTCAGACCAGCAGCCGGCTGTGGCCCTACCGTCCCCCCGATGGCCACGTCTGGGGGCGCCAACGACCTGGGGCAGCCCCGTTTAATCCCAACTCTGTTGCCAACAGGTACTGTTTCGATTCTTTGGAGTCTTTGTGTGGAAATGACAGCTTTATGGTTTTCATTTTCACACGCCCTCTTTGCTGTTTCAAATTTACGGTACTTGAAAGGCGAGCACACCAACCTTCTCGGAGCAACCTCTCAGAGCTTCCCTGCTGGCATGATGCGGGTGCACGGCTGGATTTTTCATCATGCACTGGATATCTGACTCGCTGGCTGACCTGAAGGAGCAGACATTATTTTATTAGTTCCAGATTCGCAAAGGAAGCCCAGATGTTGGTGAATGGCCCCGACCTGGTAATTGAGGAGGTCGTTTGGACGCTGTCAGAAGTGTTTGTTTCCCTCCTCCCTGATTGCTTCACATCTCGCAGGGTTCAAGAGGGGACGATCCATGACAGCTGTGATTAAAAAGGTGATGCAAAGAGGAGAGGGAAAGACAAAACAGAACTTCTGCAGAACATCGGAGCGTTCAGGCACGACACAACCGGCTGCTGTCCCAGCTGGAAGCAGGTCCAGGTCCAGCTGGGGGACCCTTCCCTTCTGGACTTTTGAGCCGGTGCAGCCAAGACCAAACGAAGGGAACGTCGAGGCATCGCCCAACTCCCCCCACCCCCCCATTTTGCCTAATTTCCAGTGACAGAGAGAGGGCCCAGATGTGCTTCAGTAATCTTTATTGTTCAATATTGCAGTGCATTAATATCATTTTTTTTTTTCATTCCATAGGTTCTCAGTGTCAACAATCACTCAAGTGCCAAACAAAGTGTGATAAAGACGATGAGGATGAGAGGAGGGAGGGATGATAATCACATTGTTGGTAATCATATTAGATCTAAAGCAAAGCTATTCAACAACAACAGTGTCCATTAAGTGGTTTCAGTGAGGACAAGAGTAACAAAATACACACTATAAACACAAAAACGTTCAGAGGACTGCTGTGGATTCAAAGGCACTTTCTGGGCAACACGTTGATCCTTCTTCTGTGATTTTGGAACCTGGAATGAAAATGCGTGAGAATCAGACGCAGCAGCCCAGTTTTTAATCCCCCCATCTTTCACTTTGTTCCAAAATTTTCGATGTCGTAACGTGACAGTGCTTTTTGATCTCCCGTCTCCTGTTAACAAGCCAGATGAAAGGTCGGGGAGCTGACCCTGCAGTACTGCTGCAGACGGTGTTTTCCTCCGCTGAAACGTCTCAGCCGGTGCGCAGCCTCGGCTTCCAGAGAGCCCTCCATTACCGCTCTCCGTCTGAGCTCATTCACAAAAAGTCAATCACGAATCACGTCCAAAGTCTCCAAATGGCCACCAATTTTCACGTGTATATGGCGGGTTTCTCAGGACAGTGCTGACAGATCCTTATTATCCGATCTACTCGGTGGAGCGAATATTTAATGATCTGGAAGCGTTAGCGTCGAGGAGCGTGATTCAAATGGACGGAAATGGTTTCTGGTGTGGACGAGCCCTCGCAGCCATCACTCAGCCGCTGGCGTAACAGCTAACTGGCCAACGCGCTCCGACTCCTGTCAGGGCTCCGACCACTTCCTGTCATCAGAGATCAGCTGAACAAAAGGATGACAGTGGACGACACCTGAACTTTCACTCAGTACCTTCTTTTATCCATTTTATACAAATTATTGGATTCAGTTGAGAAAAAAGAGAAACACCCCAGTTGATGCATTTTTATCCAACCCAAGTTCATGTCATCCATTATCCGTTTGAGTGCCTGAGTGCTGCGTTTTTACTCTTTACCCTTTCAAATCACTTCTAATAACCCAAAGATGACGAAGGACGATGACTAAAAAAGGCATCATCATCCTCGCCGGTTTGTTCACCGTGTTCATGAATCATCAATGCGGTAGAAGATGGATGGATAGATGGATGGATGGATGGATGGATGGATGGATGGATGGATGGATGGCAGTAAGTTTGAATTTGAGTTATCAACACAATATGGTAAATTCAAGAAAACAAAACACATTTCAGGATAGAAGGAAAGTGTAATCCCTCGTGTAATCTGCAGCTAGGTTTTTTCTTGCTTCTTGCCAAATGAACCCTTAACCTTCTCTAAGCTGCTGGCTTAGAAGAAGTGACTAAATCCTTCACTCGCTAGACCTCGAATGTAGCCGTCCCCATGTGAAAGATGGTCCTAATCTCCCTTTATGCAGTCATTATCACTGAATGACTGAACCAGAACTCGGACCTTTACCATGCAGCTCATCTGCCCACCTGCTGCAACCAAAACGGCAATCAGGAAGTCGTCAGGATTTGAGTTTGAAACCTGTTGGAAACTTTTTGGAGTTATTTTACTAAAAGAAAAAAAGACAGACGAATAAACATAAATCTGACCTCCTTGCTGGTGGTATTAAGTGGATCCATTTAAAATTCCCCAACAGTGTTTGACCTTCACACCATAAAAACTATTGTTTTGGAAGCGGGACGTAGCCGCCGTGGTGGATCAGCAGCTGGGAGGCAGTGACGCGTGGTTTCAAGTAAAACCGAACCAGCCTTTTAATGGTGGCTTCTGCACAAACTAAAAATAAAGCCAGAGTGGATCTTGCACAGATAGATTTAGGCTGAGGCCTGGGATGGACCGAGCTAGGAGGCTCCATGTCCACCACCGAGAAATACGACAGGAACACGCAATCAAACTGTGTGTGCATGCTGCAGCACACGTGTTTTGGATCATGTCATGCTTGGCTGCAGTCTCAAGTCGACATATTTGAACAAATAAGCATCAGAGGAACAGAACAGGATTTCTCCATTATTCCTGTACTCACATGCAGAGTCTACGATTGCATGCAGAGCGGGCTCATGGCTAAGCGTGTCAGCAACCTCGCACATCGTTTGTAATCTGCAAAGAAGAACAGGGAGAAAAGGTTGGCCGTGCGAACGAGACTCAGGGGTGTGGTCAGCGTTCCAGCACAGAACAGGTGCAACCCAATTCTACAATAAATCAGGTTTTAAACTGTGACCCCGTATGGTGCCGTACACGTGCAGTAGCGGTGGCCCTCCAGCCACACTTGTCAACCCATGAGAGCGTCAGCGCGGTGGCCACGGGGGGACAGCGCTGCTGACGTCAGACGCCTTTTACCACGCCAACCGGCTGATTCTGCCCCCGAGGTTGCCGTGTCCACAAACAGAGCGGGGAAAAGCACCCGGTCCCTGTCTGTCGGTGACATCACCGGCACCGTGAAAAGGAGAGGTGAAGAGCGAGGGTCGTTGCCAGTAGCTCGCCGTGGAGCCCGGCTGGAGACATTGGTGAGCACGTCACCAAAACTGTGTTTCGCATGCACGGCAGGATGTCTTACAGGCTTAGAGGGGGCCTTCTTACTATACAGCAAATTGAATTTGTTACAGTGACAATAAAAGTGGATTAAAAAGATTAAAAAAGGGTATGGTCCTATTTTAATGCATGCATTGGGGAAATCAGGAAATAAATAAGTATCGTATGTAGGCGGCCTTTTTTTTACATTATTTTGTGAAGTTTACAGCCAGCCCAGGTAAACATTTTAGTTATAATCTACCCTGTTTGTTAACTCTGAGCAAATCTCCTTTATTTTCTAGCCTGCGTGGGTGTGGTGATTGGATTTCATCAACGGCTGTAAATTCAGCGCGGAAATACACGTCATTGGGGTTCGAGCAACAAATTCTCCCCCTAAAGGAGAAGGAGGAAGAAAAAGAGCCCCATCCAGAGACCTGTCGAGTGAAATAACCGGAATGGACGTAACCCTGGGAAGATGGGAGAAGTGTACGTACAGGCTGGTCTGGAGCAGTCCCGCGTGTTGTGATAAAGCCTGTGGAACTGTATTCTGCACTCCGACGAGAACTTGACTGGTCCTGCTTGAGAGAGAAAGCTTTGGTCAGTCCCAGGAGCAGCAGCGAGGCCCGAAAAATCAAAAGGAGCTCGCTAACACGGGCCCAGGGAGCCGGGGTTAAGCTGGATTTAGTGAATCCAGATTCCGATTATAATCGCCTGTCAACCTTTCTGGACTCACACTTAAATTTGCAGATTTTTTACACCCGAAAATGTTCACTCATTACCCTCGAGTCAAGTAATCAGCTTAATTTCCACAGGCCGGGCTTTTATTCCGGCAGCCTCGGACCATGTGCTGTTTGGCTAAACCTGCCCTGACCTACAACAGTGTTAGCGTTAGCACAGCCTGAGTGTGTGTACGTGTGTACAGTATTCACATATTGTCCTGGAACTAAAGGTTGCAACAACGCCCGTTCGTGTTTGTGGAGATTTCGCCAACCGTGTGCCGGCTTATGGACCACAACTAAAGAGTTCTGCTTTTTTTTTTTTCTCCTTCTTATTTTTTTTCAAGGTGCTGCAATAAAGTCACAAGTTAAAGTAGTAGTGATGATTGTTTTAAAGGTGTGTGTACGAGCTCCAACCCTGTCTGGGGGTAATTTCCTTACCTGTGAAATGCTGAATGAATTTTCCTTTCATGTTCAGATCTCTCGGAAAAATTTCTGGAAAAGAATAAAAAAAATGAGTCATTCCGTCAATGAAAGGTCATTCTACAGCAGCCCGTGTGTGTGTGTTCAGTCTGACACAGTAATTTAACACAGAAGAACAGTCCTGACTCCAGGCTGATAAACTTGGCGGTTGAGTTTTCTTCACTCATTCAGCCCTAAACTCTGCATCTGTCCATCCGTCGTGCTGCAGGAGTCTGTGCGTCTCTACTTTTGTGTTTTTTTGTGCTCTCGGAGGGCTCCTTGCTATCCGGGAGACTGTCCGATGCCGGCACACCGGCCACAAGCTAAGGACATGTTTACACTAGGTAACTGATCCAAGCTCCTTCACGCTCAGTTCCTGGCTAACAGCACGTTAGAACCCTGGAACATTAAAAATATCAAATACAGTTCTGATGTCTAAACGTCCTGATGACATCACATGATCTAAGTGCGTCGTTAGTTTCTCCCATCATGCACAAGCCACTGTTGCTATGGGACACCGTCTGGTACTGGTGACATCATTATTAATAATGATTGATTATCGGCTTTGAAATTTAATTGATGCTTTTGCCTTAAAGTGAGTTTATTGTAGCATCATGAATGTTAAATAGAGGATCATTTTAAAATCAACATTAATAGCTGTCATTGTTATTCACTTCTCTCCAGCAAAGTAAAACCCGGCCACCATCTTCGGCCACGGTGATGACGATGGTGAAGGTGGTGGTGGGGGAAGGGGGGGGAGAATATTGTGGAAAAGCTCGTGCCCAGAAATCACCTGAGGATGCAGAAATGGCTGCCAGATGTTTTAGCACCAGGGGAAAGTCTCTCCATCACCACTAATCTGGGATCTCTTTCTGTTTGTGATGCGCTCCGAGAGAGGACTCAAGGACCTGAAGGTGTGTGTCGTGTGTGTGTGTGTGTGGGGCAACCTTTCATGTATCAATCAGCCAGTCTATCAGAACCCCCGGGTAACCCTGTCTTCTTCTCTACACACAAATCAGCGCGTCTACAGCTGGTTCTGCTTTGGCCCGGCTTCCTTCAGAACGCCTCTTTGGCCATGACACACGCACCATTTGCTAACATGCTGCATTTTTATCCTTAAAAGATGAATTCCACCCAGTCGATGGGCTGGGAAAAGTGCAGCATGTTTCCAATTGTCCATGTAAAACAAGTCTGTCCTGTCTTAGGACCCGGCCTCCACAGCAGCGAGGATCCTCCGGCAGCTCTGCAGCTTTTTGAGGAAAATAAACAAGATGCATACATCTAAATCATTGTGTTGCCTTTTTTTTTAACTGCTGTCCGACTGACAACTTGCTGAGGTTTACCTAATAGCTCTAATCCGGTTATAGGAGCACGCTTAATCACCGAGTTACAGTTTCAGAAGAGAAGAGAAGAGGAGAGGATCATCTCCTAACTAGCTGCTCTGAGTCAAAAAAATGACATCGGTGCACCCGATCGTGTCTCTCTCCTCCTGCACAGACGCCTCTGGTTGGACAAGCGCTCGCTGTACAGGCTGATCATCAGTCATCTTTTAGGTTCCCCAGTGAATGGTTCTGCAGCTCCGCCTACATGAACCCATAACCACTATCCCTCTACCACAGACGCCGGTGAGGGGACGACCTGTCAGGTTGCACACGGACCCGCCGGTCTGTGGCTAAGCATTTCAGGGCCGGGGGTCGGACCCCCGCGTCCCGGCTTTTCGCACGCCTGATTTTCTTGAGGGTGCGCCCTGAGCTCACCCAGACCAGACCGGAGGGCCACACCGGCAGCTGTCTCCAACAGTCAAATTGGGATTATGCTTTCGTCATCAGGATCTAAATATAAATCTTATCAGCTTACCTATGAGTCTGCTATTATCCAGCCTAGGAATATAGAAAGGCTTTTCAGGGGAGGAGAGCTTCATGTCTTGGGCTGAGGTGAGCAGCCCAGCGATGCAGCGCCTGGAGGTGTTCTTCTCCCGCTGCTGACTGTCTCTGATCACCTGTAAGATTAAATCCAGCAGGGTCCTTCTTTCCTTCTGCGTGACCTCCTTGCTGTCCATACACTGGCCCGAGGTGATGAGCAGAAAAAAGATAGTGAGCAGCATGTGCCACTTCCTCTCCCCCTGCATGGCTTCACTGCCTGGAAACACAAGTGAAAACATGTGTTGCAGGGTGGATTTTCTTCTATCCACGCATATATGTGTGTGTATATATATAAATATATATATTTCATTATCTTTGAATTGATTTGCAAAGTGTTGCATCTTTGGAATCTGATGGTTCAAGCACAATATACACCTCTAAATATAAAGAAAACCTGTTGAAACCCTGCGCAGGGTCTGTAAAAAGTGCCGGGCTTGGGCAGCACCCCTTCGGCAGGTGAAACGAACGCAGCCGACTGGGCAACTTCACACTTACTAGTTGGAGAGACAAAGATGCTGGAGTCCCGCAGAGCGTGCGCGCTTGTCCTCTGGCTGCCTTCTTCTCGTCTTCGCCCTCCGCGGTGCTCCACAGGAGAGAACGGGAGCGCGTCTAGAGTCGGGAGATCGCGCTCACCACCGTCTATCTTGAAATAATGCGTCCGTATTTATACGAGGAGCCACGTTCCTGGAGGTAATATCATCGATTTCGTGTGGGTGGAAAGGCAAGGTTGACATCTTGCAGTGGCTTCCAGTGGCGGTCGCCCACTTTGGCGTGCGTCTCCCTCTCTTTACGCGCAAAACCAGCAGCAGTTTCAAAGATTTCCGGGATTAGTAATCCCTATAAAAGCACCCTCTTCCACCAAGAGTGTTTGTTAAGTTTAGAAAAAACCTCATTACATATTTTCTGTAAACTGCGCAGACCGCGGAGCAACAGCGCGCTGAAAAGTGCTTTTCCAAACGAAGCAACTCTGGTTGTTGGATGCGCAGAAGAATCCGCGGGCCTCTGAAGCCGACCTGCCAGCGTGCTGATGTTTTTGATCGCCGATGTTCAAGTCTTGTGACCGCCTAAGCGCTGCAGAGAATGCGCCCCTGAGAGTAGCCATCCGAGTTATCCATCCTTACAGAATCCTGCCCGGCGGGGCTCGAATAATGTTAATCTTCTTCCTAGTAGTAGTAGTAGTAGTAGTAGTAGTAGTAGTAGTAGTAGTAGTAGTAGTAGTAGTAGTAGTAATAATAATAATAATAATAATAATAATAATAATAATAATAATGCGCAACATGAGGTGTTAAAACTAGTTTATTGGTTATATACTTTAATTAAGACTGCATATTATTATTATTAGTATTTTTTTGTGAGTGTTTTGCGACTGTTTTCGAAAATCTCTTCGCTTCGGACAGCATTTCCAGGCTGACTTAGTAACTTCGGGCTGTTTGGGGCCCCGGGGACCGACTCTGCTCTGTGGAGGGGGTGTGCTGCCTCCTTCTGGTTAACTCTGGTCTGAACTCGGGCCGATAAAAAGCTGTTTAACAGGAAAACTATCATTCGGTGTTGATTGAGGACTGTTTATCTCACCGGTTTTACATTTGATTCAGGTGAATGTTTTTAAGCCTCTGCAAAACTCTCTGTTTATTTACCTGAACGTTAGAATCGCTCGACTGTTTCTTCTTTTGTAACGCAAAACCCCCTAAAACTATAGAAACAAAAAGCATTAACAAGAAGGGTTTTGGTACTCTTTTTGTGGAAAATTAAATAAAATAATAATAATAAAAAAAGACGCAACGACCGGGCACCGGAAAATGGGACGTTACCATGGAGACGACTCAACATACGCCAGCCAGAGACGCGTTGCTAATGTTGCTGACATGATACAGCAACTAATTAGGGTTAGAAGTGAGTTTTAAACACTGCAAGTAGATTATTTTTTCAGTGACAAACACAGAAGTAAAGCGGGGATGTCTCAAAGGTAAATACAAGGACTGCTACTGACATTCTTGCCTCCAGTTTATCCATGTTTACTTCACTTTTCAAAGGTTCAGGTCATCAAATTTAAACTCTCATTTCGTAATTTCCCACATTTAATCTTTTGCAATTAAAGTCTAGGTACAAGTCTCTTAATTCGTGTTTGGCTTTGACCTCCTGATCATGTAGGGTCAGAACAAATGGCCAAAGTAGCTCTGGCATTAGATTGTTCATCAGAGATCAGGGGAGCTTTGATTCAAAGAAACACACTGCATCACAACTGGGCTAGGCCAACTAGGCCAATAAGCTTCAGCTGCAGTCAGCAAATAAGGAAGGAAATATAAAATCCAACCATGTAAGATATAGAAAACAAAAAAACTAGGATTCTGAAATGTTTCTTTAGTTCTATTTGTGGACTATTTACATATTAAATTGTCATTTTGCGCGACAACAGTATTGCAGAGCCAAGTACCGTCAGTGAAATGTGGCCATTACTGTTCCAGGATGTACAACAGAATGTGGGCGGACGCTCACCTGGAGCTGAGCCGTCTGCTCAAGGAGGAGATGCCCGACAAGTCCCCGGAACCGGAGACAGACAGGGTGGTCTTCTTCCAGCGCGTGGCCGTGCGCTATATGCGCTACCTCAAGCTCTCCAGGCAGCTGGAGAAGGTGTACGACCAGGTGGTCCATCCTCAGAAGAGACGGGCCATCCGGCCGGTCCTGGATGGTGTCATGGGGAGGGTGCTGGAGCTGAAGTACGACATGGTGGAAACGGAGTTTTCAGACTACCACTACCTGGACGACATTCTACATGACATGAAGCTGACGCCTGTGGGTGTGACACAATGAATGAATTGGTTTGTGTTTCCTCAGAGACGGCTGATTCACCAGGCAGTTTTGTCTTTCTGTCTCCAAAATGCTCGTGCAGGCAGACCTGGAGATCCCCATCCCTCACTACTTCATCAGCGAGCCCTCCAAAGAAGCGCAGGAGCGAGAAGCAATGCTGACACAAATGCTTAAAGAGGTCAAAGTTGCCCCAGAGCCAGGAGGTAAGCGGACATCAAGATGTTTTTTGAATGTTTGTTTTGTTATAATAAACCCGATGTTTCGGGTTTTTTTGTTTTTTCTTATACAACCAAGCCGACAGAAGCACCGAAAATGAGTCTTGAGGAGGCTGTGAGGGTGGTCCAAGCGGCAGAGAGGGCTCGCCAAGGGCGTCTGAGGGCAAAATTAAACAAGGAGAGCAGGAACATGGACTGGATGTTCGGGACCGAGGAGCCTGGAGCCGAGGTCGCCGAGGCAGCTGCTATCTGCATTCAGAAGGTTTGTAAAAACCACACAACGCCAGCGCCTCTGTGCCTGGCCTCTTTTATAGGCTGGGCTGTTGATGTAGGTCTGGCGAGGCTTCATTCAGAGGAAGAAGACCAAGATGGCGCGTGAAGAAGAGATGATCTTTCTTGGAATGGTGAGTGGAATGAGCCAGACTGGATAAATATTCCCTCTCTGAGCTTTGGAGTTTAACTTTGAAGGTGGTCACTTCCTCCTCTAGGTCATGGATCCAAAATACAAAAAGCTTCTCCCTTCAGAAATCACTGCCCAAGACGATGAAGACAAAACACTGATGACGCGGGAGGAGTACGAGGAAGACTATCAGAAGACTATAAAGGCTGTGGTCAAACAGCTGCAGGACGTCGAGGGTCTGGACATCGGCAAGACCATGAAAGAGCAGCTGCGACAGTGGTTCTTCGAGTGTCGGTGAGCAGGCTTGTTCCTACTGAGGTGCTTCTCCACACTCGCCAGAAACAAGGGATCGTTTCTTCTTTTCCTCTGTTTTTTATATAGAGACACTTTGGGAACGTTCCCAGAATATCCCTGTGAGGAGGACGGAGGCTCTGCCCCCCTTTTTATCAACAAGGACCCTCAGCAGGTAGCACAGAACGGTGGAAGGTGCGACGTGTGTTTTTCCTTTTCCAAATATAATTGTTATATTTTTAGTTAATAGAGGAACTTGCTGCGAAGGAAGAGGAGGAATCTGAACAAATGCCAGCGGAGGACAGTCAGATAGATGAAGAAGTAAAAATTCTGTCCACGGGGTGGGAAAAGTGCTAAGAAAACAGTGAGGAACACCTTGTTCTGACCCACAGTTGGAGTCTCCAGGTTTGGTGATGCTGAAGTCGGCTTTCCTGCCAGACCTGGAAGCGGCCCACAAGAACTTTACAGGTGTGCGAACGCCAACGCAAACACGATAAAGCTGCTTCGAAATCATCCATCTGAAATGGTCCGAGTGGCAATAATGCCCACCCACAAAGCTGCGGCGTTTTGCTGTCTCAGATTTTTGCAAAGCCGCAACGAGCAAAACAACTTCAACCAGAGACACGACATGGAGATGCTGAAGGAGGAGCAGAGGAGAGAGGTTGAATCAGAGATCCGCAAACAGGTGGCCACAGGTGTGCACGTTCCAGGGAGGACTGGCTGCTCGCTGACCTGCTGAGGGCCGTTCGCCCTCGCTGCTCTGTGTTCAGGTAGATGAAGAGATGAGACAGGAGCTGGCCGGGCTGAAGCTGGTAGTGGATAAAGAAAAGAGCGGCAAAGGAAATGTGGTAGGAAGAGAACATTTTTACTGAAGAATTGACCAGTTATGTTGACGACGGCGTGCGTCTCCGTGTGGCTCAACAGAAAAAGAAAGCAGCTAAAAGTGGCAAGAAGAAGAAAAAGGAGAAAGATCTGACCGCCGAAAGGTGAGGTCTGCACAAAAAGATAAACTAGGTGCAATATTATCTAAATTACCATCTTTTTGCTGATTAGGACTCTTCAGTCTCTGTGTGAAGAGCTGGTGCAGCAGGGATTGCTGAAACTGCCAAAGAATCACAGAATTCAGGAGTTCCTAGGTAGGAGTGTATATTCTTGTGCTTTAACAGTAAATTTGTGACATTTAAATTCATTAAATTCATTGATTGAATCACTGACGTGCTGTTAGAAAGAGGTGCTGCCCCCTGCTGGCCTCTTTTTGTCTAAGCGCGTCTGCTCGGTTCCCAGGTGACTACAGCTACCTCGGGACCACACTCCGGCAAAACGACACCGAGCCCATGCCTTCATTGTCAGACGTGAGGCAGGTTGTGTCCTTGTATGCAGTGTTACCACTGGGTATGAAACACACACACACGCTGAAAACAAACACACATGCAATGATGGAGTTTGAGGCCCAGGGGTGTTGTGTGTACCGTCTGCAGGCTCCCAGGAGATCCACGAGAAGGCTCCTCTGATAAAAGCCGTCCTGCTGGCCGGGCCTGCCGGTGTGGGGAAGAAGATGCTGGTCCATGCCATCTGCCAGGAGACGGGGGCAGCGTTGTTTGACCTGTCCCCGATGAACACAGCAGGAAAGTACCCGGGCAAGACCGGCCTGGCCATGATGATTCACATGGTGTTCAAGGTGAAGCTCTCGTCTTTGACGCACCCCTGTCGATAGGACCAGTAATAATCATAATTAAAGAAAAGTTTACTCCTTGATGCAGGTTGCAAAACTGCTGCAGCCATCAGTCATTTTTATTGAAGACACTGAAAAAATCTTCTACAAGAAAGTCCCGAAGGAGGAAAAAGAGGTACTTCTGAGTAGAAGCTGGGGGTTCTGTGTGGATATGCTCTTATTCAGGCTCTTTCATTGTGTGTGTGTGTGTGTGTGTGTGTGTGTGTGTGTGTGTGTGGGGGCAGTTAGATCCCCAAACGCCTAAAGAAAGATCTGCTCAAGTCTCTCAAGCTGATCAAAGGAGAAGACCGTGTTCTGATCGTGGGGACCTCGAAAGACCCACAAAGTGCTGAAATCAAGTCCTTTTGTAAAATGTACAGTAAAATAATCCTAATCCCACGACCTGACTACGGCTCCAGACGCAGTAAGAGGAGAGATGAGGGAGAAATTCTAATGGTTTTATTTTTTTGCCGTGTGTATATTTATCTTGACACGTTCTCTAAACTGGTTTTTAGTCCTATGGAAGCAGCTGATTCAAAAACAGGGAGGGAAGATTACGGACGCGCTGGATCTCAGCTCTCTTGCAAAGATTTCTGATGGCTACACCCCGGGTCACATGGTCCGGGTCATCCAGAGCGTGGTCACCAAACACCGCATCTGCCAGCAGGCCAAAAGACCACTGACGGCTGCTGAGTTTGTCGCTCCTTTAGCCAAAATGGATCCTATCTTTCAGCAAGAGGAGGAGTCTTTTAAGGTACAGCACGATCGCTCGCCGATTTGTTTAAAAACTGGATTTTTATTCGATGTTGTCGACTTTTTTTGTGATACCATCAGAACTGGTACTCAAAGACACCCATGGGAAGGAGAAGAGCTAGAGCTGCTGCAGGAGAAGAAGAGGCGCCTGCTGAAGACAAAGCTGCGAAGAATAGCAAAAAATAGAAACACAAAGTTGTGTTGGTGTTTTAAAATTATGGTAGTTCTCGTTTTAAACTGCTGTACTTTTTACTTGTTTTTCTAAATATTCATCAGATTTCCCAAACTTTCCTTTAGGTTTGCGAAACAATAAATTACAACAAGTTTATGTTGTTTTTGTGTTTTAATACTACTGCTATGACGTTGACCTATACCACATCCGACCACCAGGGGCAGTGCATCTGCATCCACCCTCACCCAACTATTAAAACCCAGCCTGCTGATTGGTTGGCCACGCATTTACCGATTACCAGCGAAAGCAACTGTGAGCGCAGGGCCGAGTTGGCCTGCTAATAAGGCTAACTCACGCAGGTGAGAGGTCACAGGTGAAAGGTCACAGGTGAGCAACCGCCGAAAGAACTCAGCAAAGACTAATGAGTGGCGTTTTACTTTGTGTATGATGCATTAAAGCATCTATGCAGTATGGAGCAACAATAACACACACACACACACACACACACATAGCATGTTATTGCCAATTTAAACTAATATAGAAATGCTACGATATGCATTCAACCAGACGTGTGTGTGTGTGTTGGGAAAAAAATCAGAGAGATCTGACCCAAGGCCAGGCTGTATTTAGATTATATGCAACATTGTATGTTTGCTTTAGTCAAGGACGTGTGAGGTTGTATTACTGTTGGCTGTGTACTTTAACCTGAGACTCTCATCAGCAAAGTGTGACAGCATGGCTTTTTAAAGACAGAGTTTTGGTGCTTTTACCTTGTTGAAAACTTACAATGAAATATAAAATATAAAAGAAAAAAAAGCTTAGTGCAATCTCTGGAGTGGCGGTTGTGCGTTCACCCTCGGTGTCCTGCTATAACCATTATATTTAGCCCTAATGAAAGCAGTAGCACATCATCAATGTCTCAAATGTCCAAATCTGATCCAGATTCTGAATATTGAGCTTGTTGGCAGCGTCATGTGACACTGAGCTCCTTTTACATTAGCATTGTTGTCATTAAACTAGCAAAGCCGAGCAAGAAGGTTTAGACAACACTGAAGTACAAAAGTACTAACTTTTATTAATACAAGCATTACCTAAATGATTTAGTGTGCTGTTTCATCTTGATGAGTGTGAGTGTGTGTGTGCGCGCACACATTGTGCATGTGTTCCAAACACGGATCCAGAGGCTTAGACGGAGCGTTCAGCTGTTTTGCCAAGTTCTGGATTCACTCAGCACATCCTCACATTGCCTCGGTTCCTTTAACATAAATCTATATTTAGACCGTCGACGGGATCTGACGCACGTGAACGTCCACATTTGGACGTTGTAGGACAGTACATTTGTGACCTTTCGGGGTTTCCATCCGAATCCCTGGAACATCTCATTGAACCCCTCAAGCTGTTTCTGAATAAATGCAGTTTTACAGACGTGCAAGCCGATCTTGTTTTTGGCTTTTCCCACTTTTCCCCTCCCTTTCCTCTCGAAACCGCCACGCTAACTTGTGTGCGCTGCCACACGTGTGTAAGACGAGAGTGGTGGGCTTCTGCAGGCCATGGTCCTCCTCTCTCTGGCTGTTTGTGACGGCCCAGAGATTATCCTGTTGAGCTTCTCTGGAGAGCTCGACAGCACATGGAGCTGTCCGTCAAGCTGAAACAAAAACACAATGGCACTGACTTGGCCCTGTGTGTGTGTGTGTGTGATGAGAAATCGGTTTCAGTCTTGAAAACAAGAACTACCCCTCTTCAATGAGGAATTCTTGGTCGTTGGGGTATTTTGAGAAATTTCTTCACATTTTTCAAACATTGTCTTATATCTGCCAGAGAACTTAGCTAAGCGGAACAAACACACTTTCACTGTCTGAGAGCACGTTTACTAGGTTGTTTAGGAGAGGAAATGTCCGTCTCCGAGGGCTCGAGGGTTTGACCTTCTGCCTGCAGCCGTGGTGGAAACTCCCTGGAGAGCTCTGTGAATTTGGATCCGACTAACCTGAGCTTAAGCAGACGGACACTTGCGCTTTGACTTTATGTCACTGAGAATGTTGCCGTTTTCTCCCTCAGAGCAAAAACGACACACACTTATCCTGGAGACCATTCGCGCAGGTGTTACACCAGATGAACATGGGTGATTTTCACCCAGCTGGTCTCCCAGTCGTCCTCCAGGAAAACCATCAAACACGCTGTCTGGACTGTGGTACTGATGCTGGACGTTGAGTGGCCTCGCTCCATTAAATCCAAAGCTATCTTTGCCCTCAGACTGACAGAAGGCTATTTTGGAGGTTAGTGTGTGTGGGGAGAGATATGTCAGCTGTTCAGCGCCACACTCCATCAACACACAAAAAAAAAAGAAGAAGCAGTAGAAGGTGCCTGCTTTGGAGACCGCCACAGAAACCAGACATGGACGTGCTTTTCTCAACAGACCCGTGAAGACTCCGAGCCCTTGCCTTGGTGGATCTACTAACTATCAATTTTTCATAGACTTGAAAGTTTTTGACTTTTTTTTTGCAAAAATGTGCATGTGAAGGCGTCCAGCAGTCGAAGGTGGGTGCATGGCCAGTGTGGGCTCACCTTCTCATGGAGCTCCTTCTAGTTTCCTGTATGTAACAGTTTTATGTGTCCACATTTCCTTTCTGGTAGTACCATCTCTAGATGACAGGACACACATTAGAACAAACAGCTCTCTTGTTTGTCACCTTGTGCCTAATGGCCACAGACAACTCTCCAGGGTCACCTCAGCTGAGTGACCGGCAGCTCTTTTTTGTCGTTTAACGCCGCTTCTCGGCTCAGTTTGCATGCAGCGCAGGAGGTGGCAGCGCAGCTGAGGCTATATCTGTGGTGCTGAGCTCAGGCATGTGAGGTGACGGAGATTACGGCGCTCCTCGTTACTGAGGCGGACCGGGCCGCCATCTCTGGGATTAACTGAGTGTGTCATTTGTCAGTCGGGGGAAGCTTTTTTTTAACCCTAACTTTTGATTGTATTCTCCCTGCCTCCTATCAGCTCCTCTGCGACAACTGTCAAACGTCGCGTTGACCCGTCTCTCTGACCGAAGATCGAGAGGCATGGGAGACAGTAAACATGCAGGGATAGTAGCTGCTGCAAGTAAGCTGCCCTCTGACTCACTCTTGCAGACTCCAGATATGTTTTTTGATTAAAACTGAATTGTGTGTGTGTGTGTGTGTGTGTGTGTGTGTGTGTGTGTGCGTGGCAGAGAATCACCTGCAGGTGGTGAAGGGCCTGGAGAATGTGGAGGCGTCGGAGTGCGAGAGCTGCTCCTTGGAGGTGACGCTCAGCGTGGCCTACATCGCCGGCGTTTGGACCAGGGACGGGACGCAGCTCAAGTCCAAGCCCAGCTGTTGCATCAGCACCCATGGGAAGAAACACTCCCTCATCCTGAAGAGGGTGACTTTGGGCGACGCGGGCTTGTATTGTTTTCAGGCCAACGGCCTTCAGACCCTGGGCAGACTCAGCGTCAGAGGTAAGATTGACCTCGTCTCACACGATCTACTGAATGATGACGGCATAAAAATCCATCCTCACACCTGACACAAGGCTGCGGTAATGGTTCGAACCTCTTCCAGCTCGAGACATCCACATCGTGAAGGAGCTGGAGGACGTGGACACCAAGGAACGCCAGACTGTGAACTTTCTGTGCGAGGTGAACCAGGTGGACGTGGACGGTCGGTGGTACAGAGAAGACTGCAGGATTCGGCCTGGGGACAACATCAAGATCAGACACCAGGGTGAGACGGTCACGTGCACGCTTGCAGCGGGTGCAGCTGGTCAGCTTCTAACATAACTTTTGGTATTTTGACTTGGGTGGACTGCAGGTAGAACGCACACGCTGTGTTTCAAATCAGTCAGGCCCGAACACGCTGGTGAGATCAGGTTCACGGCAGAGCGCGTCTCGTCCTACGCCACGCTCACAGTAAAAGGTGGGCCGGCCGCTTCTTCTGAAACTCACGGTTAAATTTGTGGACAGATTTCTAACCGCGTGGGCTTCCTGTGTCTTTCCTCAGAGCTGCCAGTCCAAATACTACGTCCTCTGAGGGTCAAGATAGCCATGTATCACCACCGAGGTCTCCTGGAGTGCCAGGTGTCACGGCCCAGTGCTCAGGTCAAGTGGTACAAGAACAGAAAGGAGCTCCTTCCCAGTAAGAAGTATCAAGTAATCAGCCAGGACGTCTACCGGCAGCTGTACATCGAAGACGTCTGCTCATCAGACGAGGACACCTACACCTGCGATGCTGGAGATGACAAGACTTCTTGTCAGCTTCTAGTGGAGGGTGAGACACCTCAGACTGGTGGCCTTATTTTTAGTAGATGCAGCCATGTGACCAGTACGCAGTGAGCTTGGCGTGAGCGGAGGTACTGTGTGTTGTGGCTGTACATGTAGAGCAGGCTATCAGCATAGTGCGGGGGATGAGCCCAGTGGAGGTGATGGAGCCGGAGGCGGCACTGTTCCAGGTGGAGACTAGCCTAAGATCAGGACGACCGCCCCGATGGACCCTGAATGGAGAGGTTCTGGAGCCCAGTGCTGCGGTGAACATTGACAGGAAGGGCACCGTCCACAGCCTCTGTTTGACATCCACCGAGAGCTCCATGTGCGGCCCCGTGGTTTTCGTGGCTGGAAAGAGCCGTTCCACAGCCCAGCTGACGGTCAAGGGTGAGTATCCAGGAACCAAGCAAGTCAGTACAGTCTGAGGAGTTCAGTCTCGTTAGGCTTGTCCTCTTTTACTGTAGAGAGACCCCTTCAGGTGTCCCACCCTTTGGAAGACATAGACGCCAAGGAGAACAGCTCTGTCCAGCTGAGCTGCGGCTTTAACCCGTCTCCCCGGGTTGTGCGCTGGTTCAAAGGCCGCACGGCGCTGAAAACCTCAAACAAGTACAGCATGAGGAGGGAAGGGTACCGAGCCGAGCTGACCATTCATGGGCTGACAGGGATGGACTCAGGACAGTACCGCTGCGTCGCTGGTGGGGCGCAGAGCACCGCACACCTTCAGGTGGAAGGTAGGATGGGCGTGGCCTGTGGGGGCGGTTTCCTTCAGCGTAGTCAAGGAGATCGGTTAATTTTTGCTTTGTCTTAGTGCGAACGCTGAAGCTGGTTCGGCACCTGGAGCCAGTGGACGTTGAAGAGGACGGCTCTGCCACGTTCTCGTGCGAGCTAAACTTCGTGATCGCCAACGCTGAGTGGCTCCTTAACAACGTCCGTCTCTATTCCAACGCCGTCAACCGGATCCAGCACATGGGCACCATGCACAGCCTCACCATCAAGAAGCTGCGTCCACAAGTGGGCAGGGTCACCTTCAAAGCAGGCCTCCTCTCTGAGAGTGCCCCTTTAAAGGTCAAAGGTCAGTGGGTGTATGAGTGCCAGCGTTTACCTGGTTGCATCTGAGAATCGAGCACACGGTGAGCGATGTTTTTATTTTTCCGGTGATCTTGACTCAGAGCGCCCAGCGGTGTTCCTGAAATCCCTGGAGGACGCCGTAGGAGAAGAAGAGGGGGAAGTTTGTCTTCACTGTGAAATCTCCAAAGAGACAGCGACCCCTGTGTGGAGGAAAGATGGTTCAGTGCTGACCGCTGATGATAAACACGAGTTCCTGCAGTTTGGGAAGGCCCGGGCCCTGATCATCCGCTCCCTGAGCAAAGACGATGCTGGACTCTACACCTGCGACTTTGGCACCAGTCAGACCAAGGCTAAAGTCACTGTACACGGCGAGTGTTTAGAGAACAGCTCGTTTGCTTGCCGAGGGAGTGGAACTAAACGGGGTTAGTTTTTAGAATCCAATGATAACTAACTGTTTTTGCGTCCACCTTACCTCCACAGACCTACATATCACTATTGTTCAGCGGCTGAAGACATTGTCGGTCCTGGAAGGCGAGACCTGCACCTTCGAATGCCACCTCTCGCACAGCGTCGATGATCAACCTTGCTGGACCATCAACGGCCAGGTCGTGGCTACCGACAGTCGCCTCCAGGCGATCGGCAACGGCTGCAAGTATAGGCTGACGATCAAAGAAGCACAGCTGAGCGACTCTGGAGACGTAGTCTTCACAATAAAAGACCTGGCGTGCAGGACCCTGCTTTTTGTCAAAGGTTAATATTGGGGTCTTGCATAAAAACAGTCAATTGTAATTTCTGTATGCACCTCAAATGCGTCTTCTGCCCTTGTAGAAAAACCCGTGCACATCTTCAGGGACCTGCTGAACATCAAGGCAGTCCCGGGCGAGGACGCAGAGCTGAGCTGTGAGATCACCAAGACAGACGTCACGATTCGTTGGCTGAAGGATGGCCGTTTGATCAGGCAGAGCCCAAAGTATGAGATGAACGTTGTGAAGAACCTGGCAAAGCTGGTGATCAGGAACGCCACCATCAGAGACTCTGGGGATTACTGCTGCGAGGCAGACGGTGTCGCCTCGCGAGCCAAAGTGGAGATCAGAGGTAGACCCCATAGGCAACACTGTGGTCTTTGGTTTGCTTCACACAGCTATGTCTCAATGTAAGCCTCCTCTCAGAACTCCAGCATACATTTGCGAGGGAGCTGAAGGACTCGCGAGCCGAAGAAAAGGCCAAAGTGACCCTGGAGTGTGAGACCAGGCGGCCAGCCAAGCGGGTGACCTGGCTGAAGGGCATGGTGGAGCTGAGGTCCAGCAGGAAGTATGTCATCAGGCAGAAAGGAGCGGTGCTGTCACTGACCATCAACAGTCTGGAGAAGTCCGACTCCGATATTTACATATGTGATGTTGGTACCATGCAGAGCCGAGCCCAGCTGACCGTGCAGGGTGAGACCTGGTCCTCCTCCGGATGGACCTTATGTTGCTATGGAAGACTCTGTAAATCAAGCAGAAATGATAAAGATTGCTTTATTTTTTTCCCCCGTATGTTTCCTTCAGGTCAGAAAGTGTTTATCCTGGACGAGCTGGAGGATGTGGAGTGCCTGGAGGGCGACACGGTCACCTTCAGGTGTAGAATCTGTCCCAGCGACTACAGCGAAGTCAAGTGGTACCTGGACGAGACCCTGTTATACACCAATGACCTCAATGAGATCCAGTTGTTGGCTGGAGGGTACCACGTTCTTACGTTCAGGCAGCTTGCCCGCAAAGACACTGGCACTATTTCCTTTTCTGCGGGGGATAAACGATCTTACGCCTCGCTGTTAGTGAGAGGTGAGCCTCTTTGCCAGCTAACAGTTTTAGTCTGAACTGCTCTCATTGACGCCTATTTGCAGAGAGGCGCCCCACCATCATTAAAGCGCTGGAGGACTGTGAGGCAATCGAAGGAGGCGGCTTGGTTTTGTCTTGCGTGACGTCTAAACCGTGTCACATCCGCTGGTACAAAGATGGCTGTCTGATGTGGAACTCCTCGAGGTATTTCGCCAGTCGTTCAGGCTGTGAGGCTCGGCTGACTATTCGGGAGGTCGGCAGCAACGATGCCGGAGTGTACGAGTGCAGTGCCGGCTCAGTTACAACCAGGGCTGTTGTAACCGTCAAGGGTAAAGCCGACTGTGATTCCAGAACCACTTCTGCTTTCTGATGCTCTGGATGTGTCACTATAGAAATACAAAGCAATGAGTGTTTCTTTTTTTAGCCATCCCAGCAGAGTTCACACAGACTCTGAAGACTGTGGAGGCCAGAGAGGGAGAGACCATAACCCTGACCTGTGAATACTCTCTGCCTGGCGTCCACTTCCACTGGAATAAAGGTTACGAAAGCATCAGGCCGGGAGATAGATACATAATGAGACAGAGGAAGACTGTCATTTCCCTGACCATCAAAACCCTTCAGCCTGAAGACTCGGGAGAATACACCTGCCAGTGCAGAGATCACCGCACCACAGCAAGCCTCAAAGTTCAGGGTATGAAGTTCATTGTCTTTCGTTATTAATGGTCTAATCGCAGCCCAGAATGAAACTGCGTGAATTTTGTCTTCCAGCTATCCCGACTACATTCACGCAGCAGCTGAAGAACATCCAAGCTCAGGAGGGAACCAATGTGGTGTTGCGCTGTGAGCTGTCCAAACCAGGAATTCCAGTAGAATGGAGGAAAGGAGAGGAGCTGCTGAAGAACGGGGTCAGGTTCCAGATGAGGAGAAGGGAGACCACCTTAGAACTCCTGATATGGAAACCAGTGCCTGAGGACAGCGGAGTCTACAGCTGCGTGTGTGGCCATCAGAAATCAACGGCCACCGTCAGAATCACAGGTGAGGATGAGGTGATGAGTTTGGCTCCGTTCATCTAAAAACAAAAACATCTGTGACTCTACTGTTGCGCTTGTGTTTAAAGTACTTGTACATAAAGATTCTTTTTTAATCTATGCCTTTTAATTTACAATTTTCTCAGAAACATATGATAGTTACGTTGGTGTCTCCTTTTTGATGCCAGCTGTTCCAGTCACCTTCAAGCAGAAGATGAAGAACGTGCAGATCGAGGAAGGCAACGTTGCTATTTTCCGCTGTGAGCTGTCAAAAGCGGGACAAAGTGTGGAGTGGATGAAGGGAGGCGATGCGGTCATCAGAGGTGGGGAGAAGTATCAGATGCGGCAAAGAGACACGCTGCTGGAGCTGAGGATCTCAGACGTAAAACCCGATGACAGCGATATTTACACATGCATCTGTGCAAACATAGAAACTACAGCCACTCTGACTGTTCATGGTGGGGACTTCCATTAAAACCTCTGTTACAAGTTTTTTCTTTTTAAAGGGTTTTACACACACATGGATTCATTTGTAATGATATCGCTCTTTCTTTCAGCTCTTCCTGTCACCTTCAAACAGAAGCTAAAAAATGTACATGTGGAGGAAGGGAACAGTCTCACACTATATTGTGAAATCTCTAAGCCCGGCATCCCGGTGGAATGGAGACGTGGAGGAGATCTTTTAGAAAATGGGGACAAGTATCAGATTAAGCAGAGGGAGATGGCCCTGGAGTTGACCATCCGAGACGTCGATCCAGAGGACAGCGGCGTGTACACCTGCGTGTGTCGGGATCAGCGGACAAAGGCTACTGTTAAAGTTGTTGGTATGTTCTCTGTGTGATGCGTACGGCATTGTCCGCCTGGAAATCACTGCAAGCAGTCGGTTTGTTTCCAAAGCTGTTCCGGCCTCATTCAAAGTGAGCCTGAAGAGTCAGGATGCCGAGGAAGGGACCAGCGTGAGCCTGTGCTGCGAGCTGTCCAAGAAAGGGGTCCACGTGCAGTGGAAGAGAGACGCTCAGCCACTGTCTGAGGAGATGTCCCCAGGAAAGTATCAGATGAAGGTGGAAGGAAAAACGGCTCAGCTGACCATTCACGGTGTCCAGCCAGAGGATGCGGGGAGGTACAGCTGCGTTGCCGGAGATGAGAAAACCACAGCTGAAGTCAGGGTGAAGGGTGAGTTCACAGCAGTCAAACCACCTGCTCAGCTGGAAAGTTAATGCATCGACAAGGAATTTTTAATGTGTCCACCCCAGCACTACCTGTGGCATTTAAACGAGACATCCAGAGCGTAGCAGTGAAGGAAGGGGACAGAGGCGTTCTCTGCGGTGAGCTCTCCAGGCCTGGATCTCAGGCTGAGTGGAGGAAAGGACGAGTCGTCCTGAAACCTGGAAGAAAGTACGAGATGAAGCAGGAGGGCTGTTTGGTGAAGCTGGTCATCAACCATGTGGAGGAGAGTGATGCTGGGAAATACACCTGCAAGACCAACAACAGCCAGTCCACCGCTGAGCTCACTGTTCATGGTGAGTCAAAGCTCACAATTCTTACAGCATCCTGTTCTTGAGAACTACGGTATCTGAATGACTCGTTAAAAAGCAGTTCCAAGTAAATCCTTGAAGCCTCAGTTAATCCCTGAGAAGTTATTTATCTAACCTTAAATGAAATACAGCAGAGAGGCACAGTAAAGGTGAATAAATGGAAGACAAAGTAATCATTTATTTGTGGGGAAATGTGTCAGTTTAAACTGTTCTGTTACGTGTCTTTGACAGGACTGCCACCAACCTTTAGACTGCCTCTGGTCAACCAGGAAGTGATGGAGGGCAACAGTGTGATTTTGCACTGTGAGCTCAGCAAAGCCTCTTCTTGGGTGGAGTGGAGAAAAGGAAAAGTGCTGCTTAAGCATGGCGACAAGTATCAGGTCAGGAAGAAAGAGCTGCAGGTGGAGATGAAGATCCTCGACCTTGGCGTCAGCGACGGTGGAGAATACAGCTGTGTGTGCGGAGAACAGACAACAAGAGCTACGATTACTGTAAAGGGTGAGCCACGATACACCTCACTTTACATTTGTAGTCATTCATAGCCGCTCATATTTATCTTTCCTTGAATTTTTCTCCAGAGCGGCCAATCAAATTCCTCCAAGAACTGAAAAACGTTCAGGTGCAGGAAGGCAACGAAGTCAAACTTCGCTGTGAGATCTCTAAAGCAGGCGCTTCAGTGGAGTGGAAGAAAGGAGAGAAAGTGTTGAGCGATGGAGAGAAATACCAGATGAAACAGAGTGGCTCCATTCTGGAGCTTGTCATCAGGAAATGCCAACCTGAGGACAGTGGAACGTACAGCTGTGTTTGTGCTGAAGTCAGATCCACTGCCACCATCATCATCACGGGTGAGGGCCGCCCCAACATCTGAACAGGTTAAAACCGTGTCGGGTAAATCTGCACATCTCATTTATGCCCCCTTCACCCCTCAGCAATCCCAATAACTTTCAAGCAAAAGTTGAGGAACCAGGAGGTTGTAGAGGAGGGCTCCGTGACGCTCCGCTGCGAGCTTTCCAAAGCCGGCGTCCCCGTGGAGTGGAGGAAAGAGGCTCAGCTCCTCAAGGAGGGAGAAAAATACCAGATGAGACAAGAGGGTAGAGCGGCAGAGATGACGATAAGAGGTGTGACTCTTGCAGATGGTGGGGAGTACAACTGTTCTGTTGCTATGGCTGCCACATCGGCTGAGATTAAAGTGAGAGGTAAGTTCACAGAAATTTAGCCGTTACATTCCAAGGTAAACCTGGTGTCCTCCTAAACACAGTAGCTCTATTTTAGAAATGAAACATTGGCAGTTTTCTGTATCATGTGTTGTTATTGTTCTCAGCCTTACCTGTGACATTTAAACAAGAAATGGAGAATTTGGTGGTGAAGGAAGGAGATAGTGGAGAGTTCTGCTGTGAGCTCTCCAAACCCGGAGCACCAGTAGACTGGAGGAAAGGAAGAGTCATCCTAAAACCTGGGTACAAATATGAGATGAAGCTAGAGGGACGTCTCAATAAACTGATAATCAACAACATAGAGGAGAGCGACGCTGGGAAATATACCTGCAAGAGCAGCGACAGCCAGTCGACTGCTGAGCTCACTGTCAGAGGTCAGATCTACGAGGGACTGAAGAAAACATCTCCCAGCAGATTCTATTAGCTAATAGCCTCTGTGGTTGTCCTCACAGCTCCTCCCGTCACGTTCAAGACAAAGTTACGCAGCCAACAGGTGGAGGAGGAGAAGAGTGTGACACTGAGCTGTGAGCTGTCAAAGCCTGGCCTTGGCGTGGAGTGGAAGAAAGGGCAGGAGCAGCTTCAGAACAGCTTCAAGTATCAAATCAGAAATCGACAGGGGATCATGGAGCTGACCATCAAAAACACACAGCTGGTGGACAGTGGGCTTTACAGCTGCAACTACGGTGACGTCAAAACCACAGCCGACATCACAGTAACACGTAAGGGAGATCCATACACTCCTTTCTTATTTATTCACTTTTCAGGAGCGGATCAGTTAACAAACACATTTTGTTACTCAGCCATCCCCCTCTCCTTCAAAACGGGTCTGAAGAACCAGGAGGCACCAGAGGGAGGCAACGTGGCCCTGCGCTGCGAGCTGTCTCGGACTGGCGTGCCTGTGCAGTGGTTTAGGTCTGAAAACGAGCTCTGTCACGGAGGCCGCTATCAGATGACACTCAGAGGGAATGTAGCTGAGATGCACATCAGAAACATCCAGCCGGAGGATGTTGGAGAATACAGCTGCGTCTTCGGGGAGCAAAAGACGACGGCTGAAGTGAACGTGAGAGGTAATTGACTTGATTCTGCTGCTTACCTGCCCCTTGTTGCTTTTGTCACACTAATCCCGTTTCTTCTTTAAACAGCAGCAGCATCCGTGTTCTTCGAGAAGGAGCTGGAGAGTCAAGCCGTGCTGGAAGGGAAACCCGTGCTCCTGTCATGTGAAGTCTCCAGTGCTAATGTCCCTGTCACTTGGAAGAAGGATAATGTGGTGTTAGAAGATGGAGGACGCTACATTTTGAAGAAGGAAGGTGCCAGACACTCCTTGGAGATCGGAAAACTTCAGCTGGAGGATGCTGGAGAGTTCTGCTGTATCACCAGAGGCAAAAAAACCACTGCTCAGCTGGTTGTGAGGGGTAGGTGAATATTTCCAGTCATTTTTATCATCTGTTGTCCTTTGGTAATTCAGCCAATGTTAAAAAAACAGCATGACTTAAACGGTCAGTATGTTCTAACACATTTCTGTTATTTTTCTGGGAAAGAAAGAAAAAAACGTATTCTTTCCCCACCTCCAAACTTTCAGCTATATAAAGCCCTCTCCTTCTCCACAGAGCGTGTGCGGATTGTTACGGCGCTACAGGATGTCACTGTGACAGCAGGTGAAGAAGCCAACTTCGTTTGTGAGCTGAGTCACGCAGACATGGCCGAGGGGGTCTGGTGGCTCGGCTCCAGCCCGCTACAGAGAAACGAAATGAACCAGATGACGTGCCAGGGCCGTCAGCGTCGGCTGGTCCTCGCCATGACAACGCCCGAGGAGACAGGCACTGTGGCGTTTGTGGTAGGGGAGGAGAGAACCTCAGCCCATCTTCTGGTTGTTCCAAAGCCCAAAGGTGAGCAGAGAAGCAAATAGTGTGAAAATATTAGCTGAAAGGCTTTAATTTGAGTGTAAAAGTCTGAACTTCATTGGAAATTCTAGTTTTATTTGAGGAGAAGCCCAGAGATTTGGTCGTCATGGAAGGAGAGACAGCAGTTTTGTCCTGTGTGACCACTGATTTCACCTCTCCGGTTACTTGGAAGTGCAATCACGTCCCCCTGAGAAATGGGAATAAATATGAGATGCACAAAGAGGGAAAAGTCAACCTGCTACACATCCATGATGCAGATCCTCAAGATACTGGTATCTACTCCTGTGATACCGGGGATGTTCAGAGCAGCGCCAGGCTAACTGTGACAGGTAAAAAGTGCTTCAAATCTTCGGCTGACGCCATAGTATCTTCTTTGAACCTTTCCTATTCTTTCTGTTTTAGAACGTCCTCCGTTCTTCCAAGACGGGCTGCAGAGTGTGGAGGTAGAGGAGGGCGGGTCAGCCTTTCTGTGCTGCGAGCTGTCCAAACCTGGAGTGCCGGTTGACTGGAAAAAAGACAGACTGCCTCTAAGATCAAGCAGAAAGCACGAAATAAAACAAGATGGTTGTTTCCTCCAGCTTCACATCAGGGATCTGAAACCTGAAGACAGCGGCAGCTACTTATGTCAAGCAGGAAGTGCAGAGACCACCGCTGTGGTGACAGTGAAAGGTAATTGTTCCTGTGACTCTCCCTTTAAGTGTTAAACTAATAAGCAATAAACTGTAACGCTTTTTGTCCTTCAAAGAGCTCCGTCCATTCTTCACGAAAGAATTAAGAGATTTGGAGGTTGAGGAGGGCAGCTCGGCCTCCCTGCGCTGTGAGCTGTCCAAACCCGGAGCGTCAGTGCAGTGGAAGAAGAACAGGATGCCACTGAGAGCTGGCGGGAAGTTTGAGATGAAGCAGGATGGCTGCCTCTTCCAGCTGCAGATGAAGGACCTGGTACCTGAAGACAGTGGCAGCTACTCCTGTCATGCAGACAGTGCAGAGACGAGTTCATTAGTGTCTGTAAAAGGTTCGTGAGTTTGCACTTTGCTTGAGGTATTTTTTATAGTCATTTAAAATTTAGATCGATAGAAACAAGTGCTCTAAAATCCAGTCGTCTTTAGCAGAAACAACATTATTTATGCACGCTTATGTCTTTTTATCCGATCATCCTGTCTCTCCAGAACTGCCACCATTTTTCATAGACTGTTTGCAGAGTGTGACAGCCCATGAGGGAGACACACTCTCCTTGAAGTGTGAGCTGTCCAAGCCCGGAGTTGCTGTGCAGTGGAAGAGGAACAAGGTGGTGCTGAGATCCAACAGAAAGTATGAGCTGAAGCAGGAAGGCTGCCTGCTCCAGCTCAGCATCAGAGGGCTCACACCTGAGGACCACGGCAGCTACTCCTGTCACGCAGGGAGTGCAGAGACGGCTGCACTGGTGACGGTGAAAGGTTTGTACATGTGGAGAACACTTGTGATTTCGTGACTCGCTGGTTGAGATATCTAAATTTTAGTACGTGATACTGCTACCATTTTTTCCCCAACAGAGTTACCACCCTTTTTTAAAGAGGAATTGCAGAGTTTGGAGGTGGAGGAAGGAGGAGCAGCCTCCCTGTCCTGTGTGTTGTCAAAGCCTGGTGTATCAGTACGGTGGAAGAAGAACAAGCTGGTGCTGAGATCCAGCAGAAAGTATGAAATGAAGCAGGACGGCTGCCTCCTCCAGCTTCAGATCAAGGGGCTCAAACCCGAAGACGCTGGCAGCTACTCCTGTCATGCAGGTGATGCAGAAACCACTGCAATGGTGGCAGTGACAGGTCAGTATGCTTGATCCATTAGAATGTATTTTACTACGTGACGTTATAATCCATCAATCGTAGTATTATGTTCTGCTGCACCATGTTTGAATGTATCGTACTTAAAAACAGTTTTTTAAATTCTCAGGACATGGTCAGTTCCTATTTGTGTGGGTGTTTTTTAGAGGTTCCTCCATTCTTCAAGAAGAACTTGATAAATGTGGAGGCGGAGGAAGGAGGTGTAGCCTCTCTGTGCTGTGAGCTCTCCAAACCTGGAGTTTCGGTACAGTGGAAGAAGAACGGGGTACCACTGAGAGCCGGCAGCAAGTATGAAATGAAGCAAGACGGCTGCCTCATGCAGCTGCAGGTCAGTGATCTCACGCCTGAGGACACCGGAGGCTACTCGTGTCAAGCTGAAATGTCAGAGACCTCTGCCGTTTTGAAAGTAAAAGGTGAGTTTAGTGTACTCCACAAACCTTCTTGTGCTGCTTGATATGTAATCATATATTTTATTCATCTAGTACTCTTTTTTTGCAGAGCATGCAACATTCTTCAGCTCTGACTTGCAGAGTGTGGAGGCTGAGGAAAGCGGGGCGGTCACTCTGTGCTGTGAACTGTCAAAGTCTGGCGTGTCGGGAGTACAATGGAAAAAGAACGGTGTTCCACTCAGAGTTAGCAGGAAGTATGAGATGAAGCAAGATGGCCGCCTCCTCCAGCTACACATCAAGGATCTCACACCTGAGGACAGTGGCGGGTACTCGTGCAGTGCAGGAAACGCCAAGACGAGTGCGAATTTGGTAGTAAGAGGTGTGTATGTTTGAAACTTTGGTGTGCCCAAAAGTGAGCACCAACCATAGATTACAACCTCTGACCAGGTGATGCATCAGATGCACTTACAGCAGGTGTTACTGTGTGGTAATTACATTTTTCACTCCTCGCTTACTTCCAAGAGCTCCCACCAATCTTCAAGATGTCTTTAGAAAGCGTGGAGGTTGAGGAGGGCAGCTCGGCCTCCCTGCGCTGTCAGCTGTCTAAACCCGGAGCGTCAGTGCAGTGGAAGAAGAACAGGATGCCACTGAGAGCTGACGGGAAGTACGAGATGAAGCAAGATGGCTGCCTCATCCAGCTGCAGATGAAGGATCTCCAGCCGGAGGACAGTGGCAGCTACTCCTGTCATGCAGGCAGTGCAGTGACGAGTGCAACAGTGGCAGTAAAAGGTGTGGCCCCTAATATAAACTGCATTTATGTGAAATTGATCTGTGTAAATGTTTTTAAAACTTACCGGGTGCTTTTCAAGATTGTCCTCAGTGCTGTTTTCCTCTGCTCCTTGCAATAGAGCTCGCTCCATTCTTCATCACTGAATTACAGAGTGTGGAGGCTGAGGAGGGAGGTGCAGCCTCTCTCTGCTGTGAGCTTTCCAAACCAGGGGTGAAAGTACAGTGGAAGAAGAACAGAATACCACTGAGAGGCAGCAGCAGGTATGAGATGAAGCAGGAGGGCTGCCTCCTCCAGCTGCACATCCAGGAGCTCAGACCTGAAGACGGCGGAGTCTTCACGTGTCAGACAGAAAGTGCAGAGACCTCCGCATCTGTGACAGTAAAAGGTGGGTGAGTTTAGGAAGGAGGATATAACCGGTCTATGAAAACCTGGTGATTTTGGTGACTGCAAAATTTAGCCAGGTTATGTTTCAAACACTCAACTTACCTTTTTCTAATTTCAAATTTTCAGCACTTCCTCCTTACTTTAAAGAGAACCTACAAAGCGTGAAGGCTGAGGAGGGAGCAGCAGCCTCTCTGTGCTGTGAGCTGTCTAAACCTGGAGCGTCAGTGCAGTGGAAGAAGAATGAGGTGGCTCTGAGAGCCGGCGGGAGGTTTGAGATGAAGCAAGATGGCTGCCTCATCCAGCTGCAGGTCAAGGATCTTAAATTGGAGGACAGCGGCAGCTACTCATGTCATGCAGGAAAAGCAAAGACGAGTGCAACTCTGGCAGTGAGAGGTGTGGTTCACTTTTTTGGCTTTCCTTCATGGCAGTAGTGAAAATTACTCACAAATCTGTGTTCATTTTCAAGAACTCCCACTATTCTTCACAAGATCCTTACAAAGGGTGGAGGTGGAGGAGGGCAGCTCGGCCTCTCTGCGCTGTCAGCTGTCCAAACCCGGAGTGTCAGTGCAGTGGAAGAAGAACAGGATGCCACTGAGAGCTGGCAGAAAGTATGAGATGAAACAGGATGGCTGCCTCTTCGAACTGCGGATCAAGGATGTCCTATCTGAGGACAGCGGCAGCTACACGTGTCATGCAGGAAATGCAGAGACGAGCGGCGCTGTGGAGGTTAAAGGTATGTGTGTCTGTAGAAAAAAAAGTAGATGTGCTTTTCCTGAATGGAGCAGATACACATATCAGATTACACAGTTATTTTGAGATGATGTTCTCATTTTTCTTTTCTTTTTCAGCACTTCCAACCCTCTTCATTACTGAATTACAAAGTGTGGAGGCCGAGGAGGGCGGCTCCGTTTCTCTGTGCTGTCAGCTGTCCAAACCCGGAGTGTCAGTGCAGTGGAAGAAGAACGGAATGCCTCTAAGAGCCGGTGAGAAGTATGAGATGAAACAAGATGGTCACCTTTGTCAACTCCATCTGAAGGATCTCAGTCCTGAGGACAGCGGCAGCTACTCATGTCATGCAGGAAGTGCAGAGACCACCGCATCTGTAGCAGTAAAAGGTGTGGGAACAGTTATTGTGTAACCTGTGATCCTGTGATTCCATTCATGGAGCTCATTTCGTATGTAAGAAAAGTCTAAATTTGCAACGTTTCAAACACTTTTTGGCTTGCTTCTCCCCATCAGAGCTCGCTCCATTCTTCATCACTGAATTACAGAGTGTGGAGGCTGAGGAGGGAGGTGCAGCCTCCCTCTGCTGTGAGCTGTCTAGGCCTGCGGTGAAAGCACAGTGGAAGAAGAACAGAATACCACTGAGAGCCAACAGCAGGTATGAGATGAAGCAGGAGGGCTGCCTCCTCCAGCTGCACATCCAGGAGCTCAGACCTGAAGACGGTGGCAGCTACTCCTGTCAAGCAGGAAGTGCAGAGACCTCTGCAAGACTGTCAGTGAAAGGTATGTGCATCTTCAAACGCAGTGAATTTGCCCAACCTTCATTACCTATTAACAGGAAAACCAAAATCTGTTGTTTAGCGATCCAGCCAACTCCAGCACAGGGAAAACCTTCTATGATCCTCCCCCAGACAGAAGACAAACCTTCCAAAGCATCCGCTCTTGCAGAGAACAAGAGACCTGTTCCTCCAGAGCCCAAAAAGAGAACAAACCGAAAAGCATCAATAACAAGTCTGGAGAAGGATGCAGTATTGACATTTAATAAAAACCAGTCTGTGGAGAAGGACACTGAAGAAGACCTCAAAAGAACTCAGTCCGCAAGGTCTGTGGAGAAAGAGGTGGTTGTTGAAAAGAATGGAACACAGCTGGAAAGCCATGTGGAGAGTAAAGATAAGGCCTCCGAGAATCTTGATAAGTTACCACACCTTACTGATATTGACAAGGAAAGGATGGATGAGCCACTAAGGAAAAGAGAGAAGATCATTTCCATGGAAGCAGAGCAACCAGCCACCAAGTTAGAGAAACTGGTCCATGTTGACCAGCCAGAAACGGTGTTTGAGCAAAAGAGCCGGTCGTTTGTATGTCTGCAAAATAAAGATGAAGGTAAGGTGATGCCAAAACAACCAGCAGAGCCTTTAGAGAAGGAAAATAAAGTGGACCCAAAGACAAAGATTCTAGCTTTCCAGAGAGAAACACATGGAAAAGAACCGGAAATGCTTGTAGGAAAAACATTGAAGCAACAAGAAGAGACATCATCAGTTCAAGATGAAGGTGGCGAAAGAGTGGAACCATTTAAACCACCGGTGAGATCAAGGGGAAGGTTAACAGTGAGGGGCCAGCAGCCCACCAGCACTCTAAAGGAAACCAGTGAGATCAGTTTCCAGTCAGAAATAGTTTCTAACGAACAATTTGAACAGACAGACCAGGTAATACAAGAACGGTCAACCTCAAATACACAAGAGGAGAAAACAGGACAACAGTCAGAAGGAAAATTAGACAAAACTTTGGAAAAACAGGTTGAACAAGTGCCCCTGAAGCCACCTGCCAGAGTAAAAAGCAAAGCAAAGTCAGGGATGGAAAAACAATATTCCAGAGAGACAGAGACGGATCAGGATGATCAGCAGGTGACAGGAGGCATGATGAAAACAAACGATCAGACAGCTTACCACTTAGAGCCTTTGACAAAGGATGTGAACGAGAAACCAGACTTTAAGAACCACCAGTCAGTAACTGAGACCCCTGACCAGTTTAAGCAGCCTGCAAAGGTTTCAGACGATTACTCAAACGCCAAACAGTCGCTAAAACAACTGGTAAAGCCCATTATTAAAGAACCCGATCAGGAAACAAAGATGGCAGTAGGGCCAATGAGAAGGGAGGAGGAGCAACATGTGACAAAACAGGCAGAAGACATTCCTCTGCTCTATATTTCTGAAGATGAAACTTTCATGGAGGCCTTGAGTGAGCTTCCAGTAGACAACCAGCCTCCCGACCCAGCCTCCACCACCAAAACACCAAAGGACGCTACACTGGATTTTCAAACGGAGCCACTGGACACTGCGGTCGATGTTCAGGCTGCTTTTAAAAGCTACAAAACCAGCAAAGACATGAGACCAGTCTTCAGCGAGGTGTTTAAGAACCAGAGTGCAGACCTTCACAGCACGCTGACTCTGGTGTGTGTCGTGGAGGGAAATCTAAGCACCGTGCGCTGGCTGAAAAACGGTCAGTCCATCATGAATGACCATCGATGCTGTAGCGAGACCACAGAGACCGGCGTGTGCTCACTGGTCATCAAAAACCTCGCCTCCACCGACAGCGGTGTTTATACGTGCGAGGCTGTTAATAAGTTCGGCATTACCTCCTACAATGGCAACATAACAGTAGTCCAGCCTCAAAAGCAGAAACCGGTGCACACACCCCTCGCCGCCATAACGCCTCTTCAACTAGCCCAGCCAACGCCCGACACCCAGCCAACATCCCCGCTGCAAAATCAGCCTCCGACTCAAGCCCAGGGTCGCGCCGACGCTACAAGTTACGTTGAGAGCCTAAATGTGTCGCTCTGGGAGGCCTACAACCTGACAGAGCAGCCGGACTCACCCATGAGGCTGCAGGAGAGGAGAGGGTCACTCCTCGCCGCCAGCTCCAGTGAGTAGCCTGCTTTCCCTGGAAACTGTGTGGAAATATTGGCCAATAGCTCTCTGAAAAATATGCTAGTGTCCCTTCTGAAAGATCTGTTGTTTGTGTTTGTATGCATCTTGTGAGTCACTAGATGGTCAGGTAGGTAGATCAGCAAACACAAACCAATGTCCCCGTACTTTCTTGTGGCTCCTCAAGCTCATCCACGACCCCACCAGTCACGCCTTTTTCAGATGGGACTTTGACCCTGATGGTTGTCTGTTTCTGACAGTGTCCAGCCCCTCCGATTACGATACGGCTCCGGATGTCATGGAACCTGTCGACACCGCTGTGCTGAGGTCAGAGATGCTCGTTTTGTGTGGAATCATCGTCAGCTTTCACGCACACACACTCTTACACTCACTTTGCTGCTCTTAATTGTCAAATGTGAACAGGGAAGCAAAACAAGCAAAAACAACAGATCATGCGGCACCAAAAGAGGTTAAAGAACCGATAACTCCACCACAAACTGTGAAGTTATTGAAAGTCAAAGGTCAGTATAGTGATTTAAAGCTGTTTTAATTGTGTTTAACCTCTTTAGCAGTTCTTACCAGAAATGTCTCAACTGTTTACTAATTCTAGATCTTGAGGATAGACTGAGGACACCATCTCCTAAACACCACCGGGCACACACTCCCTTAGCCAGTACCATCTCTGGATCAGAATCAGAAGGAGAAGAAGACAGAAAAGAGGTATGTTTTTACAATACAAAAACCAGATAAAGGTTGCTTTTTTCATTAATTTAACTTTTGCGGTTTCTCACTCCAGACTTTTGAAATGTACGTGACGCGAGCCGACTGTGGCGGGAATAAGGACAGTTTTGTCCTGAAGGAGGGACAGTTTGTGGAGGTCCTGGATGCGTTTCACCCCGATAGATGGCTGGTGAGAACCAAACCCACCAAAACCAGCCCTGCTCGACAGGGGTGGGTGTGTCCAGCGTACCTGGAGAAGAAGAGAAAGGTCGGGCTCATCATTTTTAACTCTGCTTCAGTAAAACAAGTGTAAGGACATTTGATGACAATTAAAAAGTGTGATCTTGTGGACAGGAGACCCTCCCACAGTTAAGAACACAAGCAGAAGATCTGGATGGAATTGGATCAACAGGAGAAGAGTACAGGAGATCCCTCAGGTCTGAAACCTGCTGATGTCAGTGGAAGATCTTGTTGTGGTTGTTGTTAATGTGAGATTTATAAATGTGTGTTGCCTATTTTGTCTTTAGTCAACTGATTCAGGGCCTGATTGATGGAGAGGAGGAGTTTGTAAAGGAGATGAAGGCTTACGTCTCCCATCAACTCCATTATTTGGACTCCAGAACTGTTCCTGTTAAACATCCTCAACCAGAAAGAAATCATTTTCAGGAATATCAAAGATATTTTGTGCTTTCACGAGAGGTAACACACACACACACGTATGGATATTAAGGCTATAAAGGATACGTTAAAACTAATGTGAAAAAATTGCTGCATCATGTGAACTCAGATCAATAATTCCTGGTCTGCGCGAGTGCGCCACAGATGACGACGTCGCCATGCTTTTCATCACACACACTGACAGCTTTGAGAAGTACCTTCACTACATGGAGGGACAAGCACAGGCAGAGGCCTGCATCACTGACAAGGCCATACAGCAGTTTTTCAAAGTAACAAATCTGACAACACGCGTTTAGCATGAACCCTAGGAGCGTTACGTTTACGTGTTTCTCCAAACTTCAGGAGTCAGCAGCATCTTTGGAGGCTGCTGCTATGGATGTTCTTACCTTCATACAGCAACCAGTGGAGAGGATACAGACTTACCAAGCCCTATTGAAGGTCAGCCTCACATTGTTTATTAATAATGCTTAAAGTAATTTATTATATTATATCTAATATATTTTTTGAGTTTGCTTTTCATCAGTGTTCTGATTAAATCTAGCACTAACACGACACTTCTACTGGCAGGAGTTAATCAAGAACAAAGCCAAAAGTGGCCAAAGTTGCTGTCTGCTGGAAAACTCTTTCTCCCTGGTGTCCTCTCTGCCCTGGAGGTCTGACAACCTGCATCAGGTGTCCCTCATCGAGAATTACCCAGCTCCCCTGACGGCTCTGGGAGAGCCTGTGAGACAGGTGACTGCGTGTGCATGACTACACAGTTGTTAGCAGTTTCATTCCTTTAACTGTAAATTGTACCGCCATCCTTGCTTTCTCCTTAGGGAATCTTTACCGTGTGGGAGGAGAATCCAGAAGTGAAGACAACCTCTAGGGGGCACCAGAGACAAGTCTTCCTCTTTAAAGAGTGCGTCGTCCTGTGCAAACTGAAAAGAGACAGCAGCATTAACAGTGACACATACGTCTTCAAAAACAAGATGAAGGTGAGGCTTTTTCTTCTTCAGTCTACAGCAGAAATAGACAGAATAGACTCACTTCTGTAACCTCCTCAGTTAAACGATGTTGAAATAAAGGAGAGCGTTGATGGGGATGAGAAGTCGTGGGGGTTGTGGCACGAGCACAGGGGATCTTTGCGCAGATACACACTGCAGGGCCGATCCTCTGTGGTCAAAACATCCTGGCTGAAGGACCTGAAGGAGCTTCAGCAGCGCTCTAGCCAGCCAACTAACAGTAAGGGGAAAAAATGCACTTTTAATGAAAACTGAGTGGACTTTGTTGCCAGAGGTTTTTTGTAACATACATTTTTTGGTAATTCAGTTTATGATTCTATCTTTAAACAGCCCCACCTGTGTTCGAGTCGCTGTTGTCTGACTGGACAACAAAAATAGGACAGACAATTAAATTGACCTGTAAAGTCACAGGATCGCCGACGCCAGTGGTTAGCTGGTTCAAAGGTCAGAGTTCATTGTTACCTCTACACTGCACTTGCCAGCCTAGGAGCAGCGTTGGATTTGTTCTATATATGCATTCATCATTCACACACTCATATATGTGTGATGTGCGCCCCTTAGATGGTCTCCCTCTAGAGGATGACCCCCGTCACATCATCTTAGCAGACTGCTCAGGGACGTGCACGCTCATCCTGGACAGCCTCAGCGCCCAGGACTCTGGGCAGTACGCCTGCTTTGCTCACAGCTTCATGGGCAGTGCGGGTACCCTCGCTAAGGTGGTGGTGCAGGGTAAGATTACGGCTGCTCTTGAGGTCAACCGAAATTTAGTTCTACTTCTTTTTCTGCTTCCTCTACTTCAATCTAGTTGTCTGTGATTGCTGTATTTTCACAACTGTTTTTGTAATCATTTGTGGCTGCTGGTCTGACTGCTCATCAAACTCCCCCAGCTCCACCCAGATTCGTGTCCCGACTGGAGAGCGCTTGTCTCATTAAAGGTGAGAACATCCAGTTTTCCTGCTCCACGCTCACCACTCCTTTACCCCAAATCAGGTACGGTGGCTCCAACCAAATATCTATAGTTGTTACATGTGTGTAAACCCTGCAAAAACCAACCTGCGGGCTCCGCAGGTGGTCCAAGGAGGGTAGAGAGTTGATTGACATGGAAAAGTACTGCATTCGAAACGATGCTCGGAGTGGTATCCTGAGTCTGACGGTCATCGGTGCAACAGAGGCTGACATTGGACAGTACGAGTGTGAGGTAAACAAAACACACACACTTAGGAACTCTAGAGCATCATCATCAGTAAATGAAGTGAATTTTATGTAGCTCTGGAACGAGTTTGGCTGCGTCCGGTGCAAAGCTGGGCTTTGTCCTGCCTATGTACCCCCAGCTGATGTGGAGGACGAAGACCTGCAGGACTTACCTGCTAAAGGTAGGAGAACCAGACCTGCTGAAGGTAACTATCCCCCCGACAGGATGGAGCCTACAGACACGCTGTTGATGAATACTGGGACGCACTTTTCAAGTCCAGCTGTGTTTGAGAAAGGATGAAGCACATGCCATCATTCACCTCACCTCAGATCACCCTTCTGCATCTCATCAGACCACATCTCTTCACAGCAAAGTGCAACAGACTGCATCAGTTCCCACTTACAACCACTAGTATTTATCCATCATGTGCAGGTAATTTTATTAAGGAAGATAAATCTCATTTCCTCTTTTCATTCCACCAAACATCACAGTCCTGTACTACAGATTGACTGCACCTCACTTTCCCTGTATCCTCACACACCATCACGCTGATGAGTTAATGGGATGGAATAGTTTTACTGCTAAGATAGAAGCATGACTCCGAACATTCATGCTGTCATTAAACTCTGGAGTATTGTTTAGTATCTTTACTGCTAATTCTAGGAGAGTGTATCTTTTCATCGTCCATAAACTACATGTTCTCCATCTTTCCTTTATCCGTCCTTAAGCAGGAAATTCTTCTCATGGATCCTTTCATGTAAGTCATCATTGCCATGGTAACAAATCACCATCCAACATTCAACATTTCCTCCTCTCCCCAACGCATGTCCACCTAACTCACACCAGATGGTCATGTGCTGGGCAGCAACCCCACCATGTAGGAGTGGGGGTCGGGTCTGTGTCCCGTTGATGTAATTGGTGATTAGTGTGAAATTCTCCATCGTCGCCTGAGGTAAGGAATGGTAATAAACTCCAGCCATTGTGAAAGGTAGTGTACTTTTCTCACTTAGTAATTTTTTTTTAGGCCGAAGTTTCAAATTATTGACACTTTATCGGTTTTTGACACATGCAGACTCAGACAGCTGGACGACTGCCTTCGTGAACAAGTGGTTACAAAGTGAATTCAACCCGACGTCTGCTGCCAAGATGCTGCCTCCCTCTGGTGACCCTGAAGTGTGAGTTCCCCACCTTTAACAACTGCTGCGAGAGTTAAAGTTGGATTGATCAGGGAATAATACTGACCTTTTACGATTCTGTACCTCCAGAACTCAATCTAGTGCTGATCAGGCTGTTCCTGCTTCGACGGGTCAGGTGCTCCAGCAGCCTCCATGTTTCTTGGAAGATGAGGAGGAAGAGATCTACATCTCAGAATCAATGCAGGAGATTACAGACGGTGGCATCACTCAAAGGTTATACAAACGTTATCTCAACAGCAACCATGCTAACGTATCTAATGTCCTCTTCAGCCCCTCCAACCATCCAGGTGCCCCACAAGAACCTGTGTGTGCAACCAGGCCAGCCTGCTACATTCACTGCCATCATCACAGGAAGACCTGCACCAAAAACAGAGTGGTACAAGGTCAGACTGCCCACATCAGAGAGTTCCAGCTGGAAGCTCCTGCTAAAACGTTCTCATCTCTGTGAGTGTAGGATGAAGAGGAGCTCACAGCTAATGAGAATGTGAAGATAGTACAGCATGGCGCTCGTTGTTCGCTGACCATAGTGTGCCCCGAGGGAGAGGACAGTGGAATATACACTTGCTTTGCCTACAACGACTCCGGTCACGGGTCGTGCCAAGCTCAGCTGACAGTCGAGGAAGGTGAGACCCGTTTGCTTTTATAGCTTGGCAGTGCTATCCTGGTGGGAAAACATTCCCCAGTGTTTTAAAGTGTGAAAATGGGCGCGTGATGTCTGAAGGTGTGAGTTTTTGTTAGCATTAAACTGGGAGAATCAAGCTTTTAGATTTAAAAGGAACGTTGACGCTCATGTATTTCAGACGTTTGCTTACAGCAGGTCTGTTTTTCCTTCAGGCCCGCTGGAGCATCAGGAGAGAGAGGTGGAGCTTGGAAAGAGGAGGAAACTGTTCTCTGTTTATGACGTCCACGAGGAAATTGGAAGGTGAACCCGCATTTAGCCTAAGTGCTTGAGTGTGAATTGCCCAGGGAGTCTAATGACCTCTGTGTTGCAGGGGAACCTTCGGGGTGGTGAAGCGTGTGGTTCACAGGAGGACAGGTGAGGTATTTGCCGCCAAGTTTCTGCCCGTACGGAGCGGTACGCGGACCAGAGCGTTCCAGGAGAGGGACTTGTTGTCCCGCCTGGCTCACCCCAGAGTCGCCTGCCTGCTGGACTTCTTCTGCACCAGACGCACTCTGGTGCTGATTACAGAAATGTATCCTCTCAGTGTGGAGCGTTTTGGGTGGGGACAATGGGATCCGTCCACACTTCTTTGACACAGTTTTCCAGCTGCTGTTCACACGGACTTCTGGACCATCTCCTTCTCAAAGGATCCGTCTCTGAGAGAGAGGCATGGCTTTATTTTCACATTTCCAGACCTATGGTTCTGAACTAATGTAAACCTTTTAATTCCAGGTCCGATTGTTCATCCAGCAGATGCTGGAAGGCCTTGGTCACATTCACAGCTTGAACATTTTGCACCTGGATATCAAAGTGGGTTTTTTTTGGTTTCCTCAGTGTTTCTGACTTTGCCATCAGACTTTTGTCATCAGACATTTTCATTTCTCCCTCTCAGCCTGATAATATCCTGATGGTTTATCCGCCGAGAGATGAGATCAAGATCTGTGACTTTGGCTTTTGCCAAGAAATAGACACGTCCCGGCACCAGTACAGCATGCTGGGCACACCGGAGTTTGTCGCCCCGGAGATTGTTCACCTCGAGCCTGTCACCGTGGCCACTGACGTTTGGTGAGTTTCATGAACGTTTTTGAATCAGAATGTTTTGAAAATGTCGCCTCCTTTTATCTGATTTTATTGCATTTATTGACCTGTTTGCTCATCATCTCATCAGGTCCGTAGGTGTTATGTCCTACCTGTGGTACGTAGTTTTGGATGACGTTCAAATTCTTTAAATCATCCTTACAATGGAAAGTTTTACTTCACCTGCTTTGGTATTTCGACAGTCTTGTGTGCCGCTGTCCTTTCGTGGGGGAGACGGACCGGGCCACACTGCTCAGAGTTGGGGAGGGAACCCTGAACTGGGACACCCCTGATGTCACCTGTAGGAGCCCAGAAGCACAGAACTTTCTTCACTTGCTCCTACAGCCAGATCCAGAGTACAAATGTTTAACTCTTACAAACAAATTATTCCTCTCACACAGAATATGCAATATAGGGAATAATGCATGTTCTGACTCCACCCATTAAACCCGTGACGCTCCCCATTCTCCTTTTCTTTAAGGAAACGGCCGTCTGCCTTTGAGTCCTTGAGCCAGGAATGGTTCCAGGTGAGAGGAAATATGGAATATGTGCCAGGGAATCTGGTTTATGTGAACAATACTAAAGAACACAATCCTGTTGTAAATGTGTTCAGGAGGAACATGCAGGAGAAGACACTGTTGAAATCAACACAAGGAACTTGAAAGCGTTTATCTCCAAAAGGAAATGGCAGGTGAGTTCACGCACAGGTGAGATGACCCCAGGGGATTGTCCTCTACCCAGAGATCCGACACTGTTTGTCCTCCATCTCTCCAGCGCTCGCTGACTTGCATGGGCTCAGTTCTCACTCTGAGGCCCATTCCAGAGCTGCTGGACGCTCCTCTCAGGGAAACGAGTGTGACGGTTCCCCGCGAGCCTCAGGAGCACAGCAGCAGCTCTCCGAGCAGCGGCTCCTCCTCCGAGTATGACGAGGCCGACTCCTGGGACTTTTTCCAGCACTACAGTCAGACTGAGGAGGAGGAGGAGGAGGAGGAGGAAACAGAGGACGACTATGATCCTCTGATGGAGAGATCCCAGATCCCCCAACCTTTCCTCAGACACCACTTACACATGGAGGAGGAGGATGAGGAGGAGGTCACGCTGGGAGAGGAAGAGGATGGGGATGTTGTTGAGGGGAGAAGTGTGCTGGAACGGAGTATGAGCAGGCAGTCAGCTGCGTCCTCAGAGACGTCCTGTCAAAGGACACCTCAGAGGGAACGCCGGCTAAGCAAAGACAGTAGCCCCTCCCTCCCCCTCTCTGAGGGAGACGATGGTTCGGGTAGCGAGGGAGGCCGCATCCCCCGCGGGAGCGTCATCAGGAGCACTTTCTACAGCACCTCCCACCAGCTGTCCCCCATGTCTGCCAGACACATGACTTTACGGGATAAATTCCAAGCCAAAAAGCAGGAGAGGGGCCGCAAACCACTGCGGAGAAGCCTTTCAGGGCGGCTCAGCGAGCCCCTGATCGAATACGTGGAGGATGAGACGGACACCAACCGCGGCCAGAGGCGGGCGTCCACCCAACCCGCCATGCACAAGTCTTGCTCGTTGGACAGCGGCGTCGGCCTGGCCCAAGGCAACGTCCCTTCTCACAGGCGGAGCAGGTCTCTTGACGGGTACTCTCGGCGGTCTCCCTGCTCACCCACCTGCTCCAAGTCAGGTGAGGAAGAGAGCTCCCAGAGCCTGAAGGAGGACCTCACAGACGATGAAGGGGCAGCAGGAAACCTGTTGTCCATCCCTCGCCGGCCCACAAGGAGAGGCTCTGTCTCTCCTGGACAGGCGGGATCGACTCTTCCTTCTCGCCTCCCTGCTGGAGATAGAATCTCTAGACTGGACCGGGAGCAGACAGAAGGCGGGGCCTTCGCGGGCTCCCAGGGGTCTCTGGCCGAGTCATTTATTTTGGAACACGGTGGCTCGGGGTCCTCGGGCAGACTGGGCTCGTTCGAGGAGCTGAGTCGTGACTATGAGAGAGGAAGATCCGGATCAGGTGACAGCGAAGGCTCCAGCCTTCAGGGCGAGCCTCTGATGTCGCCATCCCCACTTTCCTTTCAGGAAGTTAAATCCACAAGCTCATTCCTCCGGGCACCACCACGGAATCGTACCCGCTCCAACCCCAACCTGACCGCTGACCGGAGAGGTCAGCTGGGGACTTCTCCGATGGCGAGTCCCAGTCCGAGCCTGTCTTCCCTCCAGGCTCCAGAGAGGCCTCCCAGGGCCAAGGACAAGAAGGACCACAGGGGCCTCCAAAGACACGCATCAGCCCCGGCCCTGGAAGTCCAGCCACCTGCGGGGAAGATCACCCAAACTAGGCTTTCTAAAAATCTTCCGCAGGCAGTCCTGGACGGGCCAGTCATCCTCCCAGCTGGAGAACCCAGAGTTTGGACCCACTCTTGGGGAGATCATGAGCCCTGACACGCCCACCATGTCTTTGAGGAAGAGAATGAGAGCCTCAGCCTCCAGCCTGACCAAACTGTTTTCCAAGTCTTCAAGCAAAGAAGATGTGAGCAAAGGTGGGAAAGTGTTCTTTTTGTCACCATTTTATCATCTTTCCCTCTTGATTTTGGTTTTATTTTAAAAAAGGGCCCATAGTGAAAGTCTCGCCTGAGGTTGGGGGTGTCACTGGTCCTGAGAGTCCCAAAAAAAGGACCACTAAGCTCTTACCTTCTTTTAAAATACCTGCCTTTAAAAGGACGAGAGGTAGGTAAAAAGCTGAATAAGAGAGTATCTGCTCATTTTCACCTGGGTGTTTTTCTGAGCTCCCACTGTCTCCAGATCTGCTGGTGCGGCCCAACAAACCGGAAGTGTTCCAGTTAGATGGAGGCGGGGTCCTGCTGGTTTGGAAACCGGCCCAGGCCAGTGACCATGTGACATATTGTGTGCAGTACTGTACAGACGGTGGGTTTGAATGTCCAGACCAACGCCAGTGAGGTGTTTTCCGCTTCGGTGTGCTCACCATAAATCCTGCCTGCCTCCCACGTCCTCAGGGGGCGACTGGACGCTGCTCTCGGACGAGGTGACAGACAGCTGCTACGTGGTGAAGGACTTGCCCGGAGGAGCATCCTACGTGTTCAGGGTGGGCTGCATCTCCAAATCAGGAACCGGACCTTTCAGTGATTCCTCAGCGCCAGTTGTTATGGCAACGCACCCTGAAGGTGAAAGACATAAACTTAGGTTACACCAGGCTGGGAATCTGTAGACACGTGCTGAAGATTATTATCAGTGTTTTAACAGTTTGGCAGCAAAAGCCAAAATCTAATCCCAAACAATTGTGTTGTGTTTTCAGAGACTCGTATTCCTCTAATCCAGACTGAGTCACTGGGGTCAAAGGTCATTGGGTCAGATCAAAAGACACACCAGAAGAACTACAGTTTCCTCTCTGAGATTAACAGGTGGGATTGGGGATCGTTTCATCCCCTGCCGGTTGTCTTTGCGCACCGCTCTGCCGCCCAACCCAGCCCTTCCTCTCCTCTCTCCGTCTGCCAGGGGCCGTTTCAGCGTCATCATCATGTGCAGGGACGTTGAGACCAGTCAGGTCTTTGCTGCCAAGGTCACCCCTTACAAGGCTGAGCAGAGGCAGCTGGTGCTGAGGGAATATCAGCTGCTGAGGAGGCTTCATCACCCCCACCTGGTGCAGCTGCACACTGCCTACATCACCAGCCGCTGCCTGGTGTTGGTGGAGGAGCTCTGCCCCGGCAAGGAGCTTCTCTACAGCCTGGCAGCGAGGTAGCCTGGTACCTCCTGACTCACTACTGGTCCTCAAAGATGGCTGTTCGACCCACAGGTTCCTCTGCTGTCAAACCTGTCTGTGTCCCCTCAGAGACATCTACTCAGAGAGTCACGTTGGGGAGCTGCTGGTTCAGATTCTGAGTGCCGTGGACTACCTTCACAGCCGGCGGGTCGTCCACCTGGACCTGAAGTCCGACAACATGCTGGTGGACGACTGCAACCACCTGAAGATCGTGGACTTGGGCTCGGCTCAGCTCTTCACGCCGGGCCAGCCTCTTCACATCGAGCACATCCAGGGCCTGTCAGAGAGCAGAGGTACTGGTCCGTCTCATCCCGTCAGGAAGGCCACTCCCATTTGTGTCCCTCTAGATTGTTTTAATGACTCAGACTTTAACTGCTCCAACAGACGGCCGCAGCAAAGGTACATCGCGCTCAGTGAAGGACGGTGATGGAGGGAAACTAACTCAGCCTTGTTTCATCCAGCCCAGCCGATCCTAACCTAACACACCCGCTCCCGCCTCACTTTTCTCTGTCATCATTCCGTCGTGTTTGTGCCTCATTAGCACAGCACAATAAGAACAATGTCCTCTGTTCGTCTGTGTTCTCAGTTTATATTGTCCTTCCCAAAGCTCCGGAAATCCTCGAAGGCCATGGCGTCGGGCCCGAAACTGACATTTGGGCCATCGGAGTTCTGTCTTTTATCATGTAAGATGCATAAATCTCACGTATGAAGATGTCACCTCGCAGGGATTCTGACTCTGTCCTGTATTATCTCCTTGTTTTGTTGCTCTACAAGGCTGAGCGCCGACAGCCCGTTCCACGCCGATCTGGACCGGGAGCTGGACAGAAACATCAAGAAAGGCAAGATCCAGTTTGGGCACTGTTACCCCGGACTGTCGGAGGGAGCCTTGAACTTTATGAAGAGCAGCTTGAATAACAAATCCTGGTGAGAGATTCTTTCAGAATGTCCTTTAAACAGGCAGAAAATGAAATGACTGGATTTGTGCTTAAAGTGTTTGGGGAATGTTTTAAAACGTCTGATGCAGGCATCAGAGTGTAATGCCGTGCGTGTCCTGCAGGGGGAGGCCCACAGCAGCAGAGTGTCTGCAGAGCTCCTGGCTACGAGCCCATCGCGCCTTGCACAAAGGCCGCCACTCCAAAGTGTGTTTCTCTACAGATAAACTCAAAGAGTACCTCACACAGAGGGAGGAGAAGCGAGAGCAGGTCCGCACGAAGCTTCGGGGCCCCTTCTTCCAATGACGTGGATCAGTGTCTGCTTAAAGCCTATTTCAGTGTTGTTGATGTGGATCATGTGATGGGTCTTAATGAGTTTCATTAGCTAGCTTTTACAAGAGTGTTTTTGTTGTTCTCCATAAAAACATATCAGGGACAGAATTTGGTCTCAGCCACCATCTTCTTCTACCTGAAACAGATTTAATTTATCAGCTTTAATGGGAGACTTTGTTTGTTCTGTGATGTTTTAATGTTTAAATTTGGTGATGAAATAATTGATTAAATGATGGGAAAAGGATGTTCAACCTCAGGTTTTATTCAGTCTCGTTTGCGAACGCACCCACGTACACAGGCCCCGACGTTCCCTCTGATGCACGAATACAGTACCACACATCGGCTGTGAATACTGAATACTGGTGGCGCTGGTGAGCTCTGAGCCAGACTGGGTCATAACAGATCAAATGTTCATTAAATTCATACTTTTCCTGCCTAGATTTTCTCACTGGAGGATCCTAAATCTAACACAAACCTCACATCTCCTTATTTGGGAACAAGCATGTTCCAAATTAGCCCTCAGAGATCCGGGCCAAACGGGCCAGCAGAAGGTCTTTGGTGCAAGTACGGGACTCAAACGTGGGTTCTTCTCTGCAGCCACCGAACGAACCAAGTCGTCCTCTTAAGATTTGGCTTCCTGAACTTTTTTAATTTCCTGAAGAGAGGAAAAAAAGATGCTATTCCCTGGATGCTAAGTGTTCAGCTAGCTGCTTATCTGGGTTTCCAGGCGTTCGCTCACCTCGTCGAGGATCTCCTTCAGCTCCTCGTAGGCTCTCTCCAGGTCATCGTTGATGATGACCACGTCAAACATCCCGGGCTCCTGACCTGGAGGAGGTCCTTGGATCAGCTGTCGGTCTTTGAGTGTTGTGTGTGTGTGTGTGTGTGTGTGTGTGTGTGTGTGTGTGTGTGTGTGTGTGTGTGTGTGTGTGTGTGTGTGCCGCTGAAACTCACTAAGCTCCATGTCGATGCGCGCCGCCTCCAGACGTTTCTGAAGACTCTCCTCAGTTTCTGTCTGTCTGTCCCTCAGACGCTTTTCCTGATGGAGAAAAGGCGAGATGAGGCCATCTGACCGCTGTTGAAATATTGAGATGAACTCGTCGGAGAGGCTTTCACCAGGGTCTCCATGGAGGGGGGCTGGATGGAGATGAAGATGGGGTTCAGATCGGTTTCTTTGATCCTCCTCACCCCCTGGATGTCCACGTCCAGGATGCAGATCAGATTCCGGGACTGCACGTCTTCTACGGCAGCTTTACTGTGGAGCAGCAGACAGACAGCAGGATGGGCAGAACCACAGGGCAGTGATGGCTGCACTTTTACTCTTAAAATCATTTATTATTGACCCGTCTGATCCCAGCTGCTCTTTCCGTCCTCCTGTCCTGCCTCCTGTTTCTGTCCTAACATTTGGGCGCCGAGCTAATCTCAGATTAACTGATCCGAGGTCTTCAAGCCGGACTGGCGCTGCCTTCCCTTCACGCTAGGACAGATTACCCCTGACACCAGGGCTGTGCTGATCCCCCCGGCTGCTCCTTCCGACTCTGCTCCGTTAAACTCCATCTTGGAGTCCATCCCAAACTCCCGACCCGCCCAGCCCGAGTGTTTCCTCTTCCCCAGAACCCTGGGTGATGTCATCCCTCCTTTACCTGGTGCCGTACATGTTTCCAGAGAACTCTGCGTTTTCGATGAAGTCCCCTTTGTCGATGCCCTCCCGCATGGCTTCTCTGCTGGTGAAGTGGTAATCTGTGAATCAGCGAAGGGTCAAAGGTCACGGATGGCATCTCTACACGTCTGTTTAAACCAGTTCGCAGAACTGAGAAGCTTCAGAAAAGCGTATATTGACCCAAACGTCACGTCAAACAAAACCTCTGGGGATCTAAAACAGCAGTTTGAGCAGAAACTCGTCACCGCGACCTGACACCGAGGACACTGATGGCAAACAAGCGTTAGCCTGGAAATAAAGAGTCACGGGGACACTTTAAGAAAGTGGTCTAAGAAGCTTTTACACACCGTATTTCTTTTTTTTTTAAAAAAGCTAATTCTTGATCCATCAGTGCTTAATCAGCCATCGAGCAGGAATTGAGGAAATGGGAATCACTACTGAGGAATACCAGGGGGCTATTTTCAAAAAGCTTTTTTACTCCAAAGTGTCAACTGATCCTGGATCCGTAACATTTCTCTGTCTTTGGGATCATCGTGACTAGCACCCGGACTCCAAAGAGCATGCCAGGTTGATGAAAGTAACCCCCATCCCTCTGCCCTAATCACTCCGACCAGGAATCACACTCAGGTCACCTTCATCTGTGGGTTCTGACTCATTCGGACACGAAAATGAGGTTTCTAAGTCCGAGGAAAAGACGTCTGCTACAGGCAGTAAAGTAGCCCCCAGTAGCAAGGGCAGCTTGTTCAGCCCTATGGAGAGAGCAAAAAAGGCACAGAAGAGATTTATCCCCGTATACCAACGCAGCTACACATGCTACTCGCAGTTCACTTGGGAGTAAAAGTGGCGCGGGTGTCACAGTGGGGGGCTTGGGTGGCGGGGATGATGGGAAAGTCGGGAGGACCAGGAGAGGTGTGAAGCGCTCTGTCTGCACACTTCTAAACCAAACGCCCCAGCAACAGCCACAACCCGAGCCGAGTCTCCTGTACCTTTGCCGTCCTCCTCTCCTGGCCGAGGGCTCCTGGTGGTGTCTGTGGGGAGAAGGTGTGTGTGAGCGTCCACAGGAGTGAGATGCTGTACCATCTGGCTCGGCTGCACGGAGGAGGATCAGCTGAGCTACTGCAACCTCCAAACCCTCGTTGGATATCATCGATACTTTAGTTAAACACTAAAGGTGACTTTTTAAATGAGCCTCAGTTTGGCCCTGATCTGTGGAGAAGCAGAACACCACCTCCTCCTCCTCCTCCTCCTCCTCCTCCTCCTTCTCAGACAGGGTCGGACCCGGGGGCCCACACACGTACGTGACACGCTGAAGCCAAAGACGCCCTCGTGCTCCTTCATCAGCCTCTTCAGCAGCGTGCTCTTCCCCGCTCCGGAGGGGCCGCTCAGCACCACGGGCCTGGGTCTGGACATGGCTCCGGCTCTGAGGGGGAGACTGGGACTCCGACAGTCAGAGGTGAGGAACCGTAAGCGGCGTACAGAGAGTAAACCTTTCTATTTTGACATTTCTCGGTCAAAGGTCAACAACTATCCTATTAGCTAGCATGATTTGAAGCTGATCCCCTGAGCTTCAGTTGGGAAACCGGCGCCGGCGGGCCCACCGAGGGTTACAAAACGGACCTTTGCTCTTATTATTCTGCTTTTAATCTCCACTAACACTAGGTGGGAATAAACTCACGGATCAGTTGGTCACTCTGGAACAGGTGACCCGTTTACCTGAGATAACCGGACACCTCAGAGGCAGCTCAAAGCAAATAACAACAAAAAATAGCTTAAAAAATGACTGAAAAATAGCTTAAAAAATGACTGAAAAAAAAATTGTTCTTCAGAAATTTACTTTATGTCGTGATTTTTTTCCACCCAAGAGTAAAGAGATGCTGTATGACTGGAGGTGGGTTCAGGTTCACCACATCAGCCTCAGATCTTTAGAGGATTTCTGGCTTTTTAGGATTGATTTGCTGATTTGTTTCTGTAATTTACCTATTTAAAGGTTTTATAAGTAAATAAACATTTACTCACCTTCTCTCAAGCTGCCCGTTCAGTCTGTGTCAGGATGTCCGGGACCAGAAGAGCCTGAGACGAGCGTCTTAATGAACTCCGTGTCTGTGTGTGTATGTGTGTGTGTGTGTGTGTGTGTGTGTCAGACTGCTCACTGTCAGTCTGAATTATCAGCACCTCCCTTCAGCCAGTCAGCCGTTGCAGGTAAGCGTGTTCTCCATCCACAAACATGTCAGAAACATGTCAACAAGCAGATGACCATACCATCACCTATTTTAAGCCATTAGTCTGATTTATTGGCTTTTTTGTAATTGTTCAAAGAACTCTGAGGGTCTGTAATAGTTTTTCCACCATCACGTGAGTCAGGAGGTCAGAAGGCTGGCGGTGGAGGCAGGCGTGGTTCCGTCACCACAGCAACTTCATGTGTGTTGTTGCTTTGAACTAGAGGAGCATAAAAAGCTCTTGTCTGCATCTTGTGTGGATTGTGTGGCTGAATCCCACCGAGTGGTCGACGTTTCCTGACACAGGAAAGCTCAGAATAGTAGGGTTTAATGCCCTCCCAGTCCGACTGGCCTAATCCTGCCCCGACCTAATTCTCCAAGGGCAAACAGCCACATGGTGCCTCCATGACAACACAAAATCAGTCAGTGAAACCCCAACAGGTTTTTTACTATTATAATACCATTTGCGAGCATGTGTCCAGGGTCTGTCGGGCTGTCATCAACATTACTCCTGCACTCAAATGGTTTTGAAACACGTTTGCAGTGTTAAAAAGTCCCAGACGCTCCTGGGAGGTGCTCCACAGAGGTGCAGCTACCAGTTTCAGCAATAATTCACATCTACAAGCAACAGCAGCCAATGACCTCTAACACCTGCTGCTGCAGGAACGTTCAGGGTGTCCGGTCGTGTGTGCGGTGATTGACGGGTGGCGTTGGTGCAGCAACACTAGGGGACGCTGGATCACCTCAGCCCTGAGAGGACAAACAGCAAACAGGCTCTGCAGTGAATCAACTCCAGAGTTTCACCACTAATTGTTAAATTAATCTCTGCACACTCCAGCCTGTCTTTGCAAACACTCCACTGGGGGAAAGTCCTTGGCAGCCGCCATCCTTTCACCCACTCTGGTGCCTGAGTAGAGAATCGGAGTCAATTTAGTTTAGAAAATAAGAAAAAACACATCAAATACAGCAGAAATAGATTTGCCACTGATAAACCATGAGCCAACAGCCTTGTGGACACAGGATTTATTGTGGTAACGTCGGTGAAGTTTGAGATGATGAGCTTATACAAAGAAACACAAGAGTGGGCGGAGACTAAACAAGCCTGGACGCGGATGGATGAGCGGCTACGTCCAGCCTACGTCACTTACACCAAGATTAAAAGACGGCAGCAAAAACACACCTCTGTACACTAAATACAGCCTAGATTTTCAGCTAGTTCACGTCGAAAACACACACACACAACTATGTACATGTGCTTTGAGTCTGACTCTAGCGTCCCACAGTTTGTCCTCTGTAGAATAGAAAATAACAACATGAATGAGAGTGTCATCACCCCAAAGCGTTGTTTGGATTTTTGTTTTTCATGCCTGAGCACTCCGTGGTTGGTTTCTCATCTGATCTATGCTGTACAGGAGGAAGGTCAGAGGCCATCTTGCTGTTTTTACAGGTAACTGTGGCACGAAGACGAGGAGGAGGAGGAGGAGGAGGAGGGGGAGGAGGAGGAGGAGGAGGAGGAAGAGTCTGACAGGCCAGCTGCCCACGAGTCGATCCCTGATTGGGTAAAAGAGAAACCCCCCTCTCCCCCAAACCCGCTGGCGGTTTGTGGGTGTCGCGGTCACAGAAAGACCCGTCTCAGGTCACCAGGTGAGGTGATGGTGTTGCACTGAGGACACAGCTTCTTCGCTCCCTGAACAGATGAATTCATACATCAGGGCTCATTGTAAATGCCCACAGTGTTGACGTAAATCAGGTGCTTTACCAGTGTCCGTAGCCAGCACTCCTCACAGTGGACGTGCCAGCACTGGATGGAGGTGAGCGGGCTGGTGTACGTGTCCTGCGCGGGCACGCAAACAGTCAGCGGCAGTTCAAACAGCCGCCGCTAGAGGGCAGACGCCGCTAAAACCAGTTTATTGTTTCGTCGTCTTTTGGGGTTCATTCAGCAAAAAAGAGAATTCTTTATATTTAATGATATATAAAAGGTCAAATAGGCATTTTTAAATATATATGTGAAGGAACTTGCTCTGGACACACTATTTTATAGGTAAAATTTGACCTGAAATACAGTGGTGGCGTAAACTATGAGAACATTTGGAAAGATGTAAGAGTATTTGGTATTAAAGGAAACTTTAAAAAAAATAAATGCTATCAAATGCTGATAATTTACTGCAAGATTATTTAAATGAATGTACATTTTTAAAAATTTCAAGGAATCTTAAAAATCGCAGAGTTTCCTGCTCACCATGCAGATAAGGCATTTGAATCTGTCTCCTTTGGACAACTGTTTCTCCAAATCACGTATGCGCATTTTAAGTGCATCCAGGGTCATCAGCGGAGACTCCTCTGAGAGCCTGCACACACACACACACACACAGCACACACACACACACACACACACACACACACACACACACACAGCGACAGTACAGGAAGTGTGATGAGAGAGTTATCCAAACACTGGAGAGTCATTTATAAATCCAAGACAGATGAAATTATTCGCCGGCCAACACGGACACTGAGCATGAAATTTATCAGCAATCACATTTGCGGCCTCCACCATCTCATTTATCACAGGCTGGGGGGTGGAGGGGTCCTCACAAAGGTGAACAAACACAACCGCACGCACAATTACAGGACAGACCTCCGCGACGCTGCAGACCGCCGTCGAGCGTGGTGAAATGTGTGCACGTGCACGTGTCGCCTGCTGTGGCCTTTACTGATGATATCATTACGCTGATGTGGGGGCTGACTAGGGGAGGGGGGGTTACGCCTCCTCTGCTCTGCTCTGACCCACTGGTTTGACTGGGACCAGTCTGGTTGTTCTTGTGACTCACGCGTCTGCCTCCGTGTTCCTGCAGGTCTGGGGGCCCGAGCCGCCGGAGTCCTTCTCCCCGCTGCTGGTGGACGGACTCCCTGAGCCAATGTTGGACAGTGAAACAAAGGTTGAGCTCTCGGCCGCAACAGCTGGACCAGTTTCCAGGCTCACCTTCGCTGGACCATTTGGAATATTCTGGGTTGGGTCTGGAGTCGGGAACCGCGAGGCTGCTGCTGCTGCTGCTGCTGGAGACAGATGAAGACTTAGGAGACAAACCGCAGCTGTAAGGCAGCATTTTTAGGAAGCAGGGGTGCGTACTTGGCTGCTGACTCCTGGGAGTTTTCACCCGGGCAGGAAATGACGTCTGTCTCTGTGTACCTGAAGACCAAATTAAGGAAAATATCCTTTTCACCTGGATGAAACTTCCACCGCGCTCACTGAACCGACAGATTTGGTTGGCACAGTCCAGTTTTGCTGCCGTGTTTCCTTGACTCCTTTCCTGGGAAGGATACTGAGCTCTGCCGTACTCCAGAGTGTCGTCTCCATCGACATCCAGGTCTGCGTCGCTGTCTCGACATTCCTTAGAAGTTGTGCTCACCAGCAGCGCGTCTGAGGGACACGAGAGCGTCAGGAGAAGCTGGTGGGACAGCCAGACGAGGCTGTTGCTGAAGGTCAGAGTCACGGCGGCTCATGTCTGCCGCCTCCTCCCCCCGCCTGCCAGCCTCCCAGGTCGGGGTGCCGTTCCCGGGCAGAGGACAACCTCCTAATCCGCACTGAAAGGTTCAGCGAGTTTTGCGGCCAGCGCGTCGCCACATTATCCACCCTCGGCTGAGCGAGATCACACACACACACACACACACACACACACATCACACACACATCACACACACACGACGATCGACGCTCACCTTTGATGCCTCCGACGAGCGATCGTCACGTGTAGCCTCCTCCTCTCGTTCCACTCGTCTTCGGCCGGGTTTCCTGAGCCCTCCTGGAACAGACAAACAGCAGCCTTTACCATCAGGCCTCCAGCTGGGGGTCAGCTCCCGGAGACAGAGGGACCCCGGGGGCAGGAAGTGGGGTCGGCCTCAGCTCGGTCAGCCACACACAGTTTATCTGAAATCCAAACAGAAATCATTTGTGCTCCTTTGACTGCTGCTTCCTGTGAAACACACCTGTGCATCTTCTGCTTTTTTCCTCTTCAGCTTCCACAATCCGGCACTGAGGACAGAAGACAAACAGGTCACTCAAATTCTAATTTCAAACATGTTTGGATACAGATGAAAACAGCTGTTTGTGGTGCCAGTCTGGTGCTGATGGAGACGTTCTGCAGGTTCTGTTCTGGCTTTATCGCTCGCTAACACACACGGTCACCCGAGGGTGTTAAAACAAGCGTAGAAGCACAAATTCAGTCTTTTAAATTTCCAGGCTGCGCCTCCTCCTGCCCCCCTCTCAAATATAAAAGTAAATACGTCAGAACTCCAGCGGGGCCCCGGGGGGCAGGCGGAGGAGGCGAGGGTGCCGCGGAGCCGTGATCCTGACCCCTATTTGCTGCTGATCCCAGCGGACATAATGAGGGTTAAAGAGACGGTCACAGATGAGGAAGAGCTCATCAAACTTAAAGAGAGGAGAGGAGAAAGGTTGATTAATCAACACAGGAGGACCCCCCCCCCTCCTCCTCCTCCTCCTCTTCCTCCTTTTCCTCCCTGACATGTATTTAGAAGCTCATTATGCTGTCCTGGGCTAAAGCCCACTAAAGGCTAACGGACCTCGACAGCGGTGGCGGTGAGAGCCGGAGACACACAGAGGTAATAAGACAGTCAGAAGTCAGCGGCGGCTTGAAGGAGGCTCCGCTCGTCTTCCTCGGCGCCGGTTTAACCGCTAAACGTCCCGCAGCAGATGCCACAGCTCCGAGCTGCCGCTGACCCAGCTCCTTCAGACATTTATTCACACAACTATGGATGTGGATAGATCGGGATCTCTTACCCTCTTGAGTGCAGTCTACGTGGGCTCCGGCGCTGTGGGGGCGTGAGGGGGCAGATTTGACGTAGCACCTGCACCAGCAGAGGTCATCGACTGTTAACATATCAAGAGGTCAAAGTTGAGAGGTTAATGGCTCCTCTGCTCGTGTGGGCGCTAGGCCAGAGGTGGTGGATTTGGGGGGTGGCGAAAAGAAAGAACGAAAAAGGGCTGGGGGGGGAGGGCGTTGGATCGATTGATAACAGCGGGAGGGAAAACACAAGTGTGAGGAGTGGAATGTTTGTCAGGGAAATCAAAACCCGGACGGCACTTTTAATATAAAGCCATTAAAAACAGGAGCTGACAGAGGAGCTCTGAGCAGCAGCCAAACGCAACAGTCAGTAAGGACATACCGTTCAGCCTGGTGTGTCTGTTGGAACGCACGCGGAGGAAAGTCTGTCAGGAGCACAGAAAACAGGCTTCAGGTGCAGAAGTCAGAGGGTCCCGGAGACTTCAGCACATCTCAGAAACATTAGCAGCATTTCTTTCTTTTTAGATCTAACGCGCAGAACCGACCTGGTATCGGTCAGAGTGGGCATCCTCAGCCGGCCGAGGCGGTGTGGTGGGAGAGCCTCCCTCACGCTTGATGTGGAGCGAAAGAGAGAGAGACTAGAGGGAAGAATGGGCAGAAAGAGAGAGAGAGATCTCACACTAGAGAGAGAGAGAGAGAGAGAGAGGGAGACAAGGCCGTCAAAGAGAAGCTGACGGCTGCTGCTCCATCATCTAAAAACCCACTTGCAGTGTCAGCTGCTTACTTCGGCGTCCTGACCACGTGATCGTGCTGCACAGTAGGGATGCTGAGGAGGAAACACACACACGGGAAACAAAAGCCGGTGTGTTAAACACAGATCCGCCAACTAGTCCCCAAAATATAAAACTATCATCATTTAACTACTGATTTCTAAATATTTCCTTTTGTATTCGGTTTAAATTTTTGTTGTCACACAAGATATTCTACACACACACACACACACACACACACACACACACACACACACACTTTATCCCCGTGAGCCAAGTTCAATTTGAAATCATTACCATCCATGGAGCGGTCATTAGGCAGATTTAGAGTGTAATGTCTCTATTGGAGGAATCCTTCTTCTGTTCTACAGGTAATGCAGTGTGTGTGTGTGTGTGTGTGTGTGTGTGTGTGTGTGTGTGTGTGTGCAGCTCTATTTCTCCCTCTCTTTTCTGCTACTACAGTGGTAGTGTGTGTGGGACTCCGATCAGAGGACGTGATCCTCCCGCTGTGAGATTTCTCTCCTGGAGGCTGTGATGTGAAATATGTGGGGAACAACGAGGCAGCTTGTAAACACAGACGCCGGTGACAGAGGAGGGGACACCCCGCTTGGGGGTTGCAGGTTGTGTCGACACTAATTACCCCAGTCACGCTGGATTACAAACAGGCCACAGTGAGAGATGAGCGCACGTTACTGGTGGCACCAGGTTGGTACCTGATTTGCAGCTGGGCCACTTTGGACAACTCCTGCTCCATGTGCTCCTGCAGCTCTCCTGGACGGAGCACAGCCTGGCACACTGGACAAGCCGGGGCCTGGGTGTCGTAGAGAGCCTTCGCCTTACCTGTGGACGGATAAAAGACAAGCACGTTACGTGTGCACGTAGGTTCAGGCGTTCGCACGAAGGTGAGAGGAGCGAGGAAGGTCAGTCAGCAGAGGAGGAAACAAACTAGATCATCGTCCTACAAACTTAAACCCTCTTTCTTTTACACACACATTTACACACACACACACACACACACACACACACAGCGCCTCCGTTGTCAGTGTGCAGACATCATAGGCTGTCAATAGGAACATTACCCAGGAGGCCCACTTGGCCCATTGGGCTCCACTGATGGATTACTGCCATAAGCAGGCAGCTGGGAGCCGGAGGAGTTCCACTCTATCAGGATTTTACCTAGTAGATGAGGTGATTTACTCCTGAAAGCCATCAATCATATGAAGAGAGCCGGTAGGCATGATACACCTAATTTCCGATGCCTACGCAGTGAAGGGGAAGCAGGCGATGGTGCTGGAAAACAATTTCAAACTCCTGAATGAGACAGCAAACAGATTAGAGTTCCTGGCTCGGAGGCGTGAGGTGCACCGACGGTCCTTGAGGACCCTGTTATCCAAACTCTGGAGGCCTCTGATGACGGCGCCTGTCGGTGAGTGGCGTCCCCCGACATCAGTGAGGCTACGAGGCCCTGTAATGAGGTGTCCGACGGGACAAAATGGCTTCTAAATAAAACATGGAGTAAAAAAAAAGGAACATAGTTGATCGTCCTTGAGAAAGTGACAGTCTTCCTCTCTCTCACCCCCCACCACACACACACAGACACACAGACACACACACCTTTTTTGCATCTCCTTGAAGGCTAAATGACTTTTCCCGACACACATCGAGCGTTCCCTGGCTCTCTGCGCTCTGACGCCTGGAACATGCAGCCATCAGTAAACAATGAAATCTCTGGGCTGAAATTGAATTTATAACCACATTAGCTGCACAGATAAGGTCTGAGAATGGCGCCGCGATAAGAGCGATGGGATTTGGTTTTCAGGTGTTTTATTGGTCCACTTTTTGGATAAGCACCCCTGCTGCTAAAGTGTCTGACCCCCCCCACCCAGCCCTTTTCCACCAATGCAAACGCCGGATTAGCAGGCCTGTGTGTGTGTGTGTTCATTCTACGGCCTGACTCAGTGCTCAGCTCCTGTAAGTGACAGCTGTTGGCTGAGGCCCACCTTTTTTACACGTCTTTTACGCACACACACTCTGGCCAGCCCACATAAACCCTGTCAGCATCAGTCAGCTTCAGCTCTTCTTCAGCCTAGGGGGTCTTCGACACAGAACAGCAGGCTGTAAAACCAGCCTGTGGGCCTCGTTAACTGTTCCCTCACTACGGCAGCGGGCTCCGGCGGATGGTCCCTCACTGGTCGCTCTGAACTGAGGTTGCTCCTAATGGAAGCGCTGTCTCTGAAGGCGTGTTTGCGTCTCGCTGCCTCGGGAACTCCCTTCCTGGACGTCCATCCTTTGCTCCCCTGGCTTAATGACCTCACACGGGACGGTGCATTTTTGGCCAGATTTACTGTAAATCCTGATAAAACAAAACGTCTAGATTGGCACAGTGGGATTCGTATCCATTTGAGATCACTTCAAATTCAATAAACCCTTTTCATAATCACTTTACAATAGCACTTTTTGGTCCAATGGAAAACAAATAAACATCTTTTCCGCACAGATGAAAAATCACTGAAAGGCCTGAATACGTCCTCTGTCTTATCTCGCCGTGGGTTTGAGTAGAACACACTCCGGCGGGGGTGGGGGGGTGTAACCCATAAAAACCATCTCTGCTATCAGGAGCATCACAAGATAGTTTTGTTTCCAACCAAAGACAATATCGTCTCCCTCATCTCTCTGTGTGGTTGATGGATAAATCCAGCTGCTATTGTTCTGCATCCAGACGCGCAGAGATCAGAATCCTGCCGACAAATCCTCAAAGCACCCAGGCCCCCCGAGGGCCCGGGTAATGGCCGATGCCAGCGCCCATATGACGGCTGCCACTTCTGCTGATGCAGACAGAGTGGAGATGCCTAACGTGACCTTTAGTGAATGCCACATCACATCAGGCCTGGATGTCACCGGCTGACATTATGCCGGGGCATGAAAAGGCTGTTCTGCAGGGGAGACATGCTGACGAACATCCCGCCCCCCGGCGACAAACCTGAGGACGTGGTATAATTCTGATTGACGTGAGGGAGGGCTGAGCAGCGTTGACTGGCAGGAGAGGTACGAGGAAGTGTCCAGCGGGGGATGTGCTGAGCCGGGTTTGTTCTTTGTGTGTGTGTGTGTGTGTGTGTGTGTGTGTGTGGGGCGCTAAAGTGCTGAGACGACTCACTCCGACCGCCATCATTATCCCAATCATCAAACAATTCCTGAAGCACATCAGAAATCCTTCCATAAAGTGGTAACAAGCGCAGCCTCTGTGCAACCGGTAGGCACGCGGAGCTCGGGCGGGGGGGAGCGAAGGTAACGCTTGGCGGCTAACGCTGCAGCGCCGGGCGGTGTGGGCAGGTCCTTGGCACGCTTTCAGAGGAGTTAGGAAACTATAAAAGCTATTGGCTCCTGCCACACCTGTACCCCGCCCTATCCCACGGCCTGCTTCCATTTAAAAGCATCACATGCAGGATATTAGTCAGGGGTTTTTGCCATCTGTGAGGTAGAAGCTACCTTTGGAGCAGAGGGGGGGAGAGGGGAAAGTATGTGAGCCGCCGTTTGTTTTTTATTGGGGAAATAATGGCCTATTGAGAGGTTGGGTATTTAATGAGCAACATAATAGGCCCTGTACGAACACATCTGCTACGAGCAGAGTCATTTCCTTGCCTTTCAAAGGCTGCTGTTCGAACCTTTAAAACAGCAAGTCCAGCTCCCTTTGACTCAGTCCTCCTATATATCTGTTTCATATTAATTGCAAGGACATAAAAACACCAAGCGTGCAGCCAGAAACCAAAGCTCACCCAGCCCAGGATGAGGGTCCGCTTCCTCTCCTGGGCTGACCTCAAATATCTGCCCGGTGCAATTCCAGCATCTTCAACACCCCCGCCCCCACCTCCAATCTGCAATCAATTGTGTTTAATGTATTAAAGACACTCACCACAACCAGCGCCACCTTTGCCCCGTGCACAAATCGATGCCTCGTTAGACCCCCTAATGATCATTCATTGACTAATAAGATCTGTATCAACCTCTTGTGGAGCATCGATTGGCCTTTGGCCTCTGCAGAACGTCGACAACAGGAGACGGCAGCTGTGAGTCCTCCGGAGCCGGTTGATGAAAAAAGCTCCTGGTGGGAACGGACAGAAATCCTAAAGCCCAAATAGGCTCATTCTGAAGCACCTCAGGCCAAAGTCCTTTTCTTCTGCCTGAGAAATCAATGGACATAACCTCTCTGACCACAGGTCAATCAGAACCCCAGGCCCCACTTTCTCACGGCCCAGCTCCTCGTTCTTTTCCTCTCTCATTTGCTCCAACAGTCTCTCCAATTGTTCCATCGGGTGCAGGCGTGGTTGAGCATCGGTGTTTCCAATCACCTCATCGACGCACAGCGGAAAGGGCGACAGTGTGACTCGGTCCCCGTGACCACATTTTCCTTCCTGGGACCCGGGGGCAGAGATCGAACCCTGCCTCAGCCTCGCTCCGTCCAATCAATGCGGCCCTCATTGTGATGCATGGCTCAATGATCTTTGATAGCCAGCTACAGATTGGAGCCAAGTGGTGGACGCCAGAGGAGCATCCTTGGGTCCCAGCTGTGAAAACGAGGCTGCTTTAATCTGCAACCGATGAGAAAATGAAAGAAAATTTCAAAGCAACCGTCTGTGGGGATACAAAGTGTTAGCAAAGCTGAAGCCCAACTCTGACACACCAGAGCCAGATAGAGGCCTGAACATCGCGTCGACAGCTGTTTGCTGCCTGTCCGTCTGCTGGGATCAGGAAGTGACAGGGAGACCGGATGCTCCGAGATCCTCCACTCCGCCCGGCTGTCAACGTCACTCCAGGTTGAACAGATCTGACTGGAGGAGCGCGGCTTTATCTTTTCACTGTCACATGCACCTCTTAGATGATATAATGCAGCAGAAAAGATCACGGCGCTTCTTGATTCCTCAAACATTTGCTGAAGAGGACGACAGCAGCGATGCTGGTGGACTTTGAGCAGCAGCGAAGCAGCCGTTGGACGAAGGCCTTCCTTTGGAGGCCGTTCAGTAACTCGTAAAAACGCCTAAACTGCTGCGAGGGGCAAGTTTTATGTACTGTTTCAGTTGTTGCCGATATGTTTCCTCTGTGAACGTGTACAGAGAAAGGGAGAGAGAGAAAGAAGGAGAGAGGAGCTAATAAACAGATGACAATCCCTCATTAGAGGCTAATTAGATCGACTCTAGAAATACAGATCACCATTACTCAGACCACTGATTAATACACTTTAATGCTCTCTCCGTCCCCCTCTCTCTCATTATTCCACCTTCTTCTCATCACTTCACCCTCATTTTCTTTTCCCCGTTCCCTCTTTCTCTCAATTAGTGTTTAATAAGGAGAAAATGAGACGAAGGCTCTGTTGCTTTGTGGAGCGCTCGGCGTTTCTAAACAGCGCTGGACAAACAGAATGTGCTGGGCTCACTCAGGAGTGTAATTAAGGCAGCGGCAGCGATTCTGCACCCTCCTTCCTTCAGCAGGGCTCCGGTTTGTTCACAGAAAGGCCTCGGAAATAAAACAGCGAGAGTTCACACCTATGCTGTTGCATCAAGCCCCCCGACTCTGCAGCCAACTCTGACACATTCTCCACCATGGGCGCAGGCACTAAACTCCAGCAAACGTCACGCAGCCGCCCGGTTAGAAAAGAGGCAGCGAGAGGCAGCCAACAGGAGAGCTGGCTTTCTTTGACTCCCAGGCAAAGTCGTTGCTGCTGTCAGGTGCAGGAGGTGCTTTATGAAAGCAAAGATGGAGTTTCCAGATGGTGTTTAGAGGCTTTGCGCGAAGGAAGGCAGCACTTTCCTCAGAATATGACGTACGCCTTTTCAGTCCAGAACAACTCAGCCACCAAAGGAGAAAGCTGGGCTGCAGCCTGTTCTCCGGTGTTACCCATCTGGCATCAGGGCCTGTTTCCTCTATGGGCTGGTAATCCGAAAAGGGTTATGCATGTCAGTTTGTACCCATAAACTAAAAAAACACTTGTTTCAAAGTATGAAAACGTGACTATTTCACATTATAGTTCTACCGACAAGCTTTAACGACTTTAGTTCCTTGTCTAACATTCACTAACAAAAACATTTCCACCAAAATGACCCAGGAAAAACCGTCTTTAACCCAAGACTTTCTATGAAAAAGTACCTGGTGACTGAGGGGGACTTTTCAGATTCCCCAGAGTTCTTGAGGGCGGAGCTAAGGCCTGAAGAGCACTGATTGGTGGAGCAGTGGTCCACACTTGTGCTTACCTGCCATGTTTAGGATGCCATGTTTGGAAAAATACAGCAGAAGAAGAGAAGCTATTAGAAGAGGAGGGACGATAAGGTTCAGACTGTTTAGAAAAGAACAACATACACACACATACACCTACACACACACACACGCACACACAGAGTTTGCATGATATGAGAAAAACACACCCCCACACACCTGTCCCACATACACGCAGCCGAGTAGCTAAAAGCTAACAGAATGCTTCAAAGCCTTGTTAAAGCTGCTGTTTTGTGATGGGCCTTTATGTGGACACCTCCCCGGTGTCCACATAAAGGCCCATCGGTCCAGATAAGATCTGATACTGTCAGAAACTGTGCTGACTGCTGCTGGTGCAGGAGCAACAGGAGCACCTGGACGTGTGTGACACACCTGTGTTTGGGTTAGTCACACTTCCTAAAGGATGTTATTGCGTCTGCCTGGATGATCAGTTAGAACAGGTGAGTGCGGTGTGAGTTCTGAATGGGGGAACGACACGGATGGTTGAGAGGATTATCCTCCTAAACAGAGAGAAAGAAAGAAAGAGCAGCGCTTTCATCACCGAGCTGAGAAGGTGACTTTACTGTTAAAGCTCCCCCAAAAAACAAAGAAAAGGCTGAAAATATATATCATAAAAAGAAAAACAGAAAAATGTTGAATACTGATAGGTTAGAGCTGAAAAGCAATTATACGCCTCATTAAGTAACTATTGTTCCAGAGACGCTCTGATTTCTTAACCTTCATCTCTCTCTTTTTTTGGTAACCTGTGTCTGTGTTCAGGACGGTTGTGTCTGACTCTATAACTAGACCTGAAACTAACAATGTTTTTATTCCTGCAGTCTGAAGTCGTCTGTGTGGGAACCAAAAGTGCCCTTTTAAACAGACTGTAATAATGTTTTTACAGTGTGGAGATAAAGGATGTGGTGGAACCTGCTGCCTGTGGTATCCCAGCAGCACCTTGGCCTGACACCCCACCCCACCCCCCCCCCCCCCCCCCCGGCCCTGGGTAGCCGTGGTGAGAGCAGCGTACTGGGAGAGCCGTCGATACACCCCCCCGATCTCCTCTGTCAGCACACAAAGCGGAACAAAGGGCCTGTGGATAGATCTTCTCCTCTGTGTTCCTGCTCAGCGGGGTCACGCAGTTCAATCACCTCTACTTGACTGATCAGGACCTCTGGCTGCCGCTCACTGGGACCGGACCTGCTCCAGGTCCGGGACCCTGAAAACCAGTCCGCCCACATAGAAAACCACTGACTGGTCCAAGAAAAGGGAAGGAGAGGGAGGGCGGCTGTGTCTGGCAGCTGTGGCTCTCTCCTTGTCCTGTTAGCATTGAAACAATCGGCAGCGTGCGGCCAACAATAACTCAATGATTGATTTGTAATTGAACTAATGGGGTCGTGGCCGAGACAATAGGATGTGTGAGGAAGAGTCCCTGCTCTCCCTCAGGCTGGCGGCCGCTCAGCGGGCCTGCCGAGCGCTGCATGTGTGGTCTGTAGAGACAATTAGCACCATCTCCATACTAATAGCAGCCTGCAAAGGATACTGCTGAGCCTGCCAGCCGCTCTGTGTGCTTCAATATGCATGAATGCGGGTGAAGGAATGTTTGCATACGCGCATTTCCTTCAGCGTGAGTGGCAGCCTGCACTCATCTGAGGTAAAAACCTCCCCATTCCTCTGCTCGCAGGCCTAACCCTGATCCTCGGCCACTCATTAGCACCATAATAAAGCTCCGAGACGACACATAAAAGGTTATATACTGCAGGACGGCTGTTTTCCTATCAATTATCCGGCCTGTGATTTATGACCGGGCCGATGCTATTCTCAGAGGAGAATTAGAGGAGGGTTTACACCCCATGCACAGTGCAGTGAGGGGGTCAATCCTGGCAAACTCTGACCTTTAAGGCAGCAGCGGATAAATCGATGGGATGATCTTTATTAGCGTGCACGTGTAAGTAATCTACACAGAGCGTGTGTTCGTACAAGCTTTAAACCGCTGCTACTTCCTGCAAACGGACCAGATTTCATCGCCTCTGACCGTTGACCTGCTGTCACAACTCCCCCTGAGTGATGATGTCGCGTCGGCCAGGTAAAGACATCACGTCTGACATGGTTTTACCATGTGGGCCATTGTCAACCTGTTCCACAGCTGGGAGAGACGCCAGCGGCATCCCCGACAAGGTCCGCCGATAACGGGCACGCAGAACCCCACAGCAGAGACGTCTGTGGGGTCTGTGGGGCTGTCTGAGGACCAGTGTGGCCTCAGCCGTGGGTCTGTGTTGCCCCTCAGCAGTGTGTTTAACCCCAACGTTTGGTCTTCCTGCCCTCTTTATAGGCCTGACTGATTTGTTGGTCTCCGGGGGCAGGGAGGAGGATGTGTGTATGTGTGTGTGTGTGTGCACGCGCAATTGAATCTGCAGATATCTGCCTTGAACACAGAGATTTTCAAACACACACACACGCACACACATACACACACACAGAAGAAGTCTTTGATGTGAGATCAGAGGTAACAGTGATGCAAGTCGATCAGGTGTGTGAGAGGGAAAGACGGATGGAAAGAAAGAAAGTCTGTTAAAACAAGGCAGTTTTTGCAACAACCCCCCGCTCTCTCTCTCTCTCTCTCTCTCTCTCTCTCTCTCTCTCTCTCTCTCTTTTTCTCTGCCTCCCTTGCCCTCCTTTTCAGCCTGTTGGGCCAATCACAGCAGGTGGTGGAGGCAGAAGATGTGTTGTAGTTAGTGCTGCATAAGCTAAAAGTTCTGTTGAACAGGTGGTGATGGTCACTGCTAAAAGATCCTCACACACACACACACACACACACACACACACACACACACACACGCGCACGCGGCCTGCCACCAGACTCACAACATTCCTGTCTCCTGCAATCCGTGTGGTCTGGCGGTCTAGAACACACACCGTTCTGTACGCTGCATTTGCGAACATACAATCTTGCATAAAACTGAGAGGAAAACACAACCTCTCTCCTGGAACCACTAGATGAAGGGACGGAGCAGGGAAAGGAGCTGGGGAGCTTCTCCCCTCCCGCCAGGATGAAAGCTGCTTTTACTCGGCGGAACTTGGGAAGAATAAACTGGGATCACAACAGGAGGAGGAACAGCCGACCGCAGCGTGCGCTCAGATCAAACGCCGCCACTGCTAACACCGCGAGGTTTCCTCCGCAACGGTCTGAAATGGAGAGCCAGACCGCCCAGGGAGTGTGTGTGGGAGCGCACGCTGAACGCAGACTTTCCCTGAGTGTTACAACTCTGTAAGAACAAGGAAAGTCGTCTCCGAGCACAGAGGCCTAAGATGAGTGTGACTGATGTGTGTGTGTGTTTGGGGGGGGGGTCTACCTGATCAGCAGCTCTGGGAATTCCAGACGCAGCAGCTGCTGTATGTGTATGCATGAGCATCGAGTGGTTGCTATCGACCTCCTGCAGTCTGCCGGTGGGACGTAAACACGGTGTCTTTCAACGGGGAAGCTCCGGTCAATACGAGGCGTCGCCACATGGAGAACAGGCCACCATGTCCCCGCCATTCAGCCAGCAGGTGTGCAGCAGGACAGAACACGCAGAAACCCAAACAGAATCAACACAAGTAGCGACAGAGCGGATAAAAGTGACCAGGGAGTGCAGCAATACACATGTTTTTCTCATACAGATCCCAGTATGAGGAGTAAATGATACTGGTTTGGGTGGGAAGGAGGAGCGTGACAGCAGCAGCAGCAGCCCTGGTGTGGACTGGCTGCTTCTGCCCAACTGGTCTCAGGATTCTGCCAGTTCGTGACGCCTCCTGAGCATCTGGGTGCAGTTATCACAGCTCTCACTTCACACTGACACCACACACAAACACACACACACACACACGGCTCAGTCAGCATCTGGCTGCGGTGGTGTGTTTTTCCAGTTTCTACTTGTGTTTGTGCGTCTGCGTTAGCTGGAGTTCAGAGCGAGAAGCATCTTCCTGAGGAAAACAAGCAGGACTCGCTCCAGTGAGGACATCTGCCCTTTAAGACCCACCCCGGCTGTTTGGACAGCTGTGGGGACGCCACGTGAACCTCGGACCTTCCTCGCTAACCCAGGAGCCGGTCGGCAGGAACCGGACGGGTCCTGATACACTGTTGCCATAAGCGGCATCTGGAGGAGGTCACGGGAGCAGCTGCTGCAAACACCTGGATCTGACCGCAGTGATCAAACACAGCAGAGCAATATTAGCTGGCACAAACGCAGCGCCGCTGCTCCGAGATCCCGGCGGAACACTGGAGGCCTCCTGAAGCGACACTGTGAAGTGTGTGTCAGGAGAGCGCAGCAACGCGGCGGCGCTCAGGCTCTTCGTTTGCTTCGCTAATTGGATGAATGCTGGAAAAGGAACGAGCGCGGAATCGAGACGCTCGGGGGGGTCCTGCTCCGCCATCTTTTTGTCCCTGTCAACGTCCCCGAAAATGAGATTCCCAAAATTTAGGAGGTGAGGGGAGCGTGCACGCCCGAGCGCGCAGAGGGAACATTGTCAGACAGACGCACCTCTCGTTCCATTTCTGTCCTTATTAAAATTCCATATTGAGATTCCTTCCCGCCACTCCGCCTCCCTGGCCCTGTCACTCAGACGCCAGCCGGCAAGTTTCACCAGTGATTCACACACACGCGCGCACGCACGGCACGCACGCACGCACACACACACACACACACACACACACACACACACACACACACACACACACACAATTCAAACTTTTCTTAAGACGACCCGTCCCTGCTTCAGCCCTTTATGCGTGGGATGAAAGTTTCCTTTAGGTGATGTATACGAGAGTCTGCATCAGTGTCTCCCCCCTTGTGTCTTCGCCATCTCGCCCCCCCTCCCCCACCAGCCTCCCCCTTTCGTATTGTCATTATTTTCAGTGGTGTCCCTCTCTGATCTGCCGAGCCTTTGGGTGCTCTCTCTCTCCCTCTGGTCCCTTTCATCTGTCAGGCGCTCCCCTTGGCGACCGCCACTGGGGGAGTTTGATTTTCCCATCATGCCTAGCATTGCCTCTCCGGCTTCCCAGCACCGTCTCCGCCCCTCCCCGTGAGGCGAGCATCGTGCCCCCGCATTGTGGGGCAATTATCCCCGGGAGTAATGAGGAGCGTCTCTCCCTCGGCGGCGTGCTGACTGACACCTCTCCCACTCATTTGTCAACAAATCAGACGCCTGGTGTGGGCAGCCATATTGAGCTGAGGGTTGCCGCTGTGAAGCTCACACGGAGGCACATCGCCACATCTCTCTCTCGCGCTCTCTCTCTCTCCTTCTTTCCATCCCTTGCTATCTATCTCTGCCACCTCATTATCTCTGACAGGGTGTCATTCGTCGCCACTTGCACTCGTCCTGTGTCAGCCCTCCGCACGCTCCCGTGTTTGTGTTCTTCAGCCGGCAGGAAGAGTCAGACTTTCAGCGGGCCTAATGGCCGTGGGGGGCTAATGATCACCAACCCGAACAAGTGAAGCGTTTCATTCATTTGTCTCAAAGTCCACTGCGGCTTCGAGGACACAGAGACAAATGTCTGAGCTAAATCTTTGCTCCTAAAGCTTTTTTCTTTCTGTCGCCATGAACGGATACAGCTCTGGAGCCGGTAAATGTCATTTTTAGCTGAGCTGGGTCTCTGATATGCTGATTAGGAGCTCTGTTATTCCCAGTGTGTGTGTGTGTGTGTGTGAGAGATGTGAAACCAGGGTAGGACATTTAGTGTGTACTCACTGTGCTCCTTGCGCTCCTCAGGACTCGATGAAGCCTCTCCATCAGACAGCAGGCCAGACATGGAGAAGAGCTTCCTCCCTGCGTCTTCTCCAGCTTTGAGGGGACCTGCTGGGGGGCCAAAGTCAAACTCTTTCCCCTCCACCTCCGGAAAGCAGCTTTTTAGCCTCTTGGCGGGGGTGAAGGCAGATTGGTAAAGCCCGGACTCCCGTTCCTCCTGTGGCGAGGAGAAAGGCCGGAAGGCGCCAACGCCGCTGTGGTTGAGCATGCTCAGGGTGGTGCTGTCCAGGTTGGGTGGGGTGAACTGGGGATGGAGGTGGAGGAGGGAGGCTGGGAAGTCCCGGGAGGGAAAGGTGCCCGATATGGAGCCCTGGCGTTGATACATGGAGGTAAAGGTGTACGAGGCTGATGGGAAGGGGAGATGAAGGTCTTTCTCCATGGACACGGGGACACCGAAGGGCCTGGGGGCCTGGCAGGGGACCGAGGCGTCCCGGCCCGCCTCAGCAGTTGAGGCCAGGACCATCAGGGCGGGAGAAGCCAGAGGAGGGGGCAGGTAAGAGGGGCTGTCCATCTTGAAGGGGCGGTGAAGGTCCATTCACCTCCTGGTAGTGGTGCTGAGGAGAAGAAGAGAGGAGAGGAGAAAAAAGGGGAGGAGAGGACAAAAAGAGGAGAGAAGAAAAGAGGAGAAGAAAGGAGGGGAGAAGAAAAGAGGAAAAAAGAGGAGAGAGGTTTATTTATTGAAAAATCAGATATAAAAGCTGTTCTTTTATATTTTTACAGCATCAATATAAACCTAATAAAGAGTAAATAAAGGCTGAAAAAAATATTAACTCTTCTGGAATTACTTAAGTCTAAAAAACCTTCATGATTTCATTGTAATAAACTCACGCTTCTCTGTTTTTGCAGTTACAGATTTGGATTAATTTCAGGAAAACGGATTTTAGAGGAGGCCTAATGTGCCTATAAATAATTACGACGGAATAACTTGCTAACGACCCAAACGTAGCTTGCAACGGATAAATTCAAGAGTGAAGTTTGTCAAAGGCTTCAAAGAAAATCTGCAAATTTAACACAAGTAAGTTTATGTGATATTTTTTAAATACATGGCTAAACGCGAAACTTTTAAATGTCGCTGATCGTTTTCGACAAACGAACCAATTAGTATTATTAAACTTAATAAAGAGGGAATTTCTACCAAAATATTGACGCACTTCATTTTTAATGCTTTGTTTTTTGGGGGAAAAGAATCTGGATTTATGCTCATTTTCTATTTTTTTTTTTTTATTTGTTAGAAGAAAAAAATTAAAAGGCGTAAATATAAATAATCGGGGAGTCATTTGGGCCTAAATCACATTTTAGTTTAATTAAACTGAGTATAAAACTTCAACTTCATTCCAAATAGGAATTCGGGCTCACATACAAACTTATATTCGGAGGTGGATTGAAAACTAATGAAAACTGATCAAACTGTCCGCTGGGCACCAGCGAGAGCGCACAAGTTCCGTTAACAAAGCGTCGGACCAAAAACAACCAATTAAGCCAAATTAAAGCGAAAGTAGTGCTGATCAACGTGCTCACCTTGTGTCGTTTCACTGTCACTCCGATCCAGGTTCCTGAGAACGCGGCGCTCGCTCCAGCCGCGCACTGAGGACAGCCGGGAAACGCGCGTCTGCGGGCGGCGCAGACTTCTGACTTCTGCAGCGCTCCGGATGCTGCGAGTCTGCGGCGCTGAGCTGGTTCCGAGGTGAGCGCAGGTTCAGAGGGACCCGGGGTGGGTTTGTCGGGGAGGATCCGGGCGAAAATGGGTGCACTGGCGGCCGGTGGGACTCTGACGGCGTCTCCTCGGTGCGCTCAGTGTGACAGGCACCCCCACCCCCTCCCTCCCTCCAGTGCCCCCCACCCCCCCGTTCTTTTTTCCTGCCCCTAGATTCTTCCCCTTTCGGGCAAAGACGCATCCAAATTCTTGCCTGCAGATGTGCTCCAGCGAAATAAACACTGCTGTATTCAAGTGAAACTGCAGAACTTTGCACCGAAGTGGCGCGATTGTTAATTGAACTCCGAGAGAATAAAAAGAACCCTGATTAGTAGTCAGAAAAGATAACTCCACAACATATCACTTATCACGACACCAAACACCCACCATCGCTCTGGAAGAGGAGGGGAAGACGTGAGTGTTCACATCAACTGCAGTGAGATCTGGCACATTACGCAAATGTCGCCATCGCGGCTCAATCCGGTGTTTTACGCACGTGGAGTCATCAGATTCAGGTGCTCCCGCAGGTGATGGACTCGTCCATGTGTGGCTCAGTGTGAGTGACAGCGGGAAACATTCGCTTTTGATGAGACACGATGCAAACCAACGGTGTTATTTGTCACTGATAATCTGCTTTCAACTCCGACACATTACACGCAGCCTAATCTCTGCATTATTCATGTCGGATTTCCAGCGCGCTGTCAGAAAGCACGGCACAAAGCGCCACAAATCAGCCCAAATCACTCTTAATTTGTTTTTATCGGTATTGGTATTGCTTAAAGAGTTTTTGAAATAATGTAATTGAAATAATTCCTTATTCCCCTGAGCCAATCCAGAGGCTTTACATTGCTAATCTAATGTGACACGCAATTTCCGTCTCTCAGACGATTGCTTCCCCTCAGGTCCCTGTCTTTAATGAACAGCCATTTGGATGCTTGCTTGTGTGTGTGTGTGTGTGTGTGTGTGTGTGTGTGTGTGTGTGTGTGTAAGTCTAAAGATGGGGAAATGACTGAACTAGGTATACCACAGCAGGAGGAGGCTACAGAAAGCGTCTCCCAGGAAGACCTGAAGGTGTCCTTTAAATGCACAAAAAATAACGCATCTTTGGAGCCCCCCGGTGGATCGGTGCATTAAAATATAGACCCTACCTCCTGCTCTTTGACTCAAGAAGTTGCTGATTGGTCCATTTGTTTGACCACAGAACTGGTTTCTGTTTCAGATGATTGTGATCCAACACGTTCTCGTTGTCAACAGGAGCCAGAAGAGGCTAAAGGTTCACGTT
>CAAE01014995.1:1468702-1487350 GCA_000180735.1 Tetraodon nigroviridis | reverse complement strand
AGCCTAGAACATCACGCGCTCTGCTGGGACAGAGTGGGGGCCAGGTCTGCTTCATTTCAACTTCCTTATCGATACTCTGAGAAATGAGAAGCAGATTTGGTGCTGGCAGAGATGGAGAGACAGATGCAGCTTTAACAGTCACGTAAACCAGCGTCAGACTGGCTCCCAGTGCTCTGGGACCAGTATGGGCACATGTCACACATGTTCTCCTCATGACGAGCCAAGGTCACTGCTCCTCTTAAAGAGCAGGGGTCAGACAACCAAATTCCCCCCACACACACACACACACACACACACACACACTCATTCCTGGTATTAGAGGAAATAAAATGATCTACTCTGGGGTTGAAAAAGCCTCTTCAGTGAAAACGGAGAATCGAATAAAAATTGGTGTGTGTAATGTTCTGACCCGTGAGCACGCTACCTACGTGCGGCCCCGTTGACATTATTATCGTCATGGTTTCCATCCTAGTCCTCCAATTTGTCCCCACGTACCAGCGACTGTGGGTGGTGAGTGTGTGACAGCGGCTGTGTGTCCTGCAGGCCCAGTTAAGTGTTAATGACGTCCCTGCTGCTTCAGCCAGGTTATGGCACAGAGGCCGTTAGCCGCCCTGGGTAAACTGCACCACTCCCAGAATAAATTGCCACCCGAAGCCATGCAGGCCGGTCAGCCAGCCAATTACAGGCCTGCTCGCTCAGCTGAGGATGATGGGCTGGGATGTTAATTGTACGTCTTCATTTTCTGGCAGGAGGTGAATCACTGGACGTCTTCGTACACACACGCATGCAAATGCGCGCAGCATAACTAACATCTTAATATATCGGGATTGACCTCGGTTTGGCCATCTCGGGTTGACATCTCCTAACAACTCCCATATCATTAAACTCACCGAGTACTTTCTGAGTCCCAGCAAATAGGAGTTATCCGCTACTTTTATTGCGGCGCTCAGGGCCAATGGGGAAGTCTTTTAACTTTCACTATTCATAACTGGAGCGCTGAACTCTATTTTTTCATTTGCAGTTCCTGTATGGTTTTTTTTTGGGTTGGTTTTTTTTTGGTAGCGTGGGTAAACGAAGTTACTGCTGTAATCAAAGACACACACCAATTATGGATAATTGCCTTCTCGCCCTGAGACGATCTCCAATTACAGCAGATTACATTCAAGACTGTGTCATTTCTACTAATCAGAAAAGGGGAAAATGATGATTTAGGAGGAGATACTTGTACCTGGTGGTGAACTGAATCCTGAGGTGGAGCCGTCGACATTTAGCGGACAGCGGAGGTGCAGATGGACGGTGCTGGGCCGGAGTTGCACGGCAGAGCGCAGAACTCCTCAGTGCATCAACACAGAGGCCGTCTGCTGGGGCTGGAGAGGCTGGTTACTATATTAGCATAAGGACAGACAGCGCCAGAGCGGAGCAGTCTGCCAGGGACTGAGCACTGGGACTGAGACGGAGAGAGGGGCCATCGACCAGACAGCTGCAAGATGGAGTGGAAGGGGAACGTGTGAGAGATGAGCTGTCCAACATGCCACACCGTGTGTGTGTGTGTGTGTGTGTGTGCGAGAGGAAGAGTCAGCTTCCCAAAGCAGCCAGTGAGCGTGAATGTGAGGACGAATACAGAGAGGTGCATTATGGTCTCAATCATTGATCGCTTCCTCCCAAGGGTGCTGGAGAAAACACACACACACACACACACACACACACACACACCCTGTATGTTTACACATTCACTGCACACCCGTCAGGCCGCTGCGGTTCACAAGTCCTTGTTGTCTTCGTGCTGCAGAAGTAAAGAAAAGGGAAATTAAAAAAAAATAAATAAATAAAACAGTGTAGACGACAAGCACACGGTGCTGTGGACATTCCACAGATTAAAATGTCACAAAAGCCATGACATTATCATCTGACATTTTAACTGGGACTGTTATCAGCTGATGCACCTCAATAAAAACACAGAGACACCACAGAGGTGAAATTATGATCATTTCGCCCTTAAAGCTGCTAAATATTAATAATGTCGGTCAGCAGTTGTCATTGCTTCACCTGATCCATCCACCGTCTGTCAGCTACCTTTGAGACCTACCCAGGGTCACTGGGAATGCTGGAGTCTATCCCAGCAGTCACTGGGAGGGACACTGGAATACACCCCTTTACTGGTTGATCACAAGACACACACACACTCCCACACACTTACCTCACACACTCACAGCGAGGAGCAACACAGCATCTGATCACCCTGATGTTCATCTTTACTGCGACTGGGGGGGAAACTGGGGAAATCCCACCTAGGCACTGGGGGAGCAGACAAGAGAAAACAAATGGCAGCTACTTGTTTTACATGAGAAAGTTGATGTTTAAAACCAGCTGTTTTTACCCCATTTATCCCGAGCCATCACACATCACACCCTTCCCCACTTCCTTCCCCTCCCCCTGCTTCTCCGCCCCAGCCGTCCAGCCAGCCGGGCCTCCATCCTCTCCCCACTCACACCGCCAAAAGGCTGACACTAATGTGACACTCTGGAAAATAATTACCAACAAACGCACTGCTGACTGCAAACAGCTCGCTCCCCTCAGTGGACTGTCACTAGTCATTAGTCTGGACCCTGGACGAGCACAAGACCACAGAGAGGAGGAGGAGGAGGAGGAGGAGGAGGAGGAGGAGGAGGAGGAGGGTGCTGGCGGTGAGGATGTTCAGGAGGCCACGCCAAATCCGAGGGAAGCAGAGATGCTCCGACAACAGAGGGATCAAATATAATCTGTTCCCTGCTTGTAAAACACACGTCGGCTCTGCTCCCAGTCTTCGTCGCTGGCCCCCTCTGGTGGTTTCTGATGCGTTTAATGCCACGCAGCAGCAGCAGCTGTCCCACATCGCTGAGAACCTGTGGGAGCAGGGACGCTGAGGAGAAACCCAGTGTTAAAAGGCGGAGCGGGGAGATCTCCGGCCCAGGTGAGGGCGAGGAAGGAGCGCTCGCCCTGAAAACTGATCAAAGTGGCAACAAATTCAACACAATTACCCAAAATGCCACAGGGTACGTCAATTTGTTCGACACCATCCCCCATCCTCGGCGCCATTATTCGCGTTGCCTTGGGGGGCACCGGTGCCAGTGAGAGATTACAATTTTTGAAGAGGTTCAGCAATGGCCAATATTAAAATGTCTAAATACATCTGCCTGGCTATTTTGATTGGGAACTTAACCCCTGACTCCCAGGAAGGGAGAAAAGCCCCCTGTCTGAGCTATTGTCAGCCCGCTGGAGTCTAATACTTGGATGATTCCGACTAATGAGCCGGTAATAGTTCCTGTGTGTGGATGAGAAGGTTATTAGACTGAAGAGGAGGAAGGCCGAGGAGGGCAGGGGCGGAGGGTTCTCATTGTTCACTAATCAGAGGCTACCAGGTTTAACCTGGGAGCGAGGAGAGACTTTCTGTTGTAATACCTGTAAACTGGCCCAAATGCTGCCGATTGTCAGACGCTCTGGTGTCACAGAGCAGAGACGGGGTGTTAGGCCGAGTGCGCCTGTCTGCACGTCACCCGGCCGACGGCTTTATCCAGCCTCATCCTGAACCATGGAGCCACAGTGCATGACACCCTTCCATGCTTCTCAGCCATACGGATATTCACTGTTAGCACAGAGATTTGACAAGCCAGGCTGCTCTCGCTCACCAGCCTGGGTCAAATGGGTGCCTGTCATTCTCGCTCTCTTTCTGCTTGTTCAAATTGTCAAAAAGAATAAATGCAAGTGCAAGAGGAGGTCTCTGGAGGGGGATCAGGCAGGTGGGCAGATTCACTGTTTAGGCTTTTGTTTTAAAGTTGAAAAATGGATGAAGAGATAATCAAGTAGATGTTTTCTGATAAAAACAGGTCAGCTCAAGTCAACAGTCAAAGAGTGTCTGGATTAAAAAGTTCTCCTCATCGCGTTAGCCCGGAACAATTTTCCTGTTGTCCGTGCTGTGCTGTCACCTTTGAGGTGGACTTAAGCCTAAACAACTTCAAACCCCACAGGGCTCCTTCAGCTCGCTGTCCGGTTAGTGTCAAACTGCTCATTACCACACATTTAAACACAGACACACACCCGGTGTATTGGCGTGGAGTCAGGTAAAGGTCTCTCAGCCGTGCTCTGTGAGTGGCCTCTGCTCAAACAGATCAATAAGCACTGGCACGTCCCTCCGCCAACCAAGAGAAAACAATTAAAAGCCATCGATCCTGTGCCAAGCGCCCCCATGAATATGCATGCGTCCTTGACCTTCCCTTGGAGAGGAGACAGAAGAGACTGACAGACGGGCAAGCAGGTGTACCAGCGTGTCTCTTCTGCTGCAATTCTAACGTGTCATCGTGGTTGTTTAGCGTCTCTTTGACCTGCCTCGGGAACCCACAAAAGGCAAATTGTCACATTAGGGCCCGTGAAGCCAGCCGCTTTTTTCAGGCCAGTTTTCAGATGCAGATTGCTCTTTTTTAAGCCATGTCAGCAACAGGGATCAAGTGGTCTCCCGGCCGCCGCTCCTGCAGCCTGCCTCTCATCTAATTACAGATGTGTGACATGCACATCAGCACTTCTTTATGTTAGCACGTCACTGTGCCTGTCCTGACACATCCTGTGGTCACGGCCGTGGGAGCTGTGGGGGACAGGCTTGCACTGTGCCCCGTCACCGGGGATTAGCATTAGCATGCTAACAGGACCCCTGGGGGCGTGCAGTGCTAAGGGTCAGCCTGACAACTGTCAACAGCCTGCTTTAATTAGCCGAGCCTGTTCATCGAGGGCCTGTGCTGTTTTTATACAAAATGCTGTTTGCACAGAGTCATTTCTGCATGGCAACAATAAGAAACCGGGTTTGGGTTAACGTAGCAGGCTGAAATCAAGCCTGACATTATCAACATTGTTGAAGCATCAACCCACAACCTTTAATCCATCAATCATTTAGCATCATGCCTTCTCTCCCTCCTGCCTGCATATTCTCCATCAGCAGTTCTCAGCATGTCACAGCGTCGGCTATCCTGACACCATCCACACGGCGTTGTTTAATACCCAGTCAGCTGCAATGTCACAGACACGGAGAAGAAGGCGAGGAGCAGAGTGTATCATCAGTCAGACAATGCATTACCCAGCTGTTCTGGTGCTGTCTGCCTTCTTCTGTGGCAGGATAATGGGAGTGTCACACACTAGCGAGACAGTCAGGAGTCCCACTATTCAGCCCGGAGTCCACATTCATATACAGCGCCTGCTAACTTACTGCCAACGCTGTCCTTTCTGTCCCACATTGGCTGTCAGCGGGGGGCCGTCCGGGGTGACTGTCACCGACTGGCCACAAAGCATTTACCTGCTGACAGATTCGCAATTAGTTCGGGGGAATGCTGTTACAGCGAGGAGGGAAAACCGAGGCAGTGAAAGGGTGGATGGATGGAGAGTGAGAGGTTTGGAGATAAAGAAGAAAGGGGTGTGCTGGGGGGAGGGGTCAGGTGAGGAGAGAGGCCAAGAGTGGATTGAAAGTGAGAGGTGAGTAGATAAAAGAAGGAAAAAGAAGATTGTGAAGAGCGGACAGGTTTGATTTCTGTGTGTGTGTGTGTGTGTGGACACTGCCCTGGAGTAGCTATCCCCTGTGTCGGGGTGCAAGGTCAGAAGAAAATGCAATACTGGGTCGTCCCTAGTTTGCAGGGCTAGACACTGCTTCTCGTCTGTCACTTGTCATGTTTTCTCCATCCAGAAAATTGCGCTGATGAAATCAGTCGGGCTGCACAAAGACAGCTCCGCTACGCCTTCTCCTCCACCCTGGAACTCATCACCATCCGCTAATGACCTCTCTGCCTTTGTCTGCGAGCTAGTGATGCTCTCTGCCCGCCTTTCACTCCCCATCTCTCCTTCGCTCCGTCCCGGAGACTGTTCGCACCGTCTGCCTGATAAGAGAGTGTCAGGGGCTCCTCCCTGGCCCCTGGGGGACAGACGGCGCGTGACCGAAACTGTAGTCCCAAACCAAACACAAGTGGAAATTGGTCTATAGAGCAGGATCAATAGTGAATTAGCCAGCAGGCTGGTGGTATGGAGGGGTGCTCAGCCAGAGGGGCTGTGAGCGGAGGCTTGAGAGGAGTCAGAGAGGAATTCAGGGTGGTAACGGGATCTCTGACATCCAGGGGTGACCTGCTCAGACCACAGAAACTTTCAAAGCAAACACAAATCACCAATAACGCCCTAAAAGCTAAACAAAGGGACTCTGACCACCGCAGTACCAACGCAGCCTCAAACCTCTGTAGGGCGAGGTGTGAACCTGGAGCGTGTCTCTTCTGCCTCGGTCACAGTCAGCAGATGGGTCCGATGTGTCCTGGAGCCTGGACAGTGGACCAGTTTATCAGTTAGAACCAGAGGCGCCGTTCCAGATCCAGAGGCCTTCTCCTCAGGCACGGTGCAGGTGTGAGCGCTCCGCTGAACTAACCCTACTGTTCATCTCTGCCTGCTCTGATCTCAAAGGTGAGTTTGCGTGTGTGTGTGTGTGTGTGTGTTTCCATGAATGCATGTCGCTCTTGTGATTAATGACCAGTAACGTCTGATGGATTGTCCTGATCACAGAAGAGACACTGTGTGGTGGAGACACTCACACTCTAAGGGAGAATATAAGGTGATGTCCAACAGCATTCACACACACTCCTGCATGCATTACTATCGTTGTGAGGACTTCTAAAATGATGCATTCTCAGCCCCTCACCAGGTAAGGGGAAGTAGGTGGGGCTTACCTAACCCCAACGGTCACAACTACCTGATGAACCTAGTCCTCCTGTCCCAAAAAATGTTAAATTACATTACCCAGTCAAACAGACACACACACACACACACACACACACACACACACAGAGTTTCTTTCCTTGGGCCTCAGCTGAGCCCAGATGTAACAACAGCAGAGTAGGTTACTGTGATCTAAAGCCACTTTGTGCGCGTTACCTTTTGACGGAGTTCTTAAGATGATGGAGGGGTGGGGTAGGTGGGGGGTTGGGGGGTAGGTGGGGGTTGAGGGTGGGAGGCGGGGGGGGGCGTTCTGGGTCCAGTAAATCGCATTTGGAATATCCCATTTTGCAGCACAAACACATGCAAAGGTGCAGGCCCAGCCACGCATACACACAATCTGCCCCAGTCGGCGCGATAAGGTCGTCTTATCAGAAAAGACATGGAGATGAAGGTGGAGGGGGAGGAGGTGTTTGATAATGGCTTTCACCAAATCCTCCCTCTGCCACAGATTAAAATGCCTGCTCGGAGAGCATTAACAATCTTTCTTTTCATCGGCTCCCCCCCCACCCCACTATGGTGAGAGCCATCGGATTTGCGGGGCCAATCTATTGTCACAGGCCCCCCACACACAAGGAGAAGTCAACCTCCATCTGATAGCCAATTGTCTTATTCTCCCCATCGCTGATTCCCTCTCGCCGTATCGATCGCAAAGCTGCTCCTCTCGCATCTGGTCACGTGGCCGCGCGCGTGTCAGGCAGTCTGATGGAAGTTGCGGCCAGCGTCCTGGATCAAGAGCATGGAGCATCGCCCTGCTGGAACTTTTCCTTTTCCTGCAAAAAGATCACAGCAGCAGAGACAAAAACATACGCAGGAAACCACCCTTCCCACCAAAGACTCCTGCACCACCACCTTCCTCCTCCTCCTCCTGCTCGTCCGCCGTGCCTCACAGGCCCGTCTGTCACCCCTCTATAATTATGAGGAGTGAGAGTAATGCGCGGCAGTATGAATAGGATTGTCGGCCTGATTGTGATGTATAGGCTTTCATTACCATGTCCAGGCCTGTGCCCTTCGCCATGTAGGAAATCCTATTTAGGCCCTAATTCGGGAGCCTCCCCGACCGTCCCGCCTGATAGCAATCACACGCAGTAATTGTGGGCAGGGGCGAGTGACAAGAGAGGAGGCGCAGGCACACAGAGAGGGGGGGATAAGAGAGACAGAGGAGGAGGAGGAGGAGGAGGAGATCCTGACAGTGACAGAGCTGCATAGTTCTGCACATTTTCGAGTCATGCTAGTTTTGGCATGTTTTAACTCTTTAGGATGGGCTGGTTGTTACGGGAATCGGGGTAAACTGGGAGATAAGCAGGTATCCACTGTACAGACAAGAAGCTCCATCTTCCACTTCAACAATGCCACATGGCTAATTGGGAGGAGAGATCACGCTAACTCAATAATTATGATTTATGAGACAATCTCCGGTGGGTATCACACGTTCTCCCCTGATTTGACCACAACATGAAACCAGCCCTCCAGCCATCAATATTTGTACATTTTCCTTGTCTAAGTTGTTAACTTTTTTAATATTTCATTAGCGCTCCGCACCAACATTTATGCCGACCCAACTCCACTCATAGGCTGGCAGATAATGAATGTCTAATTGACTCATTTAAATACTGTTTGCCTGCAGGAGGGCCTTTGCATTAAATGTTTGATTGCCCTCATATTAACTGCCATTAATCCCCTCTGCTCTTAATAAGGACTTTATGAGGCTTTCTTAAAACTTCTCATCCACCTCACTCTTCCCTCTGCATAATTAAGTAGAATATTCAAAAATATGGAAATGAGGAAGGTTTCAGGATTTGACTAATGGTTTCTCTGCCAAACGAATTCCAGTTATAGACAAACCTTTGTATGTTCTCTTCTGCGAAGGGTCGTGGGCCATTAGCTCGGGCCGATACTGTTAACTCTTGGTTTAATGTCTTTAAACATCCAGGGTGTCCCATCCAGAGCAGCTTTCAGACAGAGCCGTGCGGCACCGGCAAAACTTTTGAAGGCCGCTTCCAACTGTCAGTGGGCCAAAGACACAAACTTGTCTGTGTTTATAGCTTTACTGATCCTCTTACGCCTGCTGCTCCTCCAGTCTCTCCGCTCGGCCCTAATCTCTCCGGGGGTCTTACCAGTGCGGGATGACAAATGGGGAGCATGGGGCCAGCCAAGCGTGGGCGCCGTGGAGAGGCTCAGACATGGAGGTCTCTCTAAGCCCTCTCAGCTTCCACCCTGGATCATCTCTGATGTGGCCTGCGTTAACCCTGGGATAGCTGGGGACACACACACACTCCTGCCAATGAGCACACTTTACATGTATGATACAGGTGGTGCTCAGCCAACATACTCGCCTACATTCCTCCATCGCTTCAGCAGCTGGCCTCCATTTCTGAACCCAGCGCGCCGTTCAACGAGAGCCGGCGCTAAACGACGGTAGTGTAATGAGTGGTTGTACCCTGACAGCATATGAGAATGTAATGTGTTGGAGCCTCCCCCCACTCTGCCCCCACCCCCCGGTACTCCGTGCTCCGGCGCGCCCCGCTGCCTCTCAGCCACGGGATCAGCTGCAGCCACTAATGAAACGTCAGTCAGGTAATTGAGGCTCTGGTGGTGGCGGGCCAGCCGAGCAGTCAGCCCCGCACGGGTGATGACACTGGGACACCACCACCACCACCCCCCCGGCCTAGCCGTGAAGCATCGCCAGGATCAGCTTCAGGGGCCAGCGGGGTGGAAAGCGTCACATTTATGCTGACACCCCACCAACCCCCCCCCCTCCCCCGCATATCCGTGTTTGCGCTGGAGCAGAAGTTTCAAGCGACAAGCAGAATGGAGATTTTTAACCAGTCCGGTGGAGGTGGAGGATGTTCTGCTGGCAGCAGTGGTGGAGTCAGAGGTTAAAATCCTTTGTTATTGCACCCGAGAGTGACGTTACCATCCACTGACCCGTCGGCACCCCCAGTGAGTTATGGCTAATGTTTAATTCCCCCCGCTGTGACAGCTGTGGATCCACATGGTAATTGGATTTTTTTCCCCCCTTTGTAAGAGTTGTGTCGGCGTAGGTGAAGTGAGGGACATTCGCTTCACCAGGCCGGCAAAGTAACTCTGCCACATGCGGTTGAGAACGCGCTCCCTCCGCGGCTGATAAATCAAGTCAAACGAGCTGGTTTTGGCTGGGGGTAGAGGACAGCAGAGCTAAAACATCCAAATCCATCCTGTTTACAGTCTGTGCAGTGAACACCACAATTACAGTTGATGAAATATCCCAAACTTTGGCGTCCTTACCTGCTCCGAGAGGCCCCTCACCTGAGATGTGAGGCGGTGAGCAGCAGCAGGAACTCTTGATTCCGTCTCTCTGCTCTCCTCTGCCCGCCGGTGTAGGAACATGGAGAGTGGCCAGTTGGGTTAATGCCTTGCTGTAAGCACTGTTCAGCGCCGGTGATTGGGTTTGGGGCTGCGGCAAGACCAAATTTGAAAAAAAAAAAAAAGTCCAGTGAAAATGAATTCCACTGTCCAGGCCCTGCAGGCGCTATGAATTTCCAGCTCCGTCCACACCAGTTGGAGGTTAAGGTCCCAGAGGGTTTGGGGAATGGGGGGTTAGGGTTACCGTGATTAAAGGCTTCCTCTCCCAAGGTGACCCAAATATTGGTGGAAGTCGGCGTGAGACGCTGATGTAAGAGAGGAGGACGTCTGCGTGGGACACTTGTTGGGGTGCAACATCACAGAGTTGATAAAGTTCAGGTTTCAACGTCCTCGCATTTCAGTTGATGCTACTTTCACCTAAATATGCAAGAATTCTCGTTTCCCAACACCAATCACCCCTAATTCAACCTCAGCTGTAATATTTATTGAAATGTTGGTTTAAATCAGATACTTTAAGCCGTTTTTCACTGCCCCTCTCGCTCCTATCTTTATTCTCTCCTCCACCATCCATCACACCATTTCCTCTTTCTTCAGCGCATCCAGCACTTGTGTGTGTGACGGGCTGGCTATAAAGCAGTGTACCCAGACAAGGAGGCGGTGATGATCTCATCACTGTCACATCTGTGATTACCTCCAGGCGTGATGTATTTGAACAGGCTTCTATCACCTCTGCTATTACCTGCCTCTTCCCGCCTGGCGTCTCTAGGTACACATCCTTCCTCTTAACTGTGTGTTCAATCACCGGCGCCGCCGGCTCGGCCCAGTGACCCCCCGCGACAGTGACGTATGCCGACGATTAGCCTGGATACAGTTCAATTATGATAAACAGCCAGCGCAGCTCTTAGGGCCCTGATTAAAGGCCGGGACCGGCCTTGATAAAGAGATCCCATCTCAAAGCCATCACGGCCGCTTTTTGAGACGTCCCGCTCGACTGTTCGGCCTCATGCTTTCCACATCAGCGCCACACAACATACACTGGTGCCTCGGGTGCTGCACTGCATGTGTGTTTGTGCGAGGGGGGGAGGAGGGGGCATCCCTGCCCACCGCATTTCAATTATTGTCTGGTATTTAGTAGCAACCGCCTCTGTCTCCTATATAACTACAGACAAATTCAGAAACTGAGGGTGAGGAGGTGAGAAAGACCCCCCCCCTCCCACACACACACACACACACACACGCACACACATACACACACACCCGTGTTGATGAATGGATGAACAGTGATGAAACGAAGATATCAAGGAGGAGGGAGGGGAGCATTAATCCAACACTGGGCTGGTTGGGTGAGAGAGGCAGGAAAGGGGAGAGGGAAGGAAGGGAAAGAAAGATAGCCTCTCGGCTGTGTTCTGTCAAGGGAGAAATTACACATTTACGGAGGTTTTTTCAAGCCACGACGGGCTCCATAGATCAAGCCGCTGGATTTATAAGCCAATTTTCAACATGAAATATAGACAGTGAGCATATATTTTACCCGTGTTTACTTGCCTCCTCTGTCCCCGTCTCTGGATCAAAGCCGTCACTCCACTTTTCCAAGATCCATGATTAGAGCCGGTAAATGAAGACGTTGTGAATGCGGCAGATCTTGGGTTTGCCAGCGATGAGCCCCAGAAGTCTTCAACGTGCCTGCCAGGAACAATTCCTAGCCTATGAAATGCAGAACACAGATAAAAATACACAGTTGTCCCTCATTTAGCCAAAAACGTTCAACATTTGCATAGAAATTAACACGGGCTAAACGGCATAATGGACACGTAATTAGCAATAATATAGAGGAGGCAACCTAATGAAGTTTCAGTGGCTCTGCCAACCCCAGAATGATCATTGCTTAATTATCATATTAATGAAGTCATTAGTTGTCACTTAACTTAGATGGCAGGTGAGGCAAGAGTGTCACGATCCTACAATTTCCATAATAAATATATATTCAAGTCTAACCGTCTCCAGGTTAAGATCTCATCAGGGAGAGCGTCGGATGCTGGAAGTGTTAAGGGCTGAACATGATAACAAAAACCAAGACATCGAGGTTTATTATATCACTGACAAAACATTTTTGGGGTCAACTGAGTGCAGAAAATAGAAATATGTCCCACAAGTCCAACATGGAGCACAGGCAGCAGATGGAAGAGCAACGCCACCGCCCAGCGTGTTAAAGGCAGGCTACAGCCAGTGCTAAAGGCTAACGTAAAAAAAAAAAAAAAACACATTTCCAGTAAACACTGTGGCATTATTGGTCTGCAAAACCCCCTCAATGGAGCTCCCAGGACAAGAGGGGGGTGTCCAGTCTGAGTCTCTTCTAGCGCTCCAATTCGTTTCAATTACCATCTCACTTCCAGCCTCTTCCCAGTGTCCTGATTAGCTCAGCCTGGCAATTTACAGTTGATCTGGCCTCATCTGAGCCCAGCGACAGGGAAGGCGGGGAGTCCGGCAGTAATGGAATGAAATGTCACTCAGTTGTTGCTTTTGTCACAAAAGATGCTAAAAGGAGATGAGGTGGGGTTGGATACTCGCACTGGTGAGGGAAAATAGCTGTTGTCGGTAGAGCATCCTGCTGTCCTGGATCCTACTTGTCCTCTAACCTGCGGGCACCTTGGCTGTAAACACAGAGACTTGACCCGCCCCTCAAGGCTTCTTCATCTTTTTTACTGAAGACAAGCTCGAGGCAGACTCTCTCCGTTTCCGCTGCAGTGGCACAAGAGTCAAGTCAGGTCAAAATGTTTGGATCAGGCAGGAACCGCCACCAGAGGCGACTCCACAGACTTACCGAGTTGGGAGTGAGTGGCGCTCCCACCACGTCGATGATCTGCTCCTTAGCTTCCACTTTGATATCATCTGCACCGGGCCAGGTCTGAGCTTCACTCCCTGGCAAAGACGCTCCGCTGCTGTTAGCGGTGCCGAGGTCTCCGCTCGTTGCCGTGGTTAGGCCAGACCCTGCAACTCCAGACCCTCCGCCACCACCACCTCCACCGCCGCCGGCCTTCAGCAGGGCCTCGTAGCGGTGACGCAGCATCTGTTGCTCGTATTCGCAGTTGCTGTGGGCCTGCTTCAGCTCGTAGAGGAGCACCAGGTCGCTGCGCAGCTCGTTGAACATTTGAACGATCTCTTCTGTGGGCATGGGGTTGAGGTCTGGAGACCCAGACAAAGCCAGGTTTAAAAGGTTTTCCCATTCTAATTTTAGGATCCTTGTCATACACTTCCTTCACAGGCGTGAGCCGAAGATGTAAGGTGCTGAGATCTTAGGAGATTGCTGATCACTTACCCACTCCTTGCTCCATCAGGATCTGCTCAATGGCCTTGATCTTCTTCTGGCCCACTGAGCTAGGCAGCTTCATCTGAATCACAAACACAGAGAAAGAGTGGGTTTGAGCAGATGGGAATACTGGGATAACATGTTGGGGCTTTTAATTTTTAAGAAATACACTTCAGCAGGCCAGATCAAAATGTCTTTATCCACTGAGGTCTGTCTGACTGATTTCCTGAAGGGCTAACTCCACTCCTTTGACCATGCTAATGCATTTTCCATAGAGAGCAGCTGCTGCTCATCAGTCTTAAAGATAAATAAGAGTCCCCATGCTAGATCTTACAGATAGCGGCAAGTCACTGACAGAATTAATCATCTCACCGGTAATGAGAGCTGCGAGACCCCAGTCAGGCATTTCAGTTTCTCACATATATCAAATGGAGCTTCAAGCCTCACTAATATTCTGCTGCTGATCACAGTGGATCACAAATAATGAAAAAAAGCCCTTAATACAGAGCAATGGGAATATTTTTGACTAGTGCAGATTGAAGTTTTAACTGGGAGCCTCTAGACGAGTGTTTCAGAAAGATACTGACCCTCTGACTGCGCAGCGTGACTCCCGCTGATTTGAAGTCTGGGAACTTGATGCCTGCTGTCTCTGGAACAGCCTAGGAAAAGAATAACTGATGATGAACACGATATACAAGCATTCTTAAATATGAATAATTGTGGCATATAAAAATGTTTCAGTTTGAAGAAAAATGTTGCTCATTTTCTTGATTTGCTTCAACATAGTGGGGCAGTAAAAATACCAAATTAAAGTTTACCTTGCCCTCTTTATGAATATAGATCATACCGGCTTTTCTGTCTCTCTTTTTTGTGGAAGCTTCTTCTTGGAAACCCTCTTTTCAGCTCGTCTTAATTCAGTGGTTGTGTCAGCGGCTTTAATGAGTTTCTGCAAATCCTGGGCCTTCTTTTCACGCTCCTTCTTCCTGTTCTCGATCTTCCTCAGCTCCTGTATAAGATATTCTTCTTCTGCCACCTACAGGACAAAGGAGTTGGGTACACTATTCATATGCAAAAATATGTTTTCTTACTTGCAGAAAAAAACATTCCTAACTGTAGCTACACTGGTAAATATCCAGTAAATATCTAGTTAATAGTCAAACCTGCTCAGGTGTGCGATTGAAGAGCTTTTCCAGTTGTTCCTTACGGCGCCTTTCATGGCCGGCATCAAAGATGTAGATCTTGGGGTCTGTTCCAGAGGGTGCACGCACCTTGGTCAGCTTACCACAAATACTGTAATACCGTTCTTTCAGGTCCTCGACAGATCGTTTCTGAGTAAGACAAAAGGAGGATTTTAATGGAAGGACATGGTTCATTTAAAAACAACAACAAAAAACAACAACATTGGAATAAAGGCAGAGGAATTACCCGATATTGTTGGTGATCGTAGCGATCGTGAACAACTACAAAACGCAGATCAAAACGCTTGCAGAGGTCAAACAGGTGGTCAGTCTCAGCTTTAGTCCAGCCATCATCATGGAGGTGCACTTGATATTCCTGTTCTGAATATACTGGCACTTGTACTGTCTGGAAAAGCAGACAAGAAAGCAAAACTAGAAACAGCTGACCACAAACAGTCACCAAATACTTTTGGTGTAAACAAGATGCTGAGCCACTGTAAAAATGACAGTATCCCCACTGTTTTAATGACGTGTGTAATTAAAAATGTATAAAGTGTCTACCTTGTTGAAGCGGGCAAAAGGGTAGTCCTTTCCTTCTTCTGCTACACGTCTCCAGTGGTGGAATATAGCTCCGTCTCTGCGAGCTGGATTTGTGAAGGGCATCCACTTCCAGGGACGAACCTTTTTACAGCCCAACTTGGCTTTGACAGTTCTATAGCCCTGGGTAGTATCGCTTGGTAACAACGGAGGTGCATCTCTGTACAAAGCAAATATATAAAAAGTCAACTTTTCAAGTGTATGAGTGGCATTATCACACACGGCCCTTTACCATAAAGTGCAGTGAGATTGTATATTCGTTTTAAAATCACTTAAACCAGAACTACGTACTTTTTATCCGAATAAAGCAATGCATAGACCTCTCTGTGCATTCCCTCAGGTCTCTTGAAGGTCAACGTTTCCGTTGTCTTCTTGGATTTTTTCTGAAACAGGCGTCGGTACATTGGTTCATTACCTTAGAGAACACTATTTATGACACCAAAAAACAGTTCTAAGTTGTAGATGTGCTTTTGAAATACACAGAGCCAGATATTCCCAAATAAAATTATTAGACTTGATAAAAAAAATATTAGAAAATTAGAATTCTGAAAAACCGGATCATACATCACTATCGATATCTTGTGTCCTACCTTGTCTGAATTAATGAGGTCTTTTTTGGTGATGGGACCGTCATTTTCTCCTCCAGTCAACTCCAAAATATCCCTGACGTCGGCACCAGTAGCCATGGCCACTTAAATCGGTTACTGGCCCTGTCAAACTGTGAAACATTTGTGTTTAAAACATACATTACCGTCCATTCAACACGTCCAGCAAATGTATTGACTAGCTATAAGGTTACGCTAGCTTTACCATTGCAGACGTAATAAATAACTTACGATCAAGAGGTCGAAATAAAACAATATAACAGCTTGCAATCGTTATATTATATGATACATAAACACAGGTAAAATAAACTGTAACTTTGAAAATCTATTGTTTTAGCTACATGAGTAGCTAGCACAAGCAATTAGCCACCTAAACAACTACTTCCGCGACGGGATCGTGGTGGTTGACGCACTAAACAATTAGCTTTCGCCGCTGCGCGGTCTGGCGAGGAATTGCATCTTCATATTACCTACAGAGGTCTATCTAATAGACCCAGAAGGCCGAAATTTGTGGACGTACCACTACTGAAAACACTGCATAAATAATCACTCAAAAAAATCCTAAAATACGTGATAACATGATGGAAATGCGAAATACAATTTATGAGCCGATATGTATTAGTTCAACTACAAATACTTTTATTTTTAAGGTAAGCACCGGATGTCGACCGATGTCCGGCTAGATTTAAAAAGAATTCCCAGAATCCTTTGTTTCGACTTACACCACAGTCACGCTACTCGCCGCCATTTTCTTTAGCTGGTGTCGCAGTCGTGGTGTAGGCGCATTTAGCAGACACTCGCCTTCTCGAGGTAGCTGTTCTTATTTTCAACAAAGATAATAAGTGTTAAACGGTTAAATTGAACTTGACACCGATTAGCTCAAGAAGATGTCTACCGAGCAAGCCGAAAATACAACCGAAATAGTGGGTCAGCCGACGCCGCAGCAACAGCAGCAGCAGCCGCCGCCGCAACAACAGCAGCAACAGCAACAGCAGCAACAGCAGCAGCAGCAGCAGCAGCAGCAGGGGTAAGTCCATTCATTAAGGTTTCTTTGTTGTTAGCGACCAGGTGGCAACATACTTCAAGACTCGGCTTTCGAGCCAGTTTAGGGTTATTAATTGAGATTAAACTACTGAAACCACCGGTTAGGTTATGCTATTCATGGTATCGTCAAGTGCGCGTTTTACGATGTGCTAATGGAGGTCTTTAACTTGAAAGGAAAGTCTTTAAATCTAACCCTTTTGCCATTCCATTTGATATTAGCCATCGTAATAATGCTTCCCTTTTGATTTGCGAGTATGAGCACAAAACAAAAACTGCTATAAAAGATCGTTATGACCTGAATTTTCAGGGTAGGCCCAAAGCCTGTGAGCCTCGACGTATGAACGATAAAGTCTATAATTTGCTGTACAGCCTTTTAAATCTTTTACGGAATTGCGTCAACCGATTTAAACAGTGCTTGTTTACCATCGGATTCTGTCCTGACTGGTCCACAGAGAAGTGAACGGGAAAGTCAAGCATGAACCGAATCCAAGCAGGAAAGAGAGGCCCCAGAAGAGAGGCGGTGGAGGCGGCCGCTACGAGCCCTATGGAAACGTGCACAAAAGATACCGTGTATTTGTCAGCAACATTCCCTACGATGTGAAATGGCAAGCCCTGAAAGACCTAATGAAAGAAAAAGGTAGGTTTCAGAATAGACGAGAATTTCCATCACCAGTGGTCGTTTTGGTTGACCGCTGAAGTTTTAAACGGCTTTTCAGAATTTGTGTTGTTCAAGTTGTTCAAAGTTACTAGGCAAACTGTGTGGGTCATGTGCAAAGATTGTCTTATATGAGGTCTCTGTTTTGTCAAGTTAAGGAGATTCTGGAGTTCTCTGGAGTATTCTACTAAAATCGGCTGTGTATGCATGTGCAGTGGATGCAGCCTGCCTGTTAACAGATATGCTACCATGTAAATACAGTGGGTTGGGGCCGATTAAAATATCGAAATCTATATGGTCATGGGATATTAACTGCTCTCAGTTGCAACATTTTTTGTATTAATGGGTAAAGTTGTTTTCCAGAATTTATCCTGGAGTAATGAAGAGTTGAATTTGTCAAACTTAGTTCGAGCACTTTGAAATTAGGTGGGGGTTTTTTTGCCCAAAGATCTCAGAAACACTGACTATGTATTTACGTGATGCATCCATAGCCATGGAATCCTGGAAAAAGGTGGCTGTATTATCAAAAAAGCAATAAGATGGCATTTACCTGATGTTAAAGCATGTGGTAAAGGGGTACATCCTTTTTTTGAAGGAGTACCTGGTGTTTGATTTTTGTCAATGCCTGGAGTTAAACTGCATTTTCTCTTTTAGGTATGACCTAGACAAGCAGTGTTTTCTCAGCAGATCTCCATGTTCTGCCAAACACAGCTGTGCGTTGGAGAAATTTGGGGTACAGGTCTACAAAATGAAGCATCTTCTTAGGCACTGTCCTTGTTTCTAGAGGTTTGGTCACTGATGTCTACTGGTTGAAGAGACGTGATCTGCTGTGGTAGACGATGAATCAAAATTGATATTCTGCATTTTGGGAACTGGCCTATTTAATAAAAGAACATGTTTGTAGTTTTTTTTTCAGTAGAATTTACCATCCCGCTTATGTTAGCTGTAGGTGGCCACTTATGGTCGACTGGGTGAATGTATTGTATTGCAATATACCCAAGGTTTCCTCTGGTGATAGCTGGCAATGAAATGGACTGCGACAGTTAACAGGTTCTGCCTGTTTGAAATTATCTTGTCATTTCTCAAGGTTGAAGTAGGTTGGTCACGTTCACATTCTCCTAAAAAGGAGGTCCAATGGCCATTTCATTT
>CAAE01014995.1:1449977-1468585 GCA_000180735.1 Tetraodon nigroviridis | reverse complement strand
CACGTCATCGGCCGCCCTGTTTGTCTTTCTGCTCTAAACCAAATTGTTCTCTCGGCTTCTCTCCCCCCTGGTGTGTGTATCTCTGGAATCTGATTTGTAGTGGGTGAGGTAACGTACGTGAAACTTAATGGACGCTGAAGGAAAATCAAGGGTAAGTGCCAATACATACAAATAAAAACAATCCTAGACAAACCAGTGTTTGTCACCTTTCCTTTCATAAATCATTTTCATTGTCGGGAATTGTTCAGTCAAAGTAGATGGAGTGTGTGTGTGATATGGCGACTCACCGGAGTTGATATGCGGTGTCATCTGACTCGAGGTTATCCTGAGTGTTGACGTCCAGTAACTGGAAACTAACTAACTCTGTAACCAATCATGGGATTGCTGTAGTTGATAATGTCCCTTTGGTTGCTCGGTTTGCTCTTTATGAAACAGCGGTTTAGGCTGTAGGAGGTTGTCGGAGGCTGATAAACATAGCACTTACTGTAGAATTGTTTAAGCACATAACTACCAGTGGAAACGTTATCTCCAGTGTCTTTGTGATGGAGAATCCCACTGTGGATATTCTGCCTGTTGGATGTTGGAAAATAGTCTAATGTTCAGTAGATGTGGAAAAGGAGGAGTTTAGATGTGAAATGTTATTTTCAGGCCTTTTGTGGCTGAGGCTGTAGACTTGTGCGATATTCCTGTGCATGCATTTTCTGTTTGATTATTATGACAACGTTAAAGCTGTTGCTTCTGCTAACTTAAATTATTTATTTCCCCTGGTTTGGCCTGTTGCGATGTCTTCAATCAATCAAGGGTTGTGCGTAAGTAATTTCAAAATATTTATTTTTAATGTAACCTAGTTTAAAGTTTGATGCGTTTTTTTCTGAGGCTGTTTGGTTGTTCTACCAGAATTGTTGAATTTCGAACTGAGGAGCTGATGAAGAAAGCTGTGGAGAAGGTCAACAAACACAACTTCAATGGTCGGCCACTGAAGGTTAAAGAGGTAGGACATATGGACAAGAATTACGAAGCAGCTTAAGTGTGGACATGTACAAGTCATTTCTGTCTTTACATCAGGACCCCGATGGTGTGATTGCTCAGAGAGAGATCAACAAGTCTCAGGGAGTCGGCCCCCAGGGAGGTCATGGCGGAATGGGCGGTATGGGAATGGATCGCATGGGCCCGGGGCCTTCTGGGAGCATGGTCAATATTCCCCCTAGCCTGCTGAACAACCCCAACATCCCGACTGAGGTCATCCACGGCCTCCAGGCTGGCAGGATTGGAAACACTGTGTTTGTGGCCAATGTGAGACTTCCAGAGTTTTTCTGTACACGTGTATGGGAATTTACATGTGCGAAATTCATTCGGTACTTCCCCAGGGATTAAATGATTAGTTACAAGTATTCATTTTTAAACTGCTCTTTGTATAGCGGTACACTGGTGCTGCTAATTGTAACATTGAACAATTTTTAAGATTCATTTTTTCAACTGTCTGACAGCTGGATTACAAAGTGGGCTGGAAGAAGCTGAAGGAGGTGTTTGGCATGGCGGGCATTGTGATTAGAACTGACATCCTGGAGGACAAGGATGGGAAGAGCAGAGGAATGGGCACGGTCACGTTTGACTCCCCCCTGGAAGCGGTCCAGGCTGTCTGTATCCTTTCTGCGCGATGAGATTCTGGTTTCATGTTTGTAGAAATATTGTTGTCAAACTTTCCTTAATGATCTGGCAGCTATGTTTAATGGACAACTGCTGTTCAACAGAGTCATGCATGTCAAACTGGTACGTACCTAAAAGCCACTTTTATATTTGGTTTCCTTTTCACATGTGAGGCAGGGTTTAAGCTTCTCTTGGCCTGGTTTTAGGATGAGAAGTCCATGCCCAAAGACTTTGGACCTCCAGAGAGAGCACCTGTACTTCCACGTAAGAAAACACCCAGCGATGTAATCCTTTTGATCGGCTTTGTTGAACAGCTGGTGATAATATCTGCACTCGTCTTCTGTTCCCAGGTGGTCTGAGTGGTATTGGTCTGGGTCTGGGGCCCGGTGGCCAGCCCATCGATGCTTCCCAACTCAACAGAGGAGGTGGAGGAATGGGCAACATGGGCCCGGGAGGTGAGCTCTCCGTCTTCATACGCGTTTAAAGGAAACTCAGCATGGCTGTTGTCTTATCTCCGCCCCGTCCACTTGTAGGGATGGATGGAATGGGCTTCGGCAACATGGGAGGACGAATGGGAGGAGGAGGAGGAGGAGGTACGTACAAAAGAGCGTATTATCAGAGCGGGTGTGTATTTTACCAGATTCTGGATCTTTGAGAAACTGAACTTTGTCTTCTCTCTCGTAGGAATGGACAACTTTGGCGGGATGAATAACAACATGGATCGTTTTGGTTCTTCCGGAGTAGGCCGAATGAACGGTGAGAGTTCTGGGATGGTTTGGACACTGAGGCACACTGGGAACACTTCCATGTTTAGCCGGGTGTTTCTAATCGTTTCATCTCTTGCATTGTTAGAGATGGATCGTGGGATTGGTGGTGCTTTTGACAGGGAGTTTGGGCGAAATGAAATGGGAATGTCTCGCAATAATTTTGGGGACTCCTTTGAAAGAGGAATGGGTTAGTACATTCAGGATTTTGTTGGTATTTACTGAGCGCTCAGCATGATGGTGGGAATTGTGTAGCCCATTGCTGAATTCATGTGTATTTGTTCTGCTTGGATAGGTAACTCCATGGGAATGGACCGCATGAACTCTGGAATGGACCGCCTAGGTGGCAACATGGACCGCATGTCAGGGATGGACCGGATGGGTATGGATAGGATGGACCGCGTGTCTGACCTAGACAGGCTGGGCTCTGGCTTCGACCGGATGGGTTCAGGAATGGACCGGCTCGGGTCCAACATGGATCGGCTGGGACCTGGCATGGACCGCATGGGCTCCAACATGGACCGCCTGGGTCCCTCTGGGTTTGACCGTTTAGGTCCATCTGGGATGGATCGCATGGGTTCTAGCCTGGACTTCGGCTCCCAAATGGGAATGGATCGAATGGGAAGCACCGGGCTCGACAGGATGTCCAACAGCTTCGACCGCATTGGCTCCACTGGCGGACTCGACCGCTTCCCATCAGGTGGCCTTGACCGCATGAGCTCTGGAATGGATCGCATGGGCTCAGGGGGCGTGGGCCAGTTCGATCGCTCCTCTGACCTGGATCGTGGCTTTGGGGGGAACTCCTTCAGAGGGACTGGAGGTCCTGGAAACGTAAGAAAGGGATGCCAGATCTTTGTCAGAAATGTAAGTGTGCCTTGAAAAGGACTGCAGATTTATGCCATCACCTCATGGATATAAAGTAATGTTTTATGTTATTTGCAGCTTCCATTTGATTTTACTTGGAAGAACCTGAAGGACACCTTCAACGCGTACGGTGAGTGTGGCCCTGGTAGTGGGTTGTTGTCAGCTGGCAGGTTTTGCTGAAGTTGCTACTTCTCTCCTTCAGGCATGGTTCAGTATGCTGACATCAAGATGGAAAACGGAAAGTCCAAGGGCTGCGGAGTGGTTCGCTTCGACAGTCCTGAAACTGCCGAGCGGGTCTGCCAGACCATGAACGGCTACAGGCTGAATGGAAGAGAGATCGATGTTAGGATTGACAGAAATGCATAAATCTGATAGTTTTTCACTTGGTCTGATGTCCAGTCTCTGTATCATCTGAATTTTCCATAAACATATTCACTAAATTTGTTAGATACTTGTAGTCATCTTATTTTAGTTAGAAATTTAAGCAGTGCAACTGTTTTTATTTGTTTTAGCCTAAATTTTACTTTGAGACTGTTTTTTTGGGTTGTCATGCTTTACTCAGCATTGCCTTTGTTCTATAAGGTGTTTTGATAAATAAACCTTAACTTGAATTGTGCTGGATTATATGGACTTTTTTACTTTCCTCTTTTGAAGATGGTCCAATATTTGCTACTTTTAACAAATTCTCGAATTTGTTGAGAACATTTGGTTTAAATTTTGTAGATTTCCAGTGTTGAGCGCCTTCGTTTGCAGTGGTTTTCGGCTCGCGGCCTCCACCTGGTGGACATAGGAGGACTTGTCAACACCGGAAGCAGGTCATAGTGCTACGTCCAAGATGGCAGCCTCCTTGTGTCAGGTTTACCAGGTGAGTGCTTCTGATGTGTTTGACATTAAAATACAAGGCGCCCTGCGGTTGGCCTTATCGTTAAATTACACTAACTTTTTATTATCGGTTTCTAACGTGGAGGATTTTGCCTTGACGACGTAGCTCTTGTAGCGTTAGCTAAGGCATGTTAGCCTTGTTTAGCCGGTCAGTGAACTCCACAATAAGTGACTTTTTCTACTTAAGCATAGATTTAGGCAAATGTATGACACTTTTGAATGTCGACATCACTAAGTAGTATCCTTAAAGGTATTTGACCAATCCCGATGTAATTTTTTTACTTTACTAATAGAGAGTTGGGGTCAGGCTAATTGGATATCTAACAATCCTGCAAGTTTAATGTCTAATTTCAGACATGTGTCAGAAGAGGCTCGGTGGCTTTCCCTTCTTCTTACCTTCTACTCCACAACAGAGGTCCTGTCCACAGGTTACGTGGGTTCCTCGCGCCTTCTTTGCAGGTATGAACACATGATCTCCGTGACTGCCATGGCCGTTCCTCACCTACTGCTAGATGAGACTGGAACTGTGTCAGCACCACAAAGAAACTGTCTGCCTGTCAGCTTGTCCCCTGTGTAGGGTTTAAACTTCTGACTTTAGCTAAAAAAACATAAGGAACATTCCTGTAGTGATGGCTTGCATGGTGCCTTATTCCCACCCAGGGGCCCCAGGCCCCCCTGTCACAGGGCAGACATTTGTCTGGGGAGCGGGGCGGCGGAAGGAAAGGCTTTCTGGGAGAGTTCCTGGACAACCTGAAGCATGAGCTAAACAAGAACAAGGAGATGAAGGAAAACCTCACGAAGTTCCGGGAAGAGGCCAAGAAACTGGAGGAGTCTGATGCATTACAACAAGCCAGAAGAAAATATGTTAGTAATTAGCAAATACACCGCATCTGTGTAGATCGTTTTACACTACCGGCTAATAAACGGGACATCTTTTTTTTAGAAAACAATAGAGTCTGAAACAGTCAAGACCTCAGAGATTTTGAAGAAGAAACTGGGGGACATTTCAGAGACAGTGAAGGAGGTAAAAGCTTATAGACGGATGAAATTCTGCTATTTAATAAAATGAATACAGGGTGAAAAGCCACCGCTACAGTGCCTCTGCCCTTGTGTGGACAGGGACTGGAGGAGGTCAGCCGTACAGATATTGGGAAGAAAATCAAGGAGGGAATGGAGGAAGCAGCCAAAACAGCAAAAACCTCCGCAGAGACCGTCTCCAAGGGCGGAGAGATGTTTGGCAAGACTGGTGCCTTTAAAGCAATATCACAGGTATGTGCACGCTCATGTGTCCAGAGAAAGAGCCTATCTTTTGTCAAAACTTTTCATTGTTTTGTGGGGTTTTTTCTTTTGTTTTATTTTTTAAGTAGGATTCTTAAAACACAGCGGATGAGTGTGTTGTAGTTATGGAAGTTTTCCTCTTGTGTTCAGGGTGTGGAGAGTGTGAAGAAGGAAATAGGGGACCTGGGACACACCGGCCCCTACCGGCCTCCTGCCAGGCTCAGAAAGAGGAGCGAGTTTTCCTCTAAAGGAGCAGGAGAGGAGAAGGTCTTTGAAGCCAATGAGTACGTGTTTGCCCTAGACTGACTTTTGATTGGAATACTCTGCCCTTTATTGTTTAAATGTCTTTGTGCGTCTTTAAAGCTTAATTTTGTGTTTGCAGGGAAGCTATGGGTGTGGTGCTACACAAGGACTCCAAATGGTACCAGCAGTGGAAGGACTTCAAAGATAACAACGCAGTCTTCAACAGTGAGGATTGTCTCTTCCTCTCTGCTTTTCGGGGCTTTACCCCATGATGTGTAGCACGTGTGGCCTGTGTCACCCTGAAAGCTCTGGGATAGGTTCATCAGGCCACGCAGATCTGACAAATGTGGGGTTTAACTGCAGCAGGACCACAGTTTCAGAGCCACCACCAAAGGCATCACCTGTTCCTGCTCCACAGGGTTCTTTGAGATGAAGATGAAGTATGATGAGAGCGATAACGCCCTCATCAGGGCGTCGAGGGCTGTCACAGACAAGATGAGCGACCTGATAGGTGAGAGGTCGCTGATGCTTTACAATATCCACAGTACTTAACCCTAAATGACCTCCTCTGGAACCTGGCGTTTAGGTGGGCTGTTCTCTAAGACAGAGATGTCCGAGGTCCTGACGGAGATTTTGAAGGTGGACCCCTCCTTCGACAAAGACTCCTTCCTCAAGCTGTGTGAGCGAGATATCATCCCCAACATACTGGAGGTGGGTTCCGCCCCCATTTCTGGGGTTATTTTCAACTGATTTAGAAGTCAGAGACTCGTGGACTTTTCTGAGTGTGTGTGTTCAGGCTGCGTGTGTCTCTGCAGGCTATGATCCAGGGGGAGCTGGACGTGTTGAAGGACTGGTGCTATGAAGCGGTGTGTCAGCCTCACTTCCACGCCTACGTCCAACAGCTGAGAGCGTAACGATATGCTTCTCTCTGCAGACATACAGCCAGCTGGCACACCCGATTCAACAAGCCAAGGCCACAGGCCTTAAGTTCCACTCTAAGATCCTGGACATTGACAATATCGATGTAAGAGTCTGTTGTTAGCGGAGAGGAGGACTCCTTGGAGCCAGTCGGGCCTAAACCTTGTCTCTGTTTCCCAGTTGGCTATGGGAAAGATGATGGACCAGGGTCCAGTGCTGATTATTACCTTCCAGGCTCAGTTAGTCATGGTGATCCGGAACCCCAAGGGCGAGGTGGTGGAGGGAGACCCCGTAAGTTCTGTCTGCTTTTTTTTACTTGTATATGAAAATTTAGTGTTTTGCAAATCATGTCTGTCTGCTGCCATTCCTATTTCACAGTCGTACAAACTTTTATTGAAAACAGGCTGTTCCTATTTAGTCCAGTCAGGGTTCCTCCACAAAGCAATAGCAGAAAATAAAAGTCCATTTATCTTCTCGGTACCAAACATTTGGCATCTGCCCAGTGTCCAGATTAAAAGGCTACGGCTAAAGGATTAATGGTGGGACACACTGTTCCCTCTGATTTATCAGCTGTGTCTGGACATCAGATGACAGACTCCTCCTGCGTGAGCTGTATATATTTTTATCTCGCCGCCTAACGTCACCTGTCGTCATTGCAGAAAAGATGGAGCCTGGAGGTTTCATCTGCTGCAGCCATACACGTAACAGTTTAATCATGAAAGCGTTTTTGGTTTTTTTTTTGTTTAACGTCTGCAGGTGTTTTTTCCAGTGATTTCACGCCAGAAGGTATATTGTTGTTAGTCCAGAGTACTGGACCGGTAGTACAGAACAGCCTCTGCGTGTTACCGTGTCTGCCACAAGGGGGAGACAAAGTGCGGAAAGCGAAATCAGTTTAAGAACCTGAGATAAATCTAACTTCTAACAGGTCTTTTCTTTTGTGACTGAGCTCCAAATGATAACATGGTCTACCCCTGTCTGTAATCCTGCTCTCGTGCTCATCTGCTTGTGTCTCTGCAGGATAAAGTGATCAGGATGATGTATGTGTGGGCTCTGTGTCGAGACCAGGAGGAGCTCAACCCATATGCTGCCTGGAGACTACTTGACATCTCTGCCTCCAGCACAGAGCAGATCCTCTAAGACGTCATGTGCACAAAAACACTCCCAGTTAGGGAGAGAACATGCTGTTGAAGCAATCAGGCCCTGAGGCTTGAATGGGGAGGAAGACGCTCACGAGAGGAGGAAACGAGGGTGGGGGGATGAGATCGGTGCGCGGCATAAATTTCGAGGATTGATACTGAAGAACACTGAACACTGAAGAACACTTTGCAGCCTGTTACCTGCAGCATCGCTGCTGATGGCCTCTGTCACCAGTCAGCCCAAACACTTCCTCTGGTTTACGCTAAGGGGCGGTACGCAGCCACAACCTGCCATTCATCGCTTACGGAAGCATGGACTTTGACATTTAGGAGGTAATTCACTTAAACATCCAAATTTAATAAAAGGAAACGTGGAAATCCAGGGATCACAGCCCAGACGGAGCGTACAAACATCTTCCCTGCCCTCCTTCTCTGTCATCAATCTCGTCCTGGGTGGATGTTGGTTTTATGGCCAATTAGTGCTTTTCTAGATTTCCAGTTTGTATAATAATCATGTCACGTGATTGTTAGGCTGTATTTATTACTAAAAAAAAAAGATTAACCCTGTATTTTACGCAGGAACTTTTGAAAATAAATTTCTATCAAATGTATTCTGAACGCATACAACGTATGTGAACTCTTTTAGGGGGGGTCTTCTTTACAGTCTTAATCATGGCGGTTGCCCCAGCAACGCTAATTTGTTAGTTTTTATTTGTGATCCTGCTGTCAGAAGGGTTAGATGGGAGAAAGCCTCTTTTGGGTCTGTCTAGGTGACACCCAACTGTTTCCATCATTGTCCGCTCATCTGCAGCTGCATTCAGACCCTCCCTCGTCTACGATGTCACCACCTCGATTAAAACGCAGGAGCTGCAGCCTGACAGAAAGGTGTTCTTTGAGTCAGCCACGGGCCTGCGTCCCAGTGGGGGAGGTGGGTGGCTGGGAGCAGCTCTAGATCCCCGCTGAGCTGTGCCGCTGGGGAGGAGAGCAGCGTGCGGAGGTGCAGTCATTCAGACCCCCATCAGTGGGTCCAGGGGCCGTGGGTGGGAGGTCGCCTCGCTCTCTTGATGATGGATCCTCTCTGTGGGCCAGATGTGCTGCTGTAGAGTCATCAGTGGGGACGCCCCCCCACCAACACCCCTCTGCGGGGGACTCCATGGGAGGCGTGAGGATGTGATGGTAACGACCCCTGAACCATCGGCGTTCCGAAACACACACCTCATTTAAACTTGGACAGGGTGAATTCATCAAGAAACACTCCAGTAAAGTAGATGTGCTGAGAAAATGACTCCCAATAAGGATTTAATGCAAACGAATGACATCAGATCAGCTGGGATTGGTGCTCAGGGCCAGCAGGCTCCTGGTTGGAGACGCCCTTAGAAATTGACATGTAGGATGTAACCAGTGAGGAAAAGAGCGTTAATGGTGATTTTAACACGTTTGTCCAATCTGGGTTCCTGTAGAATCAGGTAGAGCCTCCAGGAGGACCCAGGGAGGTGGACCCAGGAAGGAGGACCCAGGGAAAAGGATCCAGGAAGGAGGACCCACCCAGAAGGACCCACGTTAGTATTTAGTATTTTCTAACATTACCATAATTCTACAATTTGAAAAGCCTGTTTGTTTCATGTCATTCTGGAGGTCATTAAACCCCCCCCCTCCACACACACACACACACACACACACACACACACAGTGCCACTGGGTCAGGTCCCAGCCAAGTGGGGCAGAGGTGTCAGATGAATTTCTTGACGTCTGCAGCAGCCATACATTTTTATGAGCGGTGATGTCAGCAGCTCCACACCAGGGCGTCTGTCCCTGCTCCTATCAGGTGTCTCTTCGTTTTTTATTTCACGCCTGGATCGTTTTCTTCTCCGTCACATCCGATGCCCCATTAACCCCGTCGTCCTAGGGGACAGTTCCACCTGCCTCTTAATGCCCCTGCCTGTCTTTCGTCAAAAAATCTGTTTCTCCAAAGCTCCAGTTGAAGCCCCAGCAGACCGAGGGGCCGTTTCCCCAGGTGTGACTGTGGGAGCATCAGGAAGAGCCTCAGGATTAGCATCAGGAGGAGCATCAGGAGGAGCCTCAGGATTAGCATTAGGAGGAGCATCGGGAGGAGCCTCAGGATTAGCATCAGGAGGAGCATCAGGAGGAGCCTCAGGATTAGCATTAGGAGGAGCATTAGGAGGAGCCTCAGGGGGAGCATTGGGAGGAGCATCAGGAGGAGCCTCAGGATTAGCATCAGGAGGAGCATCAGGAGGAGCCTCAGGATTAGCATTAGGAGGAGCATCGGGAGGAACCTCAGGATTAGCATCAGGAGGAGCATCAGGAGGAGCCTCAGGATTAGCATTAGGAGGAGCCTCAGGGGGAGCATTGGGAGGAGCCTCAGGAGGAGCATCAGGAGGAGCATCAGGAGGAGCCTCAGGATTAGCATTAGGAGGAGCCTCAGGGGGAGCATTGGGAGGAGCATCAAGAGGAGCCTCAGGAGGAGCATCAGGAGGAGCCTCAGGAGGAGCCTCAGGGGGAGCATTGGGAGGAGCATCAGGAGGAGCCTCAGGAGGAGCCTCAGTGCTCTGAGCTGCAGCCTCCCAGCTGGTTCATGCATCAGAGCTCCTCAGACGGCCTAATGCCACATGACAGTGTTCCTACTTTTAAAGTGGAGCTGCTACAACGTTGGGAAGCCGAGGTCAAGGTTCTGTTGCACACGGAACAGAGAACAGTTCTATTCACACAGAGAGGAGAACAGAGAGGGTCCCAGTAGGGGGGAAGTAGGCAGGGCAGTCGCTACGCGTGTGTGTGTGTAACACGGACCATCAGACCTCTGGTGTGGTCAGAATCTGTGAAAATGAACCAGTTCCCCCAGTCTTTGGGCTGTGGCAGGAAGCCAGAGAGAACCCATGTGCACACAGGGGATTGGAACCCTCAACCCAACCCTCCACAAAGCAGCGCAGTTCCCACCGTGTTGAAGGTGTGAAAGAGCAGCTCTGCCGCTGGGGTCTGGTTAGCTCTCCGAGGACGGCTCGATGAGGCGCGGCTCCAGGATATTACAGGAAAACGACCGTCTTCCTCCGAAGGTTATCCCCTCATCTTCTCATATGGTTCCCTGTTATTGCAACTCCAACAGTGTTCTAGATGCAACACTGAGGAGCTTTGTGCTTTCAGAGTCAGCAGCCAGCTCGCCTTATCTCATTTCCATAAGATAAGGCGTCTTCGCACACCAAAATCACTTTAATAAAAATCAGAGAAGGCTGAGAAAGAGCGGGAGGCAGAGGGAGAGGACTGACAGGGGATCAGACTGGCGTTGGAAATGACCAGCGGAGGAAAGTGGCAGGTGTAACTGGTTGCCCGCCTGGCGCCACCCGCAAGGCCTGGGAAGGAGGGACGGCTGTAACGGCCCCGCTGATAAACCCGAACCCTCCAGATCTGCACCGGTTTGGGGCTGAAATAGGAGCTGATGCTGCGTTCAGGGGCCAGATTTGCGTCCCTGAACGCAGCTCGGCTCCTTTTTCCTCCAGTGATGGTTTCTTCTGGTCGTTGCCTGCCCAGTCTCTCAGCAGTTATCCACTTTCCAACTGTTTCAATCGCATTATCACCCCCCCTTACCTCCATCACCACCACCACCCTCTTTCTGTTCCTAAATCTAATCCCGCCCCCCCCTTCCGAACACCATCAGCAACCCCGCCCTAATTCCAGGGAACCGATCCTTCACTAGATCGGCCATTCTGCTGAGAGGAGGCAAAACAACGGGGGCAAATGCGGTTTCTATCGATCAGCTGCTGCCTCCGTCCTGCCTGCAGCCGGCTGGGTTCAGGCCTCGGGTATGCCGGCAGAGCCCTGCGCTCGCATTAGCCCTGCGCTCGCATCAGCCCTGTGCTCGCATTAGCCCTCGGTCGATGAGAAGAGGGAGGCGCGGCTATAAATAAAGGCCGCTCCTCTACGCAGACGCACACAGATGGGTGATTTGTCTGCAGGAGCGTCAGGCAGGGCCATTAACAGCCGGCCTACGCGCCGCAGACGCCAGCGATGGCTTTTATATTAGCAGCCACGCATAAAAGAGGGCGGCGAGCGCAGACAGATCAACAAGTGGAGGCGGGAGGCACGTTCGCTGTATCTCCAAACCAGAATAAAACAGGTGGTTCTGCTGAGCCTGACTCATTCTCCTCCACTTCCTGTCTGTCCCCCGGGCCCTGCGGCCAGACACAGCGTCTCACCTCCGCTGACAGCTAATCTATGGGTCTGAATCAGGGCGTAGAGGGTGGGCTTCAGGCACCGGACCGCTGCCCCCTGCGGCTCCGCTCGGCCCATCGATAACGCTGATGGGGAGCGTTAGCTAGGCTGGAGGAGTCAGAGGTCATTCCAGGACAGAGTCCAGACTGGAAAAGTTTACCATCCTGTCTTTGTGTGTGTGTGTGTGTGTGTGTGTGGCTGATTCGCTCTTTTCTCTCCATTAGCATGACGTGATACAAGGCCGTGAATGAAGGCTTCAGCCATCTCATCAATAGTTATCAAGGTCGTGTTCGGAGTCACAGATTCATCACTGAGGCAGCAGGTACGGAGGGATGAAACAGGAGGAGAGACAACGTCTAAATGAGTGTTTGCAGACTCACACTCATCAGAGCCTGTTAGCGCCGGCATGCTAAAAGTTGGTTTGTTTTTTTTTGGTGCCCTGTTTCCTTGTAATCCCCTGTCAAATTACTGCGGTGTCAGATTGACACAGTTAATCCTCCACGCTGCTCTCCAGAGACTCCTGCGCAGCCTAATCGTGCTTCAAAGAATAATTGCTGTCATTTCTCAGCGACGCATGAGGGGTTTTTGATAATATGAGTTCATATTTTGTCCCCGCGGACCCACGTGTCCCGGTGATCTTCTGCGCTCTACTTTTGCTGGAGGGAAGGACTCTGGTCTGCTGACAGGGGGGCTGCTGGGGCCGACAGAGGCTCCAAGGCTAACCCTGAGTCTGAGAACCAGACTACTCAGCAAAGACACTAAAAACAGCCTGTAGTTCAAAACTGTTGCTCCAAAGTGAATTGACCCCACAAAGTGGGACTTTTGTTTCGTTCCGTTCCGGGGACTGACAAGGTGAGACACCAGCTGGTTAGCTTCACATATCTGTCCCTTTGATGCTTTTATTGAGGAAAGATAAAAGCACTGCGTGCAGGACACTTTCCACCGTAAAAAACCGCTAAACTTCCTAAAAACAGCTGCGTAATAGATAAATTTAATAGTGTAAAGACATATTTGTGGATGGCAGCCAACGGTGGAGGCAGAAAAAGAGCATGCGGTGGTTTTTTGAATAATTAATAGAATGTCCTTTATTTTTTAAAAATAATTAAACACAGACAAGCTCATATGTTACTCCAAGCTAACGTCGCTTCCCAGCGCACTGCTAATGACCAGATATGCTAATAATTGCTAGAAATAAGCTGAGACAGAAGAATTTGCCTTTTTCTCTTCGTCCTCCCCGCCTCCACCTGCTCCCATGCATCATCCACCCCTTCATCCACCCTCACCGAGGCCCATCCAGCCGCTGGAGAAATGTTGGCTGGAGAGCAGCTCGCAGCTCCTGGGCCTCTCATGATGGATGACTCGAATTTCTCTGTAACGCATATTAAAGTCAGATCACATGATGTATGGCGGGCGGAAGACAACAGCATAGGCGGAGAGAAAGTGGAAGATAAGGGAGCAGGAAGGAGAACTTTTGATAAAAATGTCTAAAAAAGAGGTTATTAATTCTCAGAAGGAAATAGACAAGCCCCCCTCCTCTCGGTTATTTTTAGTGGCTGATTTGAGCCGATCTGAATATTTGATGAGGGCCCTTCAGGTATGACGATGATGTCTGGTCTTTGTGAGCCTCCCAGGTTCCAGGAGGACGGTTCCCCAGTGCACGCTTCCATACGTTCGGAGGAGACGGCCCTTCGCCGGTGAAGTTCGACGCCTCGGAAACCTTCCAGAGTTGTTTTTCCAAGCAGGATTTTTCCTTCTAATGGTATGTAAGAGCCATAAATACGTTTGTCAGCGGTGTAATTAGCATATATAAAAATGCTAACGAGTGTTTGTGTGGTCATTCCTCCACTTCCTCTCTGGAAAAATATTCTTAATTACGTGCAAATTTCCATTTTCATTAGTTATCTGTCGTCTCTCCAGCCCAGTAATTGCTTTTTTTTTTTGCTGATGCTGGTGTTAACGGGACGAGTGGAGCAAATATTCAGGGCTGTCCAGTCCTCCACTGCAGTGGCCAGTCGGAAGGGGCCACCAGCTCGCCCGTTCAAGGTCAGGTGCCCTTGGTGCGGGTCGTCCCCGGTGACGGTCCCCCCCTCGGGCCCCACCTGGGGCCCGAGGTGTGACAGGTATGGACCAGGGATTGATCCGCAGGCTGGGGGAGGATTGATTTATCCACCCTGACGTCCAGCTGGAGAAGTTAGATGTTAAACAAACCACATGACTCTGACTTTAACCCTAAACACACTCTGGTCAGCATGTGTGTGTGAGTGTGAGATTTATCCAGAAATGCAAATGACACATGTAAAAATGATGCATCAGATGCAGCTGGTTCGTCTCCCTGTTGGTATTATCGTATTTATGACGTGTTTTATTAATTTACAGCAAAGATCGATGGGCTCAGACGTAGCTTTAGATGCTAATCATGTGCGAGTTTGAATCGGCTTCACTGGCTCCAACCCCCCACCTCCAACCCCCCACCGCCAACCTTGCCTCATATGTTCTCTGGGGGGGAAAATGACCCTGCACGATGCGGTATGGAGCCATTTTTGCCGCAGCGATGGCTGTCGGTGCTCGCTACCAGATCGAGATGGAGGGTCTCCCAACTTGCTCGGGAAGATTTGGCACCATAAATCTCCTCCCCTTTGCAGTGTTTTTGCTGCTGTTTACTGCTGCTGCATAAATAAAGCTTTTATGAATAAATAAGAGGTCCATTTAGAGCACGCCCACATCTGCCTGGAGGCAAGCCAAGGTCAGAGGTTAAGATCCTGATCTCGTTTCCTCGTGGTGAACTGATAGGGACATTGAGGTATTGATCTTTTTTCTCATTTTAGAGGGAATATCCATTTATTTTTACCTGTTACTGTTTACAGATCTCACCAGCGCCCCCAGTGGCGCGACTTTGGAATGGTTCCTGGTTCCGGCTGCTGGATACTGAAGCTGCTGTGTTTAAATATCGTTTCCATGGTGATTTTTAGCCTCGGGGTTGGGTTGAACCGATCAGTGACTGGACCTCGGACGGAGTAATTACCAGAACGGAATATTAAATGGGCCGTAAAGTTTGGATCAGATGAGGAGCTGGACGGGGACCAGTGTGTGTGTGTGTGTGTGTGTGTGTGTGTGTGTGTGTGTGTGTGTGTGTGTGTGTGTGTGTGTGTGTGTGTGTGTGTGTGTGTGTGGGCAGCCGTGACCCTGTAACCATCCAGGTGAACTTGTTGAACAAAATGATGAATGTGGCTCCAGGAGGAGGAACCAGTAGCCCACGTGTACACACCAGAGAGACCTGACCCAGGGCCTCAGCAGAGAACACACACACACACACACACACACAAACACACACACACACACACACACTTCGGGTTTGCTGATGGTGTTGGTTTCAACATCAAACACTGACATCAGCGAACCCGAGTGAACAGCTAGAGTGTTGGAGCTGGTGGAGGAGGTGCTGAGCCAGCGCTCCGTTTCCGCTGGTGAAACATCAGTTTTTCTTCATGTTCTCCTCCGGACAAGCTTTCTCCTCCACCCAGCGTTCTTTATCATCATTAAGAGCTCTCTGAGGTTTTGTCTCTCTGGCTTTTCTCTCATTCTCTCTCTTTCTCTCTGGCCCCTGGAGAAGGAGGGACTGGCTCTGAAGGTCGGTGCCTGCACCCCCCACAGCCCCCAGGGTGGGGCTGACTTTCACACACCTTGTCCTCCTCACACAGTCCTCCGGGGTCCTGTCGCAACATGGGAGGAATTACTGACACGAGGGCGACCAGAAGAGGAGGAGGAGGAGGAGGATGACGAAGATGAGGAGGAAAAGCGCGTCCCAAAGTTTGGTCCCGCAGCCAGCACGCCTGTAGGACGCCTGTGCAGGTTGGTGCCGCGGTCGGTTCCGCGCGTAAATGAGGAATAATCACACTCTGGGATGGTCAGCGGGGATGGATCGCGGCGGATAAACCGGTTCCGGGTTGATTTGTGTGCAATCGCGATGCGTAAGACGGTGAAAAGCGAGGTCCGGGTCCGCTCGAGGCTGCGGACGCCGCGGCGCCTCCGTCTTCGGCGCATCTGCTGCCAAACTTTTTCCTCCGCGGACGTTTATTCGGTTCCTGATCCGCAGCAGTGAACCAGAGCTGAGCACGAGGAGAGCGGCTGTCTGGAGGGGCTGTTGACCTTTAACCTCACAGCCAGCTGACCTCACCCTGCCCCTGGCTCCAGTGTGTGATCAGACCTGAACTAGGGTCAAACACACTGATTGTGTGTGTTATTCTGACTCTGGTCACCACCTGAGGTGGGTGCTGGGTGGTGGCATCTCCGCCTCCACCCAGGGGCAGCGTCTCCTGGATCCCCTTTGTTGCCACTTTGCAAGTGTCCAGTTGTGTAACGGCTGCAACTGCAGCTCTAAAGCTGGACTGACAACAACTGACAACAACATCCAGCATGTTGGTCGTTGGGATGTGGAGGAGAAACCAAGCCCGCCTCCGCCCGCCGACGCTTGGTGGGAGCGCCGCCGATGACGGGAAGGACGCCGCGGGAGGGTCGGAAGGCTGGTAATGAGAGGAGGCGAGGACGGCGTTCCAGGCGCCGCTGGCGTGGCCGGGTCCCGCCGGCTTGTGTTATCACCTCTGATTTCTTTCATCGCACCGCCTCTTCGCTTTGCTGCGCCCCTCAGGAGGGGGGAGGCGCAGCTACGGCGGGTGGCCCCCAGAATGGCTTCTCCACCCACCGAGGAGGAACTCACCTGTGCCCTTGGCGATACTGCAAAGTGTCTGAAACAACAGCCGGGCACACCCAGGGGGTGTCTGAGGGGCCCGCGGGGCCGTAAACATCCAATTTGTGGTGGTGTGAAGAGCCTGCGGGTTGCCGTGGAGAAAGAGAGGGGGCGGGGGGGGGGGGGTTGACCTTGACAGGTGAGGGTGATGCTGGTGGGGGAGGCTGGTTTCCTTTTGAAGATGGGCTCTAAAATATTCATCAGCCCTCTAATCTATAGGCCTCTGATAACTGACTCAGGGAGGGGGGGTTATCTTCCCGGCTCAGAGCCCCTGGGACCCCGAGGAATCTGCTGATGATCCACGACGTCTGCAGAGGGGTTCACCTTCTTCCCTCCGATGAAGGCTCTGGACACACACACACACACACACACACACACACACACACACACACACACAAACGTGGGTAATCGGATGCAGCCCAACGGTCTCTGTTGGGCTGATCCATCTTTGTGATGACACATCTGTATTTAATAAAAGTGATAACAAGCCGTCCACTCGGGCCCCCTCGGGCCCCCTCGGGCCCCAGCGCTGCTCGCTTTCATTTCTCTGAATCAGCTCTTTTCATTTTCCTTAAGTTAACTTCTCCATCAATAATCCATGAAATTCCTAATACTGACTCATTTTTAATGAAACGAGAATTCCGGCCATCCCTCCCTCGTTCATGCCTCTGCCATCCATCCATCCATCCATCCATCCATCCATCCCCCCCAGCACGGTCCCACCTCCAGGTCCTGGCTCTTGTGGCGGTGGCGGTGGCGGTGGCGGTGGCGTGGGCGAGGGGGGAGCAGGATTCCGCTCATCCTGGCCGGCTCCCTCCTTTCCTTCGTCTTCCTCTTCTCTTCTCTGGGGTTATATTCGGCCGGGGCGTCCCCGCGGACCTGGAGGGACGGAGACGCCGTCCTCTGACTTCGGCGGCGCCGACATCTCTATCGTCCCTCCTCCCCAGCACAAATCCAACCCCTGTTTCTCTCATCTCCTCTTCCTCCGCCGGGCCCCGGGTCTCCAGGCTTCTGCGTCGGGGACCTGCTGCCTCCTGACCCTCGTCTCCGGACCCCCCAGGCGGCAGCAGGACTTTTTCCGGTTAAGTTCCACAGACAGCTCTGCCGCTTCAGCAGCCTCGTCCTCCTTTCTGTCCACTCTGGTGATTCTCTGTCCTGAATTATTCATCTGTGTGAGACTTCAGCCGGACTTCCTGACTGGCGTGTGTGTCCATCCACCCATCACCCTCCACCCCTGACCCCCACCCAGCTCCAGCACCTCCAGCACCTCCTCCACCTCCACCTCCAGCTGTGGGGACTGAATATTGACGCTCAGACAACCTTGAAAAGTTCAAATGTGCTGATGGAGAAATGGAGTGTGTGTCGGTCGGGGCTGGTGATAAAGTGGTAGATTGGAGCTCCGAGACGCAGAGGCCTTGTTGTGTTCTCCATCTGAGTGCCGCTTCATCCCTCTTTCTCTTCATCCCCCTCTTTTCCTGCTGCTGCCTGGCTACGCATCTGTCTGGGACCCGACGGGAACCATCATTTCCTGGTGGTTGAGTCGGCTGAAACAAAGACGCCCTTTTTATACAAAAACAGATGAAGACGTAGAAACAGCCTGTCAACGTTCTGACCGTCTGTTTGCCTTTTTAGATGGGTTGTGATCATTGGTCAGCTGATCTCTGCTCAGCTGGGACTGTGTTAATAGAAAATGAGTGGATCTTTCTGTTTAACTGGGCCTTATTCCGGTGTGTGTGTGTGTGTGTGTGTGTGTGTGTGTGTGTGTGTGTGTGTGTGTGTGTGTGTGTGTGTGTGTGTGTGTGTGTGTGTGTGTGTGTGTTAGTTACCATAAATCATCATCTCCTCATCTCAATCATCCCGTTTTCCTCCTCCTCTGGAAGCCACGCGGGTGCAACCAAGCCGCTCTCTGCC
>CAAE01014995.1:1422477-1447477 GCA_000180735.1 Tetraodon nigroviridis | reverse complement strand
CCATCGCAGGCTGACACCAGGGCGGGATGACTTCGCTGACTCTCGGCGCTAACGCTAATGGCGCTGATGTCATGTTTTCCGCTCCCCATTACAGCGTTTTGGGTGCCATCTTTGGTAAATTATCTCAGTGTGTGTCTCTCTTGCTCTTTCAGGTGCCGTCTGGTTGTGCTTTGGCCCCCGACTGCCTGATGACGCCACGTCTGCCGGCTTCTTCCAGAGCGGCCCATAAATGTCCGGCCTGGACCGCATCTCCCTGCAGTTTAACCCAACTCGTGGCTGCTGCCGATGCTCCCGGGGCCCCGGCCTGATTATCGCAGCGCCGAGAACAATAAAAAGGCAAACTGTGACGTTGGGCATCGGCGCGTAATTGCGGCCTTTAAACTAGCAACCTTCTGTAGCGGTTAGATGAGCAGACGCTCCTTCGACGCCTGTGTCTGACTCACCCGGAGCGCCGACCTTGACCGTGACCGTACATTTGCACCGCGGGGAGGCTGTCACGTCTTGTCTTCCTCAGAGTGAGACGGGACCCAGATAAATCAGCTGAAAGTGTTTCAGCCAGAGGGACGAAGACTTTGGTGGACGGCTTCATTAAAAAGAGGTCCGTCCTAATTGAAAGGCGCCTGTCATTGTCGCTGACATTGCCAGAGCGATTTAGCGGCTGCTTTTCTGGGTCGTGCGGTGCCGACTAACCCAGTTCGACTGAGGAGGATGTTTGTTCGCGTCCTGCTGTGACCGGAAAAGGCTCCTTCCCTCGTCCGGAGCTTATTCGGTGCTAACTTACTTGTTCAGCCGACAAAGCGCATCTGCTATAGAAGCGCGCTAACGCTAGCTCTCCATGAACACCTTCCCGTCCCTCCCTGCACCCCCTCCTCATACACCCACCATCCAGTCAGGGTGTGAGCCCTGCATCAGGGCCCCGTGGAGGATGAATGATGTGCCCACGCTCGACTACGAGTTGCTGCTGTCGCCCGCCGGCTCCTCCCTCCCCGGCAGCGCCGGCGGCGGCAGCAGCAGCCCACCTCTGGCCTTGGTTGGGGTGGACAACGAGCAGCGCACGGCCTTGGCCTTCGTAGGCCTCCTCATGCTCTTCCTGGTCTTCCTGCTGGTCAGGTGCTTCAGGATCCTGCTGGACCCCTACAGCCGCATGCCCGCATCATCCTGGACTGACCACAAGGAGGGGCTAGAGAGGGGGCAGTTCGATTACGCGCTGGTGTAGGGCAGAGGCGGCTTTGCACACAGACCCGCGCTGATGCTAATGTTGTCGGGGTGCAAATATGAGGCTGTCCTGGTCCCCGTGAGCCAAACACACTGGCCGTGAACACAAACAGACACCACGAGCTGCACAGCTGCCTTAACCTGATTTCCTCCACACGTCAGGCGGGCTCCAGCACCCCTGGGGGCTCATCCCGTTAGAAGCTTTTTATTATTTTTTCCTTTAAAATGTTGCACTTGCGTCACATGTTCCATCAGGACTACTGTTAAATGAAAGATGTGACGCTGAAACGGCCCCTTTAAACATCGCTAGGTTAGCAGTAGCATGTTAGCTGTGGCTACTGAGCCTCTCTGTGATTTTCAGGACTGATTGTCAGGCTTTTGAAACCTGTTTTTCTGTGTCTATACCTGAGAAGCCATATTGAAAAGATGTAATTGCTCGTTGCTGAGTCTTTGATCTCTCTGCTCTGCTTTAATCTCCCCACCTGACACGGTGGCCAAGCAAACAACAACCTTTAGGCGATGGGGAAAAAAACTGTATTTTTCTATTCTGGACTCAAATTTGTGAGTCTCCTGTTTGCTATCCTTCTTTTCTCATGTGGATCTTCAGACTGTAGGTTTTTGTGAAGTGGTTCCGCAGCCGCGTCTTAGAAAAAAGCAGCTAGCCTCGCTTTGTCCCTCTGTTTTTGCCAGTTGGCTAGTTTTCTGACTGTTTTTTAATACAGTGGATGAATGAGGTGAAAGCCTCCGTTCCCTTCTTTCCTTCCTCTGTCCAAATTACACTAGCTGAAAAATGAATAAAACAATTCCAACTGCATCAGCTTGTGTCGCGTTTCTTAGCCACAGAGCAGTGGGAGACAAGGAAAAGGCAGGAGGCAGGATTTAAAAACATAACCCACAAGACTTTATTGGGAATAATATCGATGGATGGAAGGTTTTTCTTCTTTTACAGACAGCCGTAACTCTTTGGTTTTCCTTGCACATAGGTGCCACTCAGCCTGGTGGTTGTGTTAGCTGTTGGCTAACAGATAGCATAGACAATTGTTTCAGTTTTCGAAGGCCGGAGCCGACAAGCTTTGGAATTACAGTCCAGATTTTAAACGGGCCCCCCTTCTTCTTCTCTTCCTCCTTTTCCTTCTTCTCTGAAGTGTGAGGCGCATATTTCAACAAGAGCGTTATCGTTTCAAGTTTAATACTGAAGCTGAGATACAGTAACAACACGCAGCACACCGCTGTTTCTTCTTTAAATATAGTGGCAAAAAAGAAAAAAAGAACAAATGCACAAAGATACAAAGTATACAAAAGTTCCCAGGTTAGACAAAATGTTAACGTAGGTATTCAAACAGGTCATCGTTCAGCACCATGGGTCCAGCCGGAGACGGGCGTCTACGCGTCCTGGTGGTGAGTTTGAGGACACACGTGGGAACTGTCAGTCACGCTCACACAGGGGCCGGTTCTCCTAATCTGGTCACGGCAGGTTTACGGACGCTCGCTGATCAATGCGCATTCGTCTCCTCAGGACAACCCAGCAGAAGCTTGGGACTCGTTTCTCTGTCAGGGGTTTTGGCTTTTTTTTTTTTTTTTTGGTTTAGGCAGCTCTGACAATCAAAAAAAAGACAAGTCTACAGTCCATTTAAAAATATACAGTTACATTTTCAAGAAGCCAGTTTGATAATATTGTTAGCTTTTTTTTTTTGTTTGTTTTGTTTAGCACCAGGACGGTACAAAAGACAGACATACACAACAACAATCAACCCTAGATAAAAAAGTCTCTTTTGCAATCCAGACTCAAGACTGCACGTTTGGCACAGAGAAGAGATGGTGTGGTCTTAGCACCTTTTTCCTCTTTGAGAGAAAAGCAATGAAAGATGACCTGACGGCTTGTTTTGGTGTGAGGTTCGGTGTTGACCCGTGCGCGCCCTTGCACCATGAAGCACGACCCTCGGTGACAGCTTAGGTGAGATGGACACGTCCTGTACCTTTGACACTAAACTCAGCTGTGTTGGAAACAGGACCGCGGGCTCGGGACGCGCATTCAAGTCAGGTAAAGTCGGCTCGGGTGCCCGTTGTCCTGTTTCCAGCGGTGGGAGAAGCTCGGACCTGATCGCTTTCCCTCCAGACGACCAGCCGCTAACCGATGGCAGCTGACGCTAGCGGCTGATGCTAGCGCCCTCTGGTTTTTTTAGAAGTCGGCATCACAGCGTAGTGTCCATTCTCAGAGAGGTACTGAGGTAGCCGTACGTGAGAGCACACGCGCGCAAACACGCTAATCCCTGCTCGCCGTTGCCCGTGGACGGGACGGAAGTCGGTTGTGTCAGAGCGTACTGCCGCGCTTTTCTGGTCGGTAAACTGGCTGAAACCGAGCGGGTGAAGCAGAAAAGGAGGCGGACTGCTGCAGACTGAAGAGAGACCCTGAAAACGCTGTGGAAATGTTGCAGTCCTTCTGTTAGCATTGTTCAAATGTCACAAATACATGAAATGACTCTAATTTACCGAGAAGGGCTGAGGTGAGGCAAGGATTGGTTCCCACTGGTGGGATAATCAGGAAGGAATCACAGAGAGGTCAGGAAGTCCTTGGACCACAGCGATGGCATCCAAACCCTTATTTTAGCCTGAATATCAATTCTTCAGTGTCCGTTTTTGTTAGATAAGGCCGGTTGGGGCCACTCTCAGCACTTTATCCCTCTGAAACCTCCCTCCATTCCTCCGTTTAGCATTTCCTGGTTTTGTCCAAAGTGCTTCATGGATTTGTGACCCATCTGCCTGTGGATAAGGGATCTGTGGTCCGAGCACTGGGGTACCTCTCTGCCGCCGCCTCCCTGCCTCTCGAGTGCTGAGTCCGATACATTTGGAAATACAGAACCATACAAAACAATAACACAGTGGTGGCAGAGCTGGGCTGATCCACTCAGTCTTTTTAAGGCCCTGACGGCTCCCTGCTGGGTGGGACGCCTGCAGGGGGCGCTGTGGTGTCGTGGAACAACAGGGCAGCTATTCAAATCAGTCCCAAAGGATTGCAGAGCACGCTCTGCGCTCAGTGCACGTGGATGTTGAGCTTGATGCGCAGGGCGTCTCCAATTTCCCCCTGTAGGTAGTCGTTGTCGTGCTGCCTCTCCAGCTGGTGCAGCCTGCGCGGCCCGAATAGCCGCAGGCTGGCGATCTCCAGGCGGTAGGATCCCGGCAGAGGCGGCCTCTTGCCCAGCCGCAGCACGCTCTTTCCATCACGGCGCTCCAGCAGGCGGAAGTGTTCGTTGGCGTTGCCGTGGGTGATGACGTAGCGCACGTGGTTCTCCAGCGGCTGCAGGGCTGGCAGCAGTTCCAGGAGCGGCTCCTTGTTGAGCAGCGAGGACAGCGAGACGTTCATGGGGATGGCGTCCTGGGTGTCCACGCTGGCCATGCTCACTGCCGAATGCTGCGGAGAGGAAGACGGACGTCACTCAGGTGAAACTGCGGCTGGACTCGTTTACCTGCTCCTGCGCTTCCCTAGCCTGCCAGCAGGAGGAGCGCTCCCACCATCACACTCCACGAGTCTGAGCCTGGAGCTGCAGCCAAAGGCACCTGTTTGAGGCCGTTTTCTCCGGCGCTGCGTTTGTGACGGCCGTTCTTCCCTCCTCCGTTGATCTTGCACTCATAGCAGGCCTCCGGCGACAGACTGTCCTCCTCATCTCCTTCCGTAAACTGTCCTGTGAAACCTGAGCCGCTCATGCAGTGACTGAAAGCAAACCAGACGGTGTAGCAACAGCGGACGTCACCTCCGCCCTCGGGGCCCTCCACGGCCCGTCCCCCTCACCCCTGTCCGGCCCTGTAGAACCCGCCGGGGCAGCCGCACAGGTAGCCCCCGTCCGTGTTAGAGCAGCCGTAGATGCAGGGGTTGCCGCCTGCGCTGCACTCGTTCACGTCTTGGCAGCCCCCAGCGGTCTGGTCGAAGTCGAATCCGGAGGGACAAACGCACTTGAAGCTGCCCAGAGTGTTGTAGCAGGAGGCGGAGCGGCACCACGGATCCGCCCTGACACTCATTTTCGTCTGCGGAGCAAAAGAGCGACAGACCACCGTCAGGTCAGAGACGTAACACAGGACTTTCACCACTGTCTGGTCTCACATTTGGCCGCCAGGGGGCGTTTTTATTTGAAACAGTGCCCTAAAATAATAAATTATTGATCTTAACATGAAAAAAAACATTTTCATGAATGTATCTGAGGAATTTTGACTCACACCTTTGTGAAGCTGGCAATTTGTCACCAAGAGCTTTAGTTAGGACTCGATGTCACCACCTAAACGTTTCCACAGCGGCTGGTCGGGTCACTCACCCACACACTGGTTCCACTGGTAGTGCTGCACGTAGCCCTGTGGACAGCCGCAGCGGTAGCCTCCCAGCATGTTCTGACAGCCATGCTGACAGCGATGGTTGTTGCTGCACTCGTCCACATCTGTCCACACACATACACACACACACACGAGCTTCAGAAATGTTCTTCTTGCCAGTGAGTGTGTGTGAGCCTCACCTTCACACTCCATGCCTGAGCTGTCCAGAGAGAAGCCCTTGGAGCACTCGCAGCTGAAGCTGCCGGGCGTGTTGACGCAGGAGGCGCGGGAGCCGCAGCCGCTGTTGGGCCCGGCGCACTCGTTGTTGTCTGGAGGCGGAGGAGGAGACGGCGCCTTAGTGACGACAGCATCGGCGCCGTGACAACGCTCTAGCGGGCAGCTTACCGATACAGGCCGTCTGGTGCTGCGTGAATCCAGTCGGGCACTTGCAGGTGAAGCCTCCGATGGTGTTGACGCAGTGGAACTGGCAGTTGTGCTGCTTGGTGGAGCATTCGTCCACGTCTGAGGACAGAAACGGCATCTCAGATGAAGCTCTGGGGAGATGTTTCGGTGGGTTCACCGGCTCCGGTGGACTCTGGCTCCCACCTCTGCAGGTCTTCCCGTCCGGCTGCAGGCTGTAGCCTCTGGGGCAGGAGCAGAGGTAGCTGCCCTCTGTGTTCTTACACAGGAAGTTACACGGCTTCGGAGACAGGGCGCACTCGTCCAGGTCTGGAAGGTGCAGGAAAATAAGGGGAGTGAATCCGCCGGGAGGACGAGAAGGACGAGCAGAAGGACGCCCAGAGCAGCCGTACCGACGCAGGAGGTGGAGGTGAAGTCCGCCTTGTAGCCCACATTGCAGTGGCAGCGGAAGGAGCCGATGGTGTTGACGCACTGACCATTGCGACACAGATCTGGCAGCACCTGGCACTCGTTGATGTCTGAGGGCGGAGACACAGGGCCAAGTAGCAAAGGCGAAGCTTCCCGAGGAGCAGGCGGGCGCTAGCGCTCACCCCTGCCGTCGGTGGTGTAGCCTGGCCCCAGCGGGCACATCTTCTTGAAGTGGACGGTGCCGGGCAGCGGGCAGAGCTCGCACTGCGAGCCCCAGCCCCGGCCCACGTTGCAGCAGCACTCGGACTTGGTCACGCTGATCCGGCTGGTGGACGACTGCTGGCACATGGTCTGCAGGACCTCCGTGTAGCAGTAGCCCTGCCTGTTGTCTGGAGCAGAGATGGCCTCCGGTTTAAGTCCCCAGATTCATTCAGCGGGTAGAGAAAAGCGCTTTGGCAGATCTCACCGATGCACTCGGTTCCGGTGGCGCTGGGCTCGAACCCGTCGTTGCACTCGCAGCGGTAGCTCCCCACCGTGTTGACGCAGCGCCCGTTACTGCAGATGCCCGGCTTGGCGCGGCATTCGTTCAGGTCTGCCGCAGGAGGAGGGACCAGGTGAGGATGAGGAGATGGAAGAGGTGGACCCACCGGTTCCCTCACCAGGTGACTCACCTGTGCAACCTTCTCCGTCCGGCCTGCGCTGCATTCCAGGAGGGCAGATGCACATGAAGGTGCCGATCAGGTTCTTGCAGGTCATACCCTTGGAGTCGCAGTCGTCCAGCCCTTCGGAGCACTCGTCCTGATCTGTGCGGGGAGAGAGGGATTAAAAACAGAAAGCTGGACCAAGTTTGGAGAAGAAAAAGCCCTGCTGACGCGTCTCACCTCTACACATGCGCTGATCATCTCGCAGCACGTAGCCATCAGGACACATGCACTCGTAGGAGCCAAAGGTGTTCACGCACCGGAAGGCGCACAGCAAAGGATTCTGGGAGCACTCGTTCACGTCTGAAGGGAAGGACGGAGAGATTGTCAGAACTCTTGAACCACCGTGTGACGTCGGTGTGTCAGCTGACCGACCTTCACAGGTCATCATGGGTCCAGGCTCGAAGCCCTCCTGGCACAGGCACTCGAAGCCTCCCACCACGTTGGTGCAGGTTCCGTTCCCACACGGGTTTCCGATGGAGCACTCGTCAGTGTCTGAGGACGAGCCGTTTACGTCACACACACACACACACACCTGTGCTAGCATGCTAATGTGTTCTTCTATGACCGATGGCATGGTGGAAAGAACAGAAAAGGTTTCCAGAGCTCACCGACACACTTCACCCCGGTGTAATCCAGGTTGTATCCGAAGGTGCATTCACAGCGGAACGAGCCGTCCGTGTTGATGCAGATGCCGTTCTGGCACACTCCTGGGTTGTCCAGACACTCGTTCGTGTCTACAGAGAGCAGGAAAAAGCGTTGGCAAACACGCTTCATCATCTCTGGCTGACACTGAGGAGATCCCCCACCCCCCCCCACTACCGACGCTCACCTTCGCGGTTCAACGGTCCAATCACGGATCCCAGTCCGTAGGACATAGAGTTTTGAAGGCCGCTGGAGACGTAGAGAAGATTCATTCATTTCTGAACACCTGGATTGAAAGTGTTCCGGCAGGCGCGTCTGTGTTTCCCACCTTCGTTGCTGCGGGGGCACAGCTCACAGGGGAGCCCCCAGCCCTCTCCGGGCATCTTGCTGCAGCAGCACTTGGCCTTGGTGGTGTTTAAAGCTTTGGGGACGGAGCATTTTCCAGCATCGAATTTGGTGAAACAGAAGCTCTCTCTGGTGTCTGCGGAGAAAAAACCCATAATAATCCTCATTAGCACGCTGCTAATGCCAGAATAAAGACGACACACGCGTCAGATTAATACCGTAGCAGCGACGTTTGTTGTCTGAGAGCACGAATCCCGGCTGACACGTGCACTGGAAGCTGCCGGGGGTGTTGGTGCAGGTGCCAAACTGGCAGGTGTTGGACTCCACCTCACACTCGTTGATGTCTGGGGGAGGGAAACGCGTGGGTGTGGAATCCTCAGCACCTCTGCTCTGCACGTCTAGCGCACGGATGTGTGTCTCACCTATACACTGGTCGTTCTGCACCTCGTAGCCGGGCGGGCAGATGCACCTGAAGGATCCGTCCAGGTTCTGGCATGTCCCAGGAGAGCAGGTACCAGGCAGACGCACGCACTCGTTGACATCTGGAAGGCAGCATCCGTTCAGAGATCAGCTCAGCCTTTTCCACCTAAATCACTTCTGCTCTTTTGGTTCCAGACGCACCCACGCAGTTCTTCTCGTCCGGCGTGTTCTCGTAACCCTCGTGGCAGAAGCACTGGAAGAAGCCCAGCCCGTTGATGCACTGGCCGTTCCTGCACACTTGGCCCTGGAGAGCGCTGCACTCGTCGATGTCTGCAGGTAAACCCAAAGACGGTCGGCGACCGTTGCGGTCTCGGCCCCACCCTCCGGCGCCGGCTGTGCGCCCTTCTCACCCATGCAGTCGTTGTTGTGCGTCAGCTCGAAGCCGGGGAAGCAGAGGCAGTTGTAGGAGCCCACCGTGTTTTTACAAGTACCGTTGCCGCACGGCTGCCTGTCGCACTCGTCGATGTCTGAAACAAGGCGAGAAACAGCGTTGACGTCGGACACGAGCGCTCACTCTGCTGTTAGCTGGGTTTCGGCCTTGCCGCTCACCCATGCACATGCTCTGGTCGGCAGTGGCCTTGAAGCCGTTGTGGCAAGCGCAGCGGTAGCTGCCCTGCGTGTCGATACAGCTGCCGTGGCTGCACACGTTCGGGATCTCCTGGCACTCGTTCCGGTCTGAGAAGACAAGTTATAGACATCAACGGGCGTTTGATGTTTTCCACACATCTCCGTACGTCCACCCGGGACCGTCAGAGGGTCTGGACTCACCCACACAGGCCCCGTTGGGAGACAGCTTGAAGCCCGGCGAGCACTGGCAGCGGTAGCTGCCCGGAATGTTGATGCAGTTGGCGTTACGCTGGCACAGGTTGTCTCCGCTGCTGCACTCATCGATGTCTACAGAGGAGGAAGAGGAGGAGGAGGAGGAGGAGGAGACGGGACATCGATCAGCTGGAGACAGACCGGAGGGCAGAAAGAGGCAGCAGCTCCGTCTTCAGCTTCACCTTCACAGATGAGCAGGATGTTGTTGTAGCTGAAGCCCATCGGACATTCGCAGCGGAAGCTCCCGATCTGGTTGATGCACACGCCGTGGGCGCAGAGGCCGGGGATGTCCCTGCACTCGTCGATGTCTGCACAAACCGACAGCGCAGCGCGTCAGAGTGCAAACCGCCTGTGGACTCTGCCTGTGCTCCGTCCTTACCGATGGGTTTTCCCGTGTGGATGTCGATGATGAAGCCGGGAGCCTGGTTGCCGCACAGCACCCGATAGTCGGCTGTAACAGGCAGCAGGACGTTGGGGTGCAGGTTTGTGGTATTTGTAGGCGTTTTTAGGTGTGTGTGGACACTCACAGGAGGCAGGGGCGGGACAGGCCTCGCACGGCTTGTTCCAGGCTTTGCCCACGTTGTAGGAGCAGCAGCACACCATCTTGGTCATGTTGAAGGACAGCTCGTTCTCACACGTGTCGTTGAAGTTGCGGTAGCACACGCTCTTCCTCATGTCTGCACCCAGGAGAGGAAGAAGCCAAGGACTCAACATCTCCTTTTGCGAAAAAGACAGAGACGGTCTCCATGTCCCCCTTCGCTCACCCATGCAGTTGTTTCCTCCGTTGACCTGCATGTACTCGGGGGGGCAGACGCAGGTGTAGTTGCCCTGGGTGTTGTAGCAGGTTCCAGGGCCGCAGATCCCAATGCTGCTCACGCACTCGTCGATGTCTGTGGGGGGACGTGGACGGGCGATGGGTTAACTCTCCCCCGCAGCTGTGAGACTGGACCGCCTCCTGCCCGGGTGTCCTACCGTCACAGACGCGTGTTTCCTCGTTGAGGTAGTAGCCCGCCGGACATTCACACTGGAAACTGCCGAAGGTGTTGATGCAGATGCCGCCCTGGCAGAGGCCGGGCAGCTCCTGGCACTCGTCGATATCTGGAGGAGGATTCACACCGTGACGGTCTGGGACTGTCTGGGACTGTCTGGGACTGTCTGGGACTGTCTGGGACTGTCTGGGACTGCGTCCGCTCAGACATTTACCTTCCAGGATGACAGTGATGGGGTTGGGCCTGAAGCCCTCTCCTCCGGGACAGAGCGTCTTGTATTCCGCTGCGGACAAAACAGGCGCGTTAGCACGAATTTCCATTTCAGGTGGACCCAGACGGACCTCTGAGGTCAGGTGAATTTGCTCGTTGGCATTACAGGAATTGCTGGGGGGGCACAGTTCACACGGGTTCCCCCAGGCTCCTCCCAGAGAACAACAACAAGAAGCTCGGGTCACGCCCACGCCGATCTCCAGGCTGCAGGAGATCCCTCCATCGCCACGAATGTTGGTGTCCAGGAAGCAGTTACCAACCCGGGTGTCTGAAAACACACCGGCACAAGATCAGGATGAGTAAACCAAAGACCTGGGTCAGGGTTAGCTAACCCGGGGTTTCAGATCTGTGTCTGGCCCGACTCACCCACACAGCCCACCCTGGTGGGATTGAGCTCAAAGTCCTCTGGACAGTTACACATGTAGCCTCCTGGTGTGTTCACACACAGGCCGTTGATGCAGTTCATGGGGTCGGCGCATTCGTTGATGTCTGCAGCCACACACACACACACACGGGGTCAGGAAGATAGCAAACACACAACCCTCTGAGTGTGTGAACCTCTGTGTTGATCTGAAGCAGGCATCAGTTCTACTCCCACCGGTGCAGTTTCCTCCGCTGCGGTCCAGCTCGTAGCCGTCATCGCACACGCAGCGGAACATCCCCGGAAGGTTCTGGCACGATCCGAACACACAGATGTTCTGGAAATTACACTCGTCGATGTCTGCGGCAGAGATAGATACGGCCAGAGTCAGAGGGGGTGAGGGGGTGGAGGGAGCGTGGCGGAGCGAGCGCCACACCTTGGCAGGCCCTGCTGTCCTCGGTGGGGGTGAAGCCCATCTCGCACTCGCAGCGGTACCCGCCGGGAGCGTTCAGGCACTGGCCGTTCTCACACAGGTTCACGTTGTCGGCACACTCGTCCATGTCTGCAACAGATCAGCCGAAGCGCAGCGTTAGTACGCGTGAAGGTCATCTGAGAGGCCCAAATCTCAGCTGTGGCTCATACCGGAGCAGGAGAATCCGTCGCCCACGAAGCCGTCTTTGCAGGCGCACCTGTAGGACCCGGGCGTGTTGAGGCAGTCGGCGTTCAGATTGCAGTTGTGGTCTTCCCCGGCGCATTCGTCCTGGTCTACAGGAGCAACGGAAACACCCCGTGAGGTGATCCCAGCATGCCTCGGGTCTGTGCCTGCTGTCTGTGGGGCTCACTTACCCAAACACTCGATGCCATCGCCGACCCAACCGTCCCGACAGCGACACTTGAAGCTGCCGGGAACGTTGATGCAGGCGGCGTGCATGGCGCAGTTGTGAGCCCCGATTTCACACTCGTCCACGTCTGGACAAAGGCAAAGACGAGTCATTCCAGAGGGATCCAAAACGCTCCCATCGGGCGTCAAACACAGCCAGCTCCTGCATGCTGCGTGTGTCCGTGTGTACCTGTGCAGCCTGTGGAGCCCTTGTTCACAAAGTAGCCCAGCTGACAGTGGCAGATGAAGGAGCCTTTGGTGTTCTCGCAGTCGCCGTGGAGACAGATGTTTGGGTTCAAGTCACACTCGTTCACATCTGGGTGGACGGATCAAAGCATGAACATTCCTCCTGATGGGGTGCGGTTGGGGTCAGCGTGGCTGCTCCTCTCACCGATGCACGTCCTCATGTCCATGGACGCCATGAAGCCGTCGTAGCACAGGCAGCGGTACTCCCCGGGGATGTTGGTGCACTGGCCTCCGTCGCAGATGTCCGGCGTCTCCTCACACTCGTCGATGTCTGACAGAAGCACAGAAGGTGTTCCGGGGTTCCTGGAGTCAGCCCCGGCGCAGAACAGACCATGTGACGCAAGAGGCGGCGTGGTGGCGTACCTGCACAGGTCCTGAGGTCGGGCATGAGGGCGTACTCTCGCTGCAGCTGCACTCGTAGCTGCCCTCGGAGTTGGTGCAGTGGGTTTCGCAGCCTCCGTTCATGATGGTGCATTCGTCGATATCTGCAGGAGGAAGCAGTCGCTCTCACTTTTCACCTCAGCCGGCAGCAGCGGCGGCACAAAGTAGGAAGGCAAAGCACGGGCGGAATTGTACCACTGATACGCCTCCACTCACCTACGCAGCTCTGGCGGTCGGGCGTGGCCTGGTAGCCGGTGTCGCAGGAACACTGGAAGGTTCCTGCCATGTTGACGCACTGACCGTTCTTGCACAGGTTTTCGCTCAGCTGGCACTCGTTCACGTCTGAGGGGAGAGGAGCAGGTGACGACCAGCGCGCCTCAGGCTCCAGGTGGATTTACGGCACCCCGCCCACCTTCACAGGAGGATCCGTCGGCGCTGAGCGAGTGTCCTGTGGGACATTCACACTCGTAGCTCCCCTCTGTGTTCAGGCAGGTTCCTCCATGACACAACGCCGGGTTCCTCTCGCACTCGTCGATGTCTGTGAGCGCAGAGGAGAGGTTAGCCGGGCCGGGCCAGGCCGGGTCAGGGCAGCGTTCACCAGCAACTCTGCGTCAGGCACCCATGCAGTTCTTCATCATCATGAAGCCGCTCTCGTAGCCCTCGAAACACTCGCACTCGAAGCTGCCGGGAGTGTTGACGCAGGTGCCGGGGCCGCACAGGTCCGGAGAGATGCGACACTCGTCGATGTCTGGAAGAGAAAAGCCGCTGAACGTCGGATGGAGACGGGAACGTCGGATGGAGTGGGTCTGGTTCCCTCCCCTACCTGTGCAGTTCCTCTCCTCTGCCGTCAGGGCAAACCCGCTGTTGCAGCGACACTTGAAGCTCCCGATGGTGTTCCGGCAGTTTCCGTACGTGCACAGGCTCTGGAACACTTTGCACTCATTCACATCTGCAGGAGAATCGGGGGTGTTATTAAACTCGGCCGTCGCCAGGAACTAACTGGATGCGATTTGACAGAACGCAGACGAGGATTCGGTGGTTTAAGGCCTCGGCTGACGTTCCCGAACACAGAATCATCCAAATCCTAACAAAAGTCCAGTTTGGTGTTCAGGATAAACGTTTGTCCATGCAGATGTGACGTCTCCCACCTTTGTAGAAGGGCCTCCCGGTCAGAATGTCCCCCCTGTTGGCGAAACCGTTCCCTCGGGGGCAGATTGCTCGGAATTCCGGGGATCCCGGTTTTGGGACACTCCTCGCAGTCGACGCCCCAGGCAGCGCCCACCGTGCAGCAGCACATGTCCACGCGGTATCGCCCCGGCAACGGCTCACCGCACTCGTCCTCATGCCATTTCAAGTAGCACTGCTCACTACGCAGGTCTGATGAGAGCAAACTTGTTATTACCATCAGCGTCCGGAGGGACTCTTCCTGGTGGAGGAGCGGAGGGGTTTGCTCGTACCCACACACGTGCGTCCGGTGCTGTCCAAGGTCAGACCCTCCGCACACTCGCAGCGGAACGAGCCCTGGGTGTTGACGCAGTGGCCGTTGGTGCACACGCCGGGGAAGACCTCGCACTCGTTAATGTCTGCAGGACACAGCACGCTTCTTCAGACGGGATGGTTCGGTGTTACAGGAGTCGTTAGCGGCAGATATTCACCTTCGCAGACGAGCCCCTTCATACGAGCGAAGCCCCGGGAGCAGCTGGTGTCTGAGGAGACGTGAGGATGCTCTTTTATTCACTGTCTGGATGCGTTTATAATGCAGAAGGGATGTGTTTGAGGACCACGGCTGACACTGACCGATCTCGCAGGGCTCGCAGGGGCTGCCCCAGGCCGCGCCCAGCGTGGAGCAGCACTCGGACTTCAGCGTGGCTCCGTTGATGTTGACCTCGCAGCGGCTGTCTTGGATGGTCAGCCAGCAGGTGCTCTTCATGCTGTCTGGGAGCCACGGCAACAACGTTAGAACAAACCCTCGGTCCTCTGACTTCTGCATTAGTCACGACAAACCAAAACCAAAAACAGCAACGGCGCGGTCACCGCTGGCGCCGAACCACCTGCATGTGAGGCTCTTTTGTTTTCACTCATCCTGACCATGATGTCAGAGACACAGTGATGTATTCGCCTTGTTTGCTGCCACTGGACCAGAGAAGCCAGGGTTCAGTTTTCATGCAGCCAGAGGAACCGCAACAGCACGAGTCATTGTTCTCCCCAGGAACCCCTGCCAATACCGGTGGATTATTAAAAGCTCCTGTGAATCACCAGGACCGCTGCTAGCCTGTCCCGGGACACAGAGACACCATTTGTCTGTGGCTTCGTTGCATCCAGGCTGGATTTCTGCAGATCTCTATGCTGCTGTTTGTTTTACAATCTAAAAAGCTCTTTTATTTCTGCATCTGACGTCACGTTTTTCACCCGTCCGCGGCTTTGGGCTCAGAAGATCATCTCTCATCTCTGTCCTGCAGCATCAGGTAGCAGCAGATGTCTTACCCACGCAGATGGTGTTGGTGGAGTCCAGTTTGCTGCCCAGCGAGCACTCACAGTTGAAGGAGCCCGCCACGTTGCGGCACACTCCGTTCACACACGGGCTGGAGAGGCACTCGTTGATATCTGAAACACATGCAAGCGCCACAGGTCAGGCGTTCACCATCACCTCTGGACACAGTGGACAGGTGTGTCCTCCCACCACGCTCACTGGAGACCAACCCCAGCACATCTGGCAATAACATCCCTCACAGTGGCCACCGTTGTTGGTGGAAGCAGCCGCACATGTGGACATGAGCTAAACGTGTGTGTGTGTGTGTGTGCTCTCACCTTCACAGGTCTCAGAGTCGGGTTTGAAGATGAACCCTTTGGGGCAGGAGCAGGTGTAGGAACCTGGCGTGTTTCTGCACAGACCGTTGTCACAGAGCAGACGGTTGACCAGACACTCGTTGATGTCTGCGGGAGGACGGGAGGAGGAACCGGTGAGAAGCGCAGCTGCCGACGGTGAGCTGTGCTCGGGGTGCCGGAGACTCACCCACGCAGCTTTTGCCGCTGGTGTCAGACTCGTAGCCGATGTTGCAGATGCAGCGGTAGCTTCCCCGCAGGTTCTCACAGATGCCGTTCAGGCAGATGTCCGGGTCCAGCGCACACTCGTTGATGTCTAGGAGAGAGCAGCTCGTCTGGTGACCGTGCACACAGGCGCAGGGGAACAGCGCGGCCACACTCACCTCTGCCGTCTGCCGTGATGCCGATACCACTGTTGCACAAGGCCTGGAACTCAGCTGGGGGATGGAGAAATCCGTCAGACTGGGAAAAGACCTTTTTCTCCTGTGTTTCCAGATTGGGATGTCGGGAACCAACGGCGTGTGGCTACCTGAGTTCCTGGAGGGGCAGGGGTAGCACGGCTCCCCGAAACCATGCTCGGGGTCGGCGCAGCAGCATTCTGACTTGGTGACGGCGCCGGGGAAAGGCCGCGAACACGTGCCCATCTTGATGGCGCCGTAGCAGGTGGTCCTCATGTGCGTGTCCACACACACCCTCCCGTCCATGCCGATGGCCAGGCCGGGGGGGCACTCGCAACGGAAGGAGCCCTCCGAGTTGATGCAGCGGCCGTTCATGCAAATGCCGGGCGTCTGGCACTCGTCGATGTCTGGGGAGGAGATTCAGGGCGCTCAGCTGGGGGTTCACCTTCGCCAGGTAAGACATCTTGTCGTGGAAACCTTCATGAATTAACCATCATTTATTGAAAAGCTGTGTGTTGCGCTGGGACGACACCGGTTGAGGCTGGTCGATGTTCTGATAAACCAAACTAAAAGCAGTGGATCTCTGAGTGCTCCACAGAGCGAGAGCTGGACTCTGTTTGCCTGATGAATCATTCATACCGGTGCAGTAACGTCCATTAGGTGCTAAAGCGAAGCCAGGCTTGCAGATACACTTAAAGCTTCCGTCCTCGTTGATGCACATGCCGTTCAGGCACATGTTGGTGGTTGCACACTCGTCGTGATCTTGGGCGGGGGAAGCAGACGAAAAATTCAGGTCAAGTTTATAAAAGTCAGGGTTCCCGTGAAGGGCGACCCGATTCTGCGGCTCACCGATGCAGTTCTTCCCGTCGGGGGTGAGCTCAAAGCCGGCGTTGCAGATGCACTGGAAGCTTCCCTCCGTGTTGACGCAGCGGCCGTTGCGGCACATTACCCCGTTGACAATGCACTCGTCAATGTCTGTGGTGGACAAAGGAGGAAAAGTGGCGTTACGGCAACACGTCGATGGGGGGGCAAGGTTGCGCAGCCCAGCGGGGCGTACCGATGCAGGCCTGTTTGGTGGGCGTCCCCTGGTAGCCCTCATGGCACTTGCAGTGGTACGATCCGGGCGTGTTGACACAGTCCCCGTTGATACAGGGGTTACTCACACACTCGTCCACATCTGGAAAAGGGAGAGGAGAGATCATGACGCCCCTTAAAGCATGTGGCCCTCAGTCTGCGCTGGGGAAGTTCCTAAAGTCAACAGAAGGTGGCGGTACAGCGCAGACCAGTCAAACTGGACTAGGACTTTGGTCAAGACCTTCTTCCTGGTCGGTTTTACTTTCAGTTGATGACGTGGCGGCAGCTGACGTGTCGACTTACCAATGCACTCCCCACGGACGTCCTGCTTGTAGCCCATGTTGCACTCGCAGCGATAGCTGGCGTGTATGGGGATGCAGCGTCCGTTCAGACACAGGTTGGTGAAGTGTTTGCACACGTCGATGGACTCGTTCACGGAGGCCGAGCCTGAGTTCAGCCAGCAAACGTGTCAACGTGGTGCAAACAGGTCAAACTGCAACTCTGACAGATAAACTCACCAATGGGTAAATTCCCTCCTCCTCCAGCTCCTCCTCCTCCGTTGCCACCGAAGCCGCCTCCGTTGCCACCGAAGCCCCCTCCGTTGCCACCGAAACCCCCTCCGTTGCCACCAAAGCCGCCTCCGTTGCCACCAAAACCCCCTCCGTTGCCACCAAAGCCGCCTCCGTTGCCACCAAAACCCCCTCCGTTGCCACCAAAGCCGCCTCCGTTGCCGCCATTGCCGCCACCCCCGCCGTTTCCTCCGTGTCCGTTGCCATTAGGTACGCTGGGTAACTTGAATCCATAAGTGGGGAAATTGCCATTGGGGTAGACGTTGGGGATGCCGTGTCCTTGGGGGACGCCCACGATGCATAGACGCCTGAACTCCTCTGCAAAAGACACAGGGCTCAGGTCACATGGTCCAATCAGAGGCTGAGTTGCTCTGCAGGGTTGCTGTTTTATCTCCAGTCTTTGATTCGACCTCCAAACAGTCTGCATCCTGTCAGGTGGATGACTCTGATCCAGACCGACAGACACATTAGATCACGCTCCACCGCTCACTGTTTCCTGGCAGGAGCAGAAAATCCCGTCGTGATAAATCCTGATCTTCTCGTGGAAATATTCAATTGGCCGTTTACACTAAACAGGTTTTACTGGTTTCAGATGTCATCTACCCAGAGACAAAGCCTGAGTGACTAACGCGCAAGAGGCCGTCTGTCTACTTTACTTTAGCACATTGTTAGCATCACAGCCGCTAATAGGACAAACCCTATGTAGACTCTATAGGGTGGTACTTGAAACACACCCAGATCCACATGTCTGCCTTAACGTGTTCTTAATTTTAGTAAAACAAGGATGTGCACACACACACACGGGATGTGGACACACACTCGCCTCGCCTTGGCAGGCGAGTGTGTGTCAGATCAGTAACAGATCAAGTGTGGATCACAGTCTCACGCAGGCCGAGAGGGTCCTGAAGAGGATAATAAGCCGGTATCTTCACACAAACCCATTCCATCTTTCTGGGTTTGCTTTGGGCTCATCACACTAATCAGTTGGAGTGGAGGCATGCTCTCTCTCTTACACCAACACACAAACACACACACGCTCTGACTGTCACTCCTGAATCTTCTGCCAGTTCTGTGAAGCTCAGTTGGCTCGTGGAACCTTAACACCCTGGTGTTTATCTGCTGCGTCCCCTCCTGCCAAGTCCTCCGCTGTCTTTTATGCAAACTGCCATGTTTTTTTCTTTTAACAGAACTAAAACTCAGTTTTGATTGATCTTCTGTCCTGATTTCAAGCTAATATCAATCAAAGATGCCTGTGTAGGTTCTCAGTCATCCAGGTCATAGTTATCCGAGAAAAGATTTTGTGTTCATCTGGACTTTTCAATTTTCTTTCTGGAAAACATTTCGCCTTTTATCCAAAAGGCTTCATCAGTTCTGAACTCAGAACACAAAATCTTTTCTCGGATAATATCAATCAAACCTGATAGGGGATCAGCCTGGACGGCTGTTTTTACTGGAGGATTTGTGTATGCTGGTCTGATTGTTTCATACTTACCAGATCCTCTGACTGGACACATCTCAGGGATCTGTCCCAGAGCCCAGCAGCGTCCCGTGTCGCAGCAGCACTGCATCTTTGTGTATTGACCGTTCAGCTCAGCGGCGCAGCGGCCGTTAGCCAGCGCAGAGAAGCAGGTGCCAACCCGCTGATCTAGAAGGGAGAGGAGAGGCGATGTTTCAGATTAGAAACACCCCAAAAAAGTCCTCAAAACTGCAGCAGACTTGAACCCAGCAACCCAGAAACCTCAGCGCAAACCCATGCAGGAGCCGTGCCACATGCTTCCAAAATATGATATCAACAAAATCAAAGAATCTGTGTTGGATTAAAGTGTTTGTGTGTGGTCGTTGCCGCTAAATTCTGTAACATGTACACATGTCTGGTCAGCTCAATCTTCAGTCCCGGCAAATGTTTATGCCAAATTGGAGAAGCCTTCATCCAGATTTTCATGTGATGAGTGTTGGGATGACTAACCCAAGCAGAACCTCTGAGTACTTCAGCGACAGAGAGCTGGGGCCAGAGCAGCGGAAGGCTTAAGAAATCGAATTTCCTCCAAACTGGATGTCACCTAATTTGTTATAACCCCAATCAAATTTGAGTGTGTACTCATAATACCCGGCATCTTGTAGCGTTGATTAAATTACAATCAAACGTTTGCTGTAGTGCAAGTTTGGACGCAACCGCAGGCTCGACTCGTCCAACTGCACTTGTCACCTCGGCCAGAGGGGGCAGTAAAACATCGCTTTCAGCATCGCTGGTGGAGCGCTTTTGAACATTTTAGTACTTTTCCACCATTAACACCACATCCCACGCAGGACAAGGTTGCAACTAATCACTGCTGTCCACACATACAAAAAAAAGGAAAAAAGACAGTTTGAGAGGCCGAGGCCGGGTCTATTCCCAGCACGGTGGCTGCAGAGGAAGCTTCTTTATGGGCTGGCAGCAGGGAAAAGGTTGCCTGGGGTCTCCACCAACTGCAGGAATTTTAGAGGGGCTCCAAAAAGGGGGCCTTATTTGTTACAGTGTTCCAGGTCAGGGTCAATGGAGCAGGAGGGGAGAAGGGGAGGGGAGGGGGGGGGATGAGGAGGGGGACCGGAGGGCAGAAGAAGCATGTGTGACGGGTAAGTGGGGCAGAGAGGGATTTTAAGGAAAAGGAACAGGAAAAGGCAGAGCGGTGGGGTGGGGGCAAGCGAGTTATCTTCCAAAGTGTAAAACATGTGTGAGAGACGTTTGAGAGCCTTCGGGGATAAAAAAAAAAAAAAAACTGGCAAAGGGGCGAGGCGGGACAGGGGCAGAGGATGGGAGGGGGCACCCGTCGATTAACTCCCTAATTGGCCAGCAGTCTGGAATTAATCAGTTCCATGTGGTCCAACTCTTGCCAATTAGATAGAACACGAGCCCAGGGCCCGGGTCCGGGTCCGGGTCCGGGTCTGCACACGTCTACATGGGATTATACAAGAGGCTTGGTTCCCGACGTCCAGAACACGCAGCGAAAGGCAGAATATGGAGGAACACACGCCAAGAGCCAGGAGGGACGGGGGGAGGGGGCTGCTGCTAAACTGGATCCAGACCCCGTTTGCTCACTAGCCACATGCCCTTCCCAGGCATGTGCCTTCATTCCGGGCTGTTCTTACAGCCTGGCTGGCTGACTGGACTAGTCTTTGAAAGCATCCAAGGTGTGAAAGAGCGAAAGAGCAACCCCTCCTCCCCCGACAGCTTCTGATCCGCCATAAAGGAGGGCCGAGACACCCCGAGACAGAGGGGACGAGTCCGGGCCAGCAGCAGACACTCCTCCAGCAGGAGGAGAAGGAGGAACGGCTCGGCTCCATCATGTGACTGGAGCCGCCCTCATCCTCCCCTGCTTTCCATTCCAATCCTGTCCACCTTGGACGTGGGACAAACGGTAAAAGACAGGAGTCCGGGCGGCTGCGTCCGTCTGTACCGCCAGCAGGCCGCAGAACTGGAAACTATAACTGAAGTAACGAAGCGCAGGAAGAAAACGTCAAAGAGCGAAGAAAACCAGTCTAGGAGGAAGCAGGTCAACAGATACGAGGACGTGGGACAGAGATAAAAGAGAGGGACGGAGGGGACGGGTGGAGCAACACTAGAGGTGGAATCTGGAAGGACTGCACCACCACACACACAAAAGCAGACAGATAGAGCGGTTTTCCTGTTGGGGCATCTACTTTCCCCCTCACGTAGGCCCGTCCCTCCTCTCCTCTTCAGTTCTTCCAGCCTTCCGATTCTCTCCTCCATCCGTTCACTCTACTTCCACCTCTGATTTCCACGTTTACTCTTCGCTTTCTGCGGGTTTGGCTGCGGGAGCCGATCGCTCCGCCGCAGGTGACCTGCTCACCCACACATCTGGAGCCGTCCGTGCTGGAGATGTAACCTCTGGGGCAGCTGCAGACGTAGCTGCCGGCAGTGTTGGTGCACTCTCCTCCGTCACACACACCCGGGATGGTGCTGCACTCGTCGATGTCTGGAACGCACACAGAAACACAGGGCTGACGACGGCTAAATGAATCACGCTTTCGTGTGTATTCTCTTCATCCTGTGGTGGTTTGACAGCAGCGCCACCGCGTGGACGGCGAGCCGCACCACCTCCTGGCTCATCGGCCATTTTGACGGCGCGGCTGGTGTTTTTCCTCCACAGAGGTGATTACAGCGCCACTTTGGAGCCAAACTACTGCATCGGTGCAGGCGTGTGGGCACCTGCACCCTCTCATTGGCGGAGAGTGTGTCCGTGTTTGCGACTCTGGCGGAGAGCGCCAGAGTCGCTGCCGGACGAGGCTGGTAAAAGCCAGCCAGTGTGTTTGTGTGTGTGTGTGTGTGTGTGTGTGTGTGTATGTATGTGTGTGTGTGTGTGTGTTATGAGAAAGTCTGTAGATGCTGCCACTGTTTCTGTCTTTGTTCAGCACCAACAGCTGGTTTAGAACCAACGACTGTGTTTACGGAGGGAGAGCCCTGCCGGGGGGCCGGTTGGGGACGGAGGGATCCAGGTGCTTTTCACCCAGAGTGACATCTGAAGTGCGGCTAAACTCCCCCAGTTTCCCCCTGAAAGCCTCCAGTCAACGGTCTCCGTGGAAACGGCCGTCCCCAGGCCCGCTCTGATTATTTGGGAGATTTCACTAAACGCAGGTTTCCTGTCCGTCCGTTTCTGGCGACACTCAACCGCAGCTGGTTTGCAAACAGAGGCAGCCCTTTGTTCTTCGACTCAAAGAAAAAAAAGTGTGTGTGTGTGTGTTTCAAATCGAAAGCTTTGGTAACTTGGTTTTCAGGGCCAGTTTGGCTTTGCCGACGCCCACCTCCATCTTATAAACGTGTCGGCGGTGTCAGCACCAGTCTCAGCTCCGCCTCCTGGATCAAAAACGCTTTCCTTTGATCCTCTCTGGCGTGTGTCCAGATCCTTTGGTGGCGTTGGCGCTGGTGTCACCCTCGCCTCAGCGGTGGTCCGGGACTTCCTGACACCCAGGACACGGGACCGGTTGCCCTCCGGGTGGCTTTTCCTTCTTCACTGGGAGCGTCTGGTTCCCTCTTGAGGGACGTGTCAGCTGATCCCAGTAAATCCGCTGGTGTGGTCAAGCGCACGCATGGCGGTCCAGGCGCGACCGAAACCAGGCGCCCAGTGGCTGCAGGACACGTTGTCTCCAATCTGGTCTCCGTTAGGAGTCATCAGCTGTAGGTTTGGCAGCGTTCCTGTCGTCTTCTCGGATCAGACTCAGAAGCTGCCTAAATCTGCGTTGGTCTCTCCTCTGAGGGCAAACGTCTCCATTTCAAGGGTCACTGGGTCTGCTGGAGTCTGTCCCAGCTGGCCCTGGGAGAGAGGCGGGGATACTGGTCCACCACAGGACACACACACCAAGGAGCCTGGAGGTTGTGTTTGGACACCTGACCTGGGACCAGACCCAGACCCTTCTGGGGGTGTGTTTCTGGGACTCACCTTCACACTTGTGGCTGGTGTCGCTCTGGCGGTGGCCGGCGGGACATTTACACTCGTAGGAGCCGACCGTGTTGATGCAGTTGCCTCCGGCACACAGACCCGGCACGGCCTGGCACTCGTCCACGTCTGCAACAGAGGGTAGAAAAAGAGGGGCTTAGTGACCCCCGCAGAGCAGAGTCAGCCTCAGACTAACCGCTGGACTTTCTGTCTGAGCAGCGTCCTGGCACCGGTTCTGGTGTCTAGGAGCCGTTCCCAGAAAGACCCTCGTTTGAACAGGAACTGGGCTTTGGGAGGGTCCGTGTTCCCCACATTCACAGTGAGTCATAGTTCCCAGTATTTGGGACCTGGCGCGTGGGCCTCTTCTGCTGAAGGCATCTGTGGCGGGTTTGGGTGGTGCGTGGGAACCGGCAGCCTCTGACCACCATGCAGATCCGGATCAGGGGTCTGGAGTCGGGTGAGACCCCAGCGGTTCTGGGCGTGTCCGCCTGAGAGGAGCTGACTGGGTTCACGGTCACGACCTCCACATGTGCCACAGGTTCCTCAGATTATTGTGGTAGCTTATTAGAGGCACGCGGGGGGGTTGGGGGGAAGGGGCAGTCGGAATGTTAATAAAAAAAGATCACATTTCCCTTCTTCTCTTCTTCGTTTAATCTCTCTCTCCCTCTCTTTGATCTGTTGCTCCAGAGGCAACAACGCTGGGTTGTCTGACCTTGACAGGCTCCGGTGCGGATGTTGGGGATGAAGCCTCGCCTGCAGGGGTGCGGCTGGGCGGGGCACTGCTCGCAGGGGTGTCCCCAGGCCCGGCCGATGGTGGCGCAGCAGAGCGTTTTGGTGCAGATGATCCCGCTCAGCTGGCCCTGACACATCTGGTGGCTGACCTGCGTGAAGCACGGCCCCGTCCGGTAGTCTGCGCAGGAGAGGCCAGAAGAAGCACTTAGAACAGGTATTTCCCACAATGCAACAAGACAAGCGGAGGAGGCCCGGCAGCAGCGTTAGCTCGCTCGCTCCCACATCAGGCCTCACATCCAGCCTCCACTGGTAGCAGACTTTTACGAGGGCTTTAAAGGTTTGATCTGAATGTTGGTAGCAACATAAATCCTGATCAGCACCTGATCTGGATGTGGTTTATTAGAACCTCTCAGGCTGAACAAAACTGCATTTGTTTTTCGCTGAGTGTCCAAAAACACGGCTGGAATGTTCGCTATGCGTCGCCTCCCTCCAAACAAGCTAACCCGGCTAGACACACGCGCGCGTTCTGACCGAACAATGATGGCTTCTGCGACATTGACCAGCCTTCGCTTGGCGCTGGAGCCTCCGTGCGCGCCTCTGATCCAACGCAAAAAGATCAAACCCCTTTGATCTTGCTTGGCCGGGGCGGTGACGTCTGTCAGAAGACTGCGAACTTTTGGTTCCTTGCGCTGCATGAAAGCGGCACACGGATAAAAGGGTCAAAGACCAGGAGAAAAGAAAGGATGCAACATAAAGTAGGTCAGAGTGAGTGTGGGATTCACGCCAGCACTCGTCCATCTGGTCTGATGCGTTCCTGCTCTCCAAACAGCGTTGGGCTGGTGCCCGGAGCCCTAAACCCGGTTGGGACTCGAACCAGCGGCGCTGGTTTAGCTCTGGTGGTGGCGCTGACATTCTGATGCTCTTTGTTCTTAAAGTTCTCCTATGGGGAAAAGTGAATTGGGACCATCCAAGTTTAAAAAAAGGAAAAGAAAAGACTCCAAGCTCACCAGAGCTACATGTGCGCTGAATTAAACAGACATGCATGCACACGCTTTCTCAAACAAGCCTCTGTCTTTTTCCACACACGTGCATCCACAAAAATGCACAGAACGCAGCGTGCACGCGCCTCAGGCACTGCAGCCTCCAGCCGAGCCGACCCTGCTTTACCGTGACGGAGGAATCTCTCCTTCCGCCATATTTTTATTCTCCTATTAAGGCCAGGGGCCCGCTGCCAGGGACCACCTAGCTGTGGTCATGACCTCTGACCCAGATGGAGGGAGCAGCGCGGGGATCCGCTAACAGGAGGTGATGTCTGCTAGCGGAGCCAATATGAATCTTTTTAAAAAGCCTGACTTTGCAACAGGCAGGGACAGTTGGGCTTTGCTCAGATCAAAGCCGGATTAAATCAAGATAAGTGCAGTAAAGGCGGAGGTGAGAGACGTTTTGGGCCCGTCTGGACGTCTGAGCCGCCTGGGAAACCGGTTCCAGCGGTGGGACGGCGGGACACTGGACC
>CAAE01014995.1:1370018-1421850 GCA_000180735.1 Tetraodon nigroviridis | reverse complement strand
TTGCATCGCATGCATACAGTTTGTGTGTGTGCGTATGTGTGTTTCCTCTGAATGTGGATACAAATTAATCATTTTAATGTGCAGCTTTGTGTGTGTGTGTGTGGGGGGGGGGGGGGGGGTGAGTGTGTGTGTGTGTGTGTGCAGTGTTTATTATTACAGCTAACCAAAGCAGTCTCTGTTATCTGTTATCAGAACTTTCCTCAGCCTTAAATCACTCCATCATTCCTTAGGGGCTGTGTTGGGTTTTGTTTTTTCCCCATTAGTAGCGTTTAGCAACGAATGTGTGTGTGTGTGTGTGTGTGTGTGTGTGTGTGTGTGTGTGTGTGTGTGTGTGTGTGTGTGTCGCAAGAAGTGCATTTGCTGAATAACTGAAGTCATTTTCTCGGTATATTTGAACATTGTCCTGAGATTTGTTGCTATTTTCTGTCCAGCAGCAGGACGAGAGTCCACAAAGTTGGGCTACAGTTTGACGCGTCACACTCAACAGCTCAACACTCCTGCCACTCCTGGGACGTGTTAATCATGCAGTAAGACAGGAGTCTTTTTTTTCACTGCGGCCGGAGCAAATATGTTCCATTTCTCATGTTGATCAAAGGGAAGTGATGTCATTGGTTAGAGCTAATTATTGCATTTATCCACAGCATCTAAAGATTTTTCATCAAGATTTATTTCTTCCCTTGTGGAAAAGTTGCTTATGTGTCTTTGATTTGCACAAAGGTCAAGACTGTCTGAAATCGCTGAAAAAAATGCTTTTTGTTGAGCTCTAACCCTAACTTGGTCTTTTCCATTGCTGTTTTACTTTTTGGAAACCAGATTTCTGCAGAAACCCAACAAGTGGTGATGATAACACGCTAATTCTGTCCAAAAAGGGCCGTGAACCCAGAAACTTCCTGCTCCGAAGCTGAAGCGCTAACAAGCTAACAGATTGAGTGTGTTTGCATTGGCTGACATGCGTCTCCCCCACAGGCAGACCAGGCGAAGGGGGTGGGTGGCCACCCCGGAGGTTGACAGCAGAAGCGCGGTGGTGACACCATGACTCCATCCTGTGACTCAGAGGCCACACAAGCCGCCTGGTGAATCAGCGTTTTTGTCGTCTTTGTGGGCGCCCCCCCACCCTCAAACACACCTTTCTATGCGTTCCGCCGGTGGTTACCTGCAGACCCCTCCTCCCCACCCCGGTGTTTGTACCTCCCTCCACTGGCTCCGTATGTACACAGCTGTTGGGTCTATTTTCATTTTCACCTCCCCAGTAACCCCAACCACCCCGCCCCCACACCACCCCACCACCCCCCGTCCTCCCTACTTTCCCTATTATCAGGAAACGCTCACGAGCGCGCCACCGTGGACGTCTGTCCCGGAGGTTCCTGTGGGAACTCCGCGGTAATTGAGTGTTTAACACCTGATGCCCGAAGAACTTGGCTAGGTTCTGCCTCGTTAGCTGTTGCTACGGCGATAGGAACCCACAAAGATCAGGTTCTGCGTAAAAACCTGGAAAATGTCTAAATAACTAAAAAAAAGCAGACATTTGATACTCTGTCTTGCGCAGGACGGCGTTTTCTTCCGACACCCACCAGGTGGGTGGAGCCTCAGGAGACAAACGCCAGCCAGACCACGACCAGCAGAGGAACGCCAACAACTACCAGGAGGAGGCCTCACCTCTCTCGCACTGCGGGCCAGTGAAACCGTAGACGCAGGCGCATCTGTTGGGTCCGATGCAGCGGCCGCCGTTCTGACAGCCGTTCTCACACACCGCTGAGGAAGAGGAGCGAAGGTGCAGTTAGCCAAACCTGACAGACACGGCGGCTGGCTCGCAGGCGTCCATCACTCACGCTGTCCACAGTGGCTGCCTGTGTAGCCCTTCGGACACGTGCACGAGTCCTCGGCGCAGCTGCCTCCATTCATGCACCTGATGTTACAGGACTGGACTGTGGAGGCAGAGAAGAAGAGTCAGCATCATCATCATCTCTCAGGTGGAACACAGGAAGGAGAAAGGCAGGTTGAGTGTGTTAGACAGGCGGATTTCTGTGGCGGTTACTTCTTCATTTCTCCTCCTTCCAGCTCTTTTGCTGGCGTGCAGATCAGAGGACCCCCGTTCCGAGACCACTCAGAATTTACAAACTGGCCGAGGGTTGGGGTGGGGCTCCGGATGGACGGAATGAAAGAGGCCTTTTGTGAGTCACCGCGAGCCGATTAAGCCGCTCCTGGCTCACCAACGGCTGGCGCGGACCCCCGCTCACACGGAACGCCGATGGCACGGTTACCGTAGAGCCGACGCGGCTCCGGGCCTGAATTCACCGGCCGAGCTTCGGTGGTTTGTCAGCGATTCTCCTCTGGAGCCGTTCTGACGGCGCATCCGCGTGCACGAGTTCCACAGGTGGAGCCACGCGCCACCTCAGGCACGCATGTGTGTGTGTGTGTGTGTGTGTGTGTGTGTGTGTGTGTGTGTGTGCGCTCATGCACTCTTGTCACATCTGGGTGTTTTTTACAAGCGTCTGGCACACACAGGAAGTCCAAACTGTGTTTTACACGTGTTCGCGTGAGCGCACGTACGTCTGACGGAAAACCCGAGCGGATTTACAGCCGTGCTGGAGATGGATGTCTCTGGGACCGGCTCACCGGTCGGCATAGCGACCGGGAGCTGTGACATCTGTCGACGCTGTGACGTCTCTCCCAGCCGCTCACCGGCCGACGATCGCCAACACGCGGTTCCTGAGGCTTTTTGCGCCCCCACAGCTGGTCTGGGAGGCAGCCGTAAAGAATCAAAGGCCTCTGGACGTTCCCAGGCCTCCGTCGGGCCGCCAGCCTGAAGACAGCTGTTTACGGGGACAAGGCCGTCTAATGACGGTGTAATGATGGTTGTGAGGAGAACCAGGCTGTAAAGGAGGCCCTCTGTGGTCCTGGGCACAGCTGCTGCGTCCTGAGCAGTCACGGCCTCCTTCCAGGGAAGACTTACCAGGCCGCCTCATCTGGGAAAGCCACATGTGACAACGCCGGGTTACCGGCACACCATGACTCACGTTTACAGTCAACAGGCCGCCTCGGCCTTACCGGCTAATTAAGGCGGTTTCCAGAGTTCGTCTCTGCACGATGTCACAGCTTCTGGTGAGCGTGTGGGTCGGGTCATTAGGTTGCTTGACCTCTGACCTCTGCGTTTCCCGTCCCCACAGACCTTGTTTTACACCTCTGCTTCACAGCTAGCTGAAGCTAGCCGGCTGTGTGTGAGTGTGTGTATGTTCTCTGCAGTGGTAAGAAGGTCAGTGTGCATCTGTGTAAGTGGGAATAATGGAATGTGTGTGTGTGTGTGTGTGTGTGTGTGTGTGTGTGTGTGTGTGTGTGTGTGTGTGTGAGAGCCAACTTTGACCCACTAAATCAGCCAAGCTGAACATATTCCTCACTTCTTATTACCCAGGCTGTCTAAGCTAGCAGGACCCTGAGGTGTTTAACAAACAAAAGCTTTCTGTGAGCCCTTTAACTTTATAGTTTGAGATTAAACTGCAGTAAAACACCTCAGTACACACACACACATACACACACACACAGGCGCACTTGCGCAGGCCTGTCTAGCTAAGCCGAGCAGACTGCGCCGGGCGTCCGGTCTCGACTCTAATCCTGACAAACTCTGTGACCTGCCGGCTGCAGAGCAGACCTGGAGCTCTGCAGACGCCTGTTCTCCTGGCAGCGGCGCTGCTCTGGCTCCCTCCACCAGAGGGTGGGGACCCACGCTTCGGGAAAATGGCGGAGAAATTCGAAGAACAGGAAATGAAAGCCGTCGGCGTAACAAGTAGGCGGATTTTCATCAGCAGTTCGGTGAGCGCCTCACATGAACGCGCGGACACGCCGGCGGCGCCATCGGCAGATCACTGCCGGTGTGCCCCCTCTCCTTCTGATCCGTTTGGGTTTGGGCCTATTGAATTAGCAGAAAAAGCTGCTAGCAGAGATCAGAGAAGAACACCGACCACGGGCCCGTCCAAAGAACCGTCGGCGTTCGTTAATGTGGCCCAGACAGGAAAGACGAGGTGTAGAAGAGCAGATTTACAAGGGCTCTGACACCAGATTATCTTGTTAGCATTTTCAGCAGCTCCAGACAGTTAATGGTTCCGGTCGCTGGAAGGTGCTGGTGACGAGAAGACAGAGCAGCTGCTTTTCCTGCCTCTGCTCTTCAGAAGCCCTGATGCAAACAGACGCAGCTGCATATTTGGGTGACAGGACGCTAAGCGGGGAGGTTGGACGACCCAGACACACTAATAGAGCTACCTGGAGTCAGCACTGGCGCTGCTCCCCAGTTTCGGTAATTACTTACTCCAACGACCCCCCTTAGCTGTGATTTCACCACACAGGAACGTAGTTAGCTTCCAGGGGCTAGTTTAGCTTCTCTAGACTAGCTCTAGGGAGCCGCGTTCGGACCGGCGTCACGGGCGTTACTGACCTGCTCCGGATCCACAGCTGGGGGAGAGCTGTCCACTGGAGCACGTGCACATGTTGGGTCTGGAGCAGAAGCCATCGCCGCACGAATTCCTGCAGATTGCTGGAGAGGAGCAGAGGAATTTTATCTGTCTGTATCTTTTTCCAGTGGATACTTGTGCTGCGAGCTAGCGGGAGCTGCGGAGGACTTACGGACGATGCACTGGTTGCCCCCGGGCAGGGTCTTCCAGCCCGGACAGCAGTATGAGTGGAAGCGGGAACCGCACACGTTGGGCCTGACAGAGACGAGACACAGCAAGAAAACCGCTTTAGGCCGCCCGACCCGTCTTGGACAAACCACCAAACCAAGCTCAGTTCCGAGTTCCCGGAGTAAACAAGCATGATGCTACGCCTCCCCCAGTGATAGATGGATGGATGGAGGGAAAGAAGGGAAAGGCCAGCATGCTGACAGCGTGAGGGGTCTGGAACCCGAAGACGGGTGGGTCTCGCCCCGTTTGGCTGCCCTCTTCTCATCCACAGATCCAGCGTTTGCTGCCCTCACGCGCCCCAGATGGAACTCTGGTCTCTGGATGGAGGCTGGCCCGCCGTGACCTTTGACCCTGCCTGACACACACCCCGGAGCGTGTGATTGGTTCGTGAGCAGATTGTTTAACCAGAGCTCAAGATGGTTATGACAGTGTGCACACACACACAGACACACACACGTGATTAATGCACAAGCAAAGCTAGCTGTAAAATGTGTGTGTGTGTGTGTGTGTGTGTGTGTGTGTGTGTGTGTGTGAGGGAGACTCAACCACTTGGGTGAAATCTGCCGAAAGGCCTCAGCAGTTGGGCAGGTGGAGGTGTCCAGTGGCGTGGCCTTTCAGACCCCCCGTCATGGCGGCTGCTTCTGCGTAGCCGCGCTAGCCGCTCGAGCTAGCCACTCGCGTTAGCCAGACGAACCCCGTTGGGGGACCGCGTTTTAGTAAACTGGGATAAATCTTGGTCCAGATGCTCTCGGGGGACCAGATCCTCTCACACCCACCGTGTGATTTACGAGGGGGGGTGAAGTGTTGCTGTGTTCGCACATTTTTTCCCAATGATGGCAGAAAGCTAGCATCAGCGCAGGGACACTACTGAGATTTAGTATTCCTCTAAACTGAACACAGATTTAAACTCGGTATGTCAGGGAGGCTGTAAATTACAAGCATGATGTTTCCCACAATGAAAGCAAACAGCTCCTTTTGGCCGGTGGTTGTTTTTTAAACCGCTAAACTGTCCTGCAGCTACGGCGGCGCAGGTTTGTCCACCGCAAAAGCTGCGAAAACCAAGCCCTTCCAGGAAGAAACGGATGTGCGACGCCCACCTTTGACCACATTAGCAGATGGACAAACAGGTGGGCCAGCGCGTCAGGCGGAGACGGAGGTTAAAAACCAAAGGAACAGAAGGAGAAGCAGGCAAAGAGGTTGGCTTTGAGAGGGAAGGTGTGAAGAGGAATGAAGGCTGAAGGAGAAGACCGGATGGTGGTGGAGGAAAGAAAGGCACGGGGATCGACAGGAGGGAAAGGAAAGGAAAACACGTTCATGCCGAGGAGAGGAAGAAGGGAGGAGGATTAGGAGCAGCGGAAAAGGAGATGTGTAAACCCAGGAGAAAACCACACAAGCAAGAGGAGCCCCGAGTCTTAGTGGGCGTAAAAACACCAACATGAAAGACCAAAACACAAGAAATCAACATTCCAGCTGGTTGGTATACGGAGGCTAATGGGAGCCCAAATCGCTCTGCTTTCTTTCCCTTCCTCACTCTCTCCTTCCCTCTGCTCTCCCGACCCAGAGAGAGTGAAAGGAGAGAGAAAAAACACCAAACAGGTCGATGTCTGGGCCTCTCCTCCACATGGAAACGATCCCACTGGGGGGGTGATGATGCCTCCTCGTTAACGGCCATTAATACCACGAGAGGACCGTCGCCTCTAGGGGCAGACCTGGAGGGTCTCCTTCTTCTTCTTCTTCTTCTTCCACTTCTCCCTCTTTCAGAGGTCAAAGGTTACGGCCGACCAGCAGAGCAGGGGGCAGCTGGAAATGACCACAGACGCTCTGCTTCCGTCAAGACCCCCGGGTCAGGTGTCTGCGTCTCCGCATGCAGGTCAGAGGTCAAAGTTCGTGTGCCTGGTGTCAGCCAGCACCTGGGGCTGCTTGTGGGTGGAGGAGACGGGCCGATCGAGGAAGGCAGTCGTACATGAGTACATACGAGAAGAGAAAATATGTTTGTTTTCTTTGTGTTTCGACATCTAAGTTTTCTCCTCCAGCTGAGGTTGGTGCTAGGTGGGTGGCTAAGTGGGTGGAGCTGCATCGTGATTCCGGTGGCTCGTTACTGCAGCCAGGTAGGAAAGCGGACTTAGCTGTCCTGGTGGCCAGCTAGGGTAACTGAGCATCCACGTCATCACTGGAAGGGCCTCACGAGGCTGCTTTTGGCCCGCTGCCACGCTAGCCGTCAGCATAAGTTGGCCTAGCTTCACCCAGCTGGATAAAGTTAGCGTGAATGACGGCTAGAGACGGAACTAGGACAGATTCGTCATGAGTATAAACTTTAAAAAACAATGACTATTCTGCTCTTCCAGTGTGAGGGAGATTGACATGCACTCGGTAATCACCTGAGGATTGGTCTGTCGAGCAGCCGTGTCAGCTAGCTAACTTCAGGCCTGGTGCGGCCGCAGGTGGACCGATGCCAGGACGCAGAGGGAGCTCATAAATCAGAGTCAGTCAGGATCAGAGCGAGCGCTAGCCGAGGCAAACCAGGGGAGGTGGGGTCCTCGCCAGCAAATAAACACAGCACCAGAGCTCAAGGCTGGCTTAATGACCGTGGTTAAGCTAACCTCCCTCCATCTCCCACACGGTGGACCCACCAGGGATGACTGACAGGCCGATGGGACTGCTGCGCCCAACGCCGCAAACACCTAGTAAAAATCAGCAGTTCCTCTAGCAGATGCAGTCGGGACACACTAGGCCGGGCCAAAAGCCCACAAAAGGTTCCTCCACAACAGCCTCTGTGTGTCCAGGGGTCCTTGCCTCAAACGGGCACATGTCGACCACCTACGGCGCTAATATGATTAGCGACACTCGGACAATAACTGAAGCTAAATTCAGCCCTTGAGAACTGCTTTGGCTAGGAAAAAGCATCTAGCGGTGATTCAGGCGCCAGTTCGCCGACCCCACCCGCCAGAGAAGCTCGAGAGGCCGTCCTGCCTCGACTGCGCCCGTGCACCCGTCCCGGCGTCTCCTTACTGATTTACCTCTAGACAGAGGCGAATATCCCTGCAGGAGCGTTTCATTCCAAACGCGCTTCCAGAATTTAACAATGTAATGGAAACAGTCTGCAGGCTTTATTCTCCTGGAATCACACAATCAGCTATTGTGCGAGTCCGCTGCTCTGAGCGGCGTCTCCTCTCCCGGGCCGAGGAGGCGCCTCCCGGCCAAGCCTGGCTTCTCCCTCTTTCTCCCCACTCTGGGGCTCCGACGCTGCCCCGGGGCTATTAATAAGCCCTTCTGGGTGGAAGAGGGCAAGTTTTCGTCTGCTATCGCTCCATCACTCGCTGCTACTTCTACACCTCCTATCTCATTTCCTCGTGTTCTCTCCGTCTTTCATACTTTTCCTGCTCTCTGGGTTCCCCTCGGCTGTTTTTGTCACCTACAGCAGTGAAACAAATGCCCTTTTCATACCCCCCCCCCCCCCCCCCCCCCCCGATAGGAATACCTCATTTCCTGTGGCTTTTGGAGGGGGGGGGTGTAAGTCGGGACAGATGGGAGCCTGATACAATCAACTGATGGAGACTATGGAAATAGGCCGACCTTTGTTTTTTCAAGAAGCTGTGAAATTTACGGTGAAAATCCCTCGCCGACTCCCGCATTAAGAAGCCAGCCGTCCGCGTGCGATTTCCCAGTTCCCCTTTTTTCTGCTTTCGCTTCTTTCCCCACTCGTTCACACACGGGGATTTGGGTCACGTTTTTCGCTTTCCTCGACCCCTTGGAGGGAGGGCTAAGCGTTCCCTCCCCCTCTTTCTCGTTCCCTTGTGAAAATGTCAATTTTCTGTAGCTACACCGGGCGGTTGTCTTGTGCCGGGCCAGCGGGGCATGTGCTTAGCCCCAAAAAAAATGTGGCAGTATTCAGCAGCCTAATTTGGTGTAAAGCGAGCCTGGCCCCGGCCCAGAGGGCCCCCGAGGGCCCAGCCGCCGGAGGACGGCTGCCAGACACGCGGAGCGCTGCCTGGATTTAAGGAAAACCCCGAACTGGTGGGAACGCTCAGGCTCGGGTCCCTACCCTCTCAGCGTCTCCTGGCCACGCCGCCGAACCCGCTGGCCCTCCCTCTGGTCCACGGCGCCGCTGAAGCGGCTAGCTTGGTAGGGTTGGTCCCCGGTCTGGCCGCTGTGGACCACCGAGAGGCAGAGCGCCAGACATCCCAGCAGCGCCCCCGACCCCATTGGTTGCTCTGGCTATCCCTCCGACTGTGGCGCTCGCGTCTCCGCCGCTCGATGTGCAACTGTCCGTCTGGGGGAGGATCCAGACCCGGATCCAGACCAGGCCCTGGTGCGCGCTCTGGACCAGGAACTAGAGAGACCAGAACAACAAAGACAGGTTAGTGGATCGAGCCTGCGGACCCCCGTGGGTCAGGGGTTGCACGTTTAGCAGGAAACAAGACACCTCCACCCACTAGTTGAAGCTAACGCCGACTCAGGTGTGCTATGCTAGTTCGGCTTTGTTGGGTTTTAGGTTCTTCTTTTGTGAACGGGTCGTTTTTCCCAACGGTCGGCCAAGGTGCTGGGATCCAGCCAACATGTACAGACGCTGCACATCTAAGGTTGATTCTTAAAAAAGAATCTGGGACTGTTTTCACTGTGCTGCACATGAAAGCAATAGGAACCATTTATCCCCCAGATCCAGGCTCCCCCCAGAGGAAGGAAGACGTCTCAGGGAGGACAGGAGCAGTCTGACCTTCGGGAACCAACCAGCAAAGCCGGTCCAGGTAGGACGTCTCTTTGATCTCACAGGCTTTGATAAAGGGTGATAGATGGTTTTGAGACCGAGAGAGAGTCAGACGCCGAAAGGTTAGGAAGCGGGGGTCGGGGCCTCTGCGGGACGGAGCCGGGGCCTCTGCAGGTTGGGGCCCAGCTTTGAAACGGTGACGTGAAAACAGCCTGTAAACACTCAGCGTCACACTTAGGAGGCTTCTCTGGTCAGCCAAACGGCCCCGGGCAGACCCACACCCTCACTTCTACCCTCCAGCCCCTCCGTCCAGGAGCCCAGGGCCCCTGGTGACCTGGGACCTCCAGCAGGGGAGCCGGATCCAACCAGGACCCCAGAACCAGCGTGGCCTCGGAGGCTTTTGCCGGAGCCGCAGGTCAACATCACAGCTGCGTCAAAATAAACGCCAGTGAAAACTTTTATTGGAAAAATAAAAGAATCCCCCCGCGATTAATCATCCGGGCTTTTTCATCAGCGGTCGGAGGCAGGACGCGTCACAGGACGGGAATGAGGAGGAATACGCGGAGGCAGAAAGCTCCGTGTGCCTGAGCGTGTAAAGGACACGTTCGTGGGAGGAAAAAGCGCTGAGCAGCCGCAACTTGATGAATGGAGAAAAACGCAAGATCAGCAAGTCAAAACGAAGGGACGCGCAATGCAAAAGATACACCTCCTGACCACTGTTCCCTGCAGTTAAGAGGGTTAATGTATGGAAATTCCATCCAGGAGCCAGACGCGAACAGCCCGGTTTTTTTCCCCCTTTCTTACTTGAACATCAGACTTCCATTCGCATTTTTACCCCTTTTTTATCCTCTAACTCTTAGATTTCCCCTGGGCGCACGCAGGGAAGTCATTCTGACACAATAGACACAATCAGAGCCATTGATAACTTGATTATTACCGCTGTGGGAGCCCGCGATCGCGCACAATACCTTGAGACCGCTGGAGCGCCTGTGCGTCGAGGAGCCCTGAGCCTGAGGATTAGAGGCAGGATGTGTGCCCCACGATGCGATGTTGAAGCGTAGCCTGGTGAGAAAAAGAGAAAAGTTCGGGAAATGCCCTGTTTGGGAGAGGGGAGGGGACACGGGGAGCGCGGGGAGGGGGGCCCGGAGCGGAGCGCAGGACAAACCCACATTCCTCAACACTCCTGGAGCTGTTCTAGCTGGGGCCAAGCAGCCAAAGCTCCACTTTACATGGCTGCAACATGGCTGCGACACAGCAACTGCACCAGTGTTCCCACCCCAGCACCCCAGTTTAACCAGAATCTCCATACAACCCCGCGGGAAACTGGTTTTCCACATCTGGCTGCCTACTGTTTCGCCTCTGTCCTGGTTTCAGGGGGTGAATTAGCATCCCTGGCCCCTCGCTGAGCTCGCTAGACCTCCGTTCATTTCGCTTTTGGGTCTTGCAAACACCTGAGAAGCCTGTGATTGACACCTCCTTGTGTCCCCAGCGCTGATGGGATGTTGCCATTTGGGTGGTATACGGGTGCGGACAGCTGAGCACATCGTGGGTGCCTCCACCCACTGTGCTGACCCAGCACCCCCAGCACCCCCAGCAGCTCCAGGAGGACGGCCTTCCCCTAAATCAACTCGCAAACACGGGCGCCTGTTGTCGCTGCAAATAAACTGTTGGCATGATGAAGGTGAGCCGAGTGGCTGGGAACCGCAGCAACAAAAGACGAAATAAAGAACAATTAGGACCCAGAAACGTGGCGGAATCACGTGTTTCTGTGTTTTTATGTATCCGTCAGGGGGCCACAACCAAATGGATTCAGGTGACTTTCTTCATCAGTGGTGCTAGCTTGGGTGTCTTTGTTGAGGACGTGGGTACGTTGGAGGCTGGTCAAACCTCCTCGGTCACCAAAGTCCCACAGCCTGGATTTGAATCCGGAGGAACCTTCTGAGGAACCCTCGGGACTGTTTGGTAACACCACCTGAGGACAACGGGTGTTTGCTGAGGACAAAAGGACTGGAGATGCTCACAAACACAGGGGGGCCGTAAATCCCTGTCCCGAGCCTACGGTGGGGTCATTTTCAGACGCGAGGGCCCGAGCTGCTCACACTTCAGCGCTGTTGTCTCAGACCAGTGAAAACAGAGAGGAGGCGTCTTCCCAGGCGTCTAATCCGGACCATGTGCTCTCCTTGTCTGTCTGGATTGAAGTGGGAACACAAACTACAACTCATGGAGCTGACAAATAAACAAGAAGCCTGTCTAATTGTGAAGCACTAGCGTCACATTTCTGCTAACCGTTACACGGTCTTCCATCCAATCCGCCGTCTAGATTTACTGCCTCCACGTCGACCCCGAAAGCAACCCGGAACATTTCACCTGGACGCGGAGGGTGGACGCGTCTGGCTGGGGATGGGGAGGACGGGTGTGGGGGGGTTTGGGACAAAGACTGAAAACCTCAGAGACCAATTAGGTTTTCATAGCTTTCTCTTTGATTCACCACACACACACACACACACACACACACACACACATCGACCTGACTTCAGATAGACAACAACATGGTGATTCGGGAACCAGATGATGTCGTCTCCTGATCACACTCGTGTGTGTTTTGGTCTCAACTACAAGACTCTTCTTCTTTGATCTGTGCCCTCAGAGACCCCCAGAGTCTTGTGGGGACTTTTGGAACCCGGGTCCAACCAGGACGGCCGAGATCGTTAGTCACCCTGTTCCTGTCGGCCAGTTAATTTGTTTCCATCAGCTGTTTAGTTTAATGACACCCAATGAAGCAAAATTGCACACAGGCTTGAGTCTCCTCCATGATGTATAAGTGGACACGTTGGAGGGACATGGTCAGTAAACAAGGACGCGTTCAGGAAAAGTTGGACAGACTTGGTCGGATGTGTAGTCTGGAGAAAGAAAAAAACAGCGTTTTCCTGCAAAATCTGCACACAGTTCAGTTCTAGCAGCCCTGTAGGCTAATGCTAGCATGCAGTCCTTCAAAAAAAGAGTTGCGGCATCTTTGACTTTGTTTTCAAATGAAGACAAGATGTGCCGAAGGGGCCGACACGATAAAGGTCAAGATGAAGATGATGAAGACGCTATTTTGCTTTGCCTAAATTAAGCGTGTCAGATGAAGTCATCTGCAGCGCTCACTGCGGGTTTCACTTTTTCTCCGGATCTTGGAACATGCTTCTTGGCATGTGTGTGTGTGTGTCTCTGTGTGTGTGTGTGTGTGTGTGTGTGTGTGTGTGTGTGTGAGGGGCGTAACTGTAGTGCTTACATCACTGCGAAGTAAAAACCAAAGAGTCACCTAGGTGATGGCTTGTTTGTATTGTTCTTTCTCTTTGCTTGCCGTCTTGCTGCACCCAAACAATTACGGGCCACATTTAAGCATGTGATGTGCCGAACGTGGCCCCCGAGCCGCGTGTTGATAGCGGATTGCCCTGAGAGACGGAAACAGGGGCCACAGGGCCCACCACGTTTACTTTTGACAGGCATCCTCTGCTAAAAATGCCTTCTGCTTCTGGGATTTTCACCTTTCAACGGTGTTTTTTAAAAACAAGTCAGAGTTTGTGCCAAAAGCAGGAACATTAAAACCAAACGAATCCTTTGCAGGACTCACTGTCAGTGCCCCTGAATGAGCTCATGCTGGCTGAAGTCACCTGTGTGAAGTCACCTGTGCAGCCCAAACCAGCACCTCCGTCTCAGAGTCCTCCTGAGACAATTTATAGACACATTTGTTTAATTTCCTTTATTGCTTTAATGATCTCAGTGAAGAAGGAATTTCCTGCTCCTCCTTCCTGGAGATGTTCAGACGGGACCACTAATTCATCTGATGGTCTCCTGAGTTGGAGACACAGGTGGGACACAGGTGCAGGCGGGGGCAGGACGAGGCCGAGCACACAGGTGGACACCTCCATCCATCCATCCATCCATCCATCCATCCATCCATCCATCCATCCATCTTTTTATTCCAGTCAGGAATTGAGACTCTTGCCTCACCTTCCTCGGAGCGGTAAAGACTCGTCCGTCGCAGCTGCAGCTGCTCCATCCTGGTGATGCAGCGGCAGAAGAATGCGCCGCATCAAAGCAGAAGACGAGCTGAAGATGAAGACTGGCAGAGTTTTGCGGCGGGGGGAGGGGGCGGGGGTGATCTCATAAAACAGCACCCAAACACATTGTTATGCTTTTCTCGTGAATAATTGTTGGTGGAGGAGGAGGAGGAGGAAGGGCTTCCTCACATGGCTCCTGCCTCATCTGTGGGAACCAGGAGAGAGAAAGTCGGGCGTGCACGTGATGTTGTTCCCCAGCGACACTGTAACTGTGCACCGTGCACTCTGTTCAAACATACAGTCTGAGGACCAGACTGCCTCTGTGTGTGTGTGTGTGTGTGTGTGTGTGTGTGTGTGATAGGTTCAAGCGGTCCACAGATTGTCTTGAGCGATCTCCAGAACCTCCATCACCCGTTTAGCTGAACGAGGAGGAGCTGCGGCCAAAAAGAAAAGAAAGATTCTGGGAGAACGGAAAGAATCCTCAGCCTGCCTGCGAGCAGCTCTGAGCTCTAATGGCTTTCAGATGTGCACCACATCTCCTCGTATTTTCAGAGGAGCATAAAACATTCCCTCTCCGAGGAATCCCAACAACGGCTGGAATTCGCCCGGCTGCAGGTCTGCAGCAGCGACTAGCAGCAGCTAGCTGTGGTTAGCACCAGCTAGCACCGGCTAGCAGCTTTAGCTTCCAGCTCCGCTCCAGTACCCAGACGAGCCTTTTTGAACCCGTCTTCATCAAACCTCTGTGTTTCCAGCGCTGCTGCCATCCTGTGATGGGGGTGTTGGGGGGAGGCGGAGGCGGAGCCCAGGTGAGGTCATTCAATGCTCCAACTGTAACATTGGCTGAGGGAGGGGTGGGGGTGTCCCTCAGTGTTAGTCATGGGTAAAGGGGGTTGTTTATGCCTCCATTATAGTGTGATTGCAGTCGTCTCCAAAAAAACACTCCTTCACCTGTGACACAGCAGCTGCCAGACTTAGCTTAGCATATAGCATGGAGTCCACCCAGCTGCTCTCAACTCTCACCGTCACTGTAGAAGGAAAACTGGGCCAAAGGCACACAGGCGATGGCAGACCAGCGCTGGAGTGGACCCAGCTGCAGCGCTAACCATGCTAACCAAACAGGAAATAAGACCAGGGACTTTAAAGGCAGAATCAGTGGAAGCCAGCGGAGCAGAGGCCATTTTCTCCTGCAGCATTTAAGGGTCTTCATGGTAATAATTCAGGGTCGGACACATGTTGTTCCCACATGACCTCGCGGTGTGTGTGTACCATGGTGTCATCCAGTACTGTGTGTGAGCAGAGGTGTGTTAGAGGTCACCAGTTCAGAGTTTTAGCAACATTCCTCCCATCCCTCTGATCCTTCGCCAGCGAGGGACCCGGCACCCACAGGAGCAGCCTCCAGGGGGAAAATGGAGTGGCATCCTCCCGTCCTTCTGTCCTTCCGTCCTTCTGCCCTTCCGTCCTCCCGTCCTTCTGTCCACACAGGCACATCCTATGGCGTCCTTGTGGTGTCTGTACCACGTTTATTTAGGGTCAGAGCGCTTTCGCTCTGAGACACGCATGTGCTGGGAAGGCTGTAAAGCCACGTATCAACAGACCACCCAGGAGGTTTACACAAACCTAAAAGGATAAGGGTGTGTGTGTGTGTGTGTGTGTGTGTGTGTGTGTGTGTGTGTGTGTGTGTGTGTGGGGGGGGTAGTAGCGGTTTAGTCTGGAGACACACACCATGAGTGACATCTGAGGAGGACACGATTTTCACACTCTGAACTTTCTTCTCTCTCTCGCTCTCACTCTCACTCTCTTTCTATCTCTCTCTCTCTCTCTCACACACACACACACACACACACACACACACACACACACACACACACACACACACACACCACACACACACAGGATCGCGGGATTCCCCGAAAGTCAGAGGAAGCATCAGGTGACCACCCCCCCCCACATCGCGACACTGGAAGCCCCCTCATCCCTGTATACATTTTCCTCCTCTGACCTGTGTGAGATCTACACACCACCTCACACACTCTTTCACAACCAACACCACCTCTCAGACGATCTCATGCTCCGATTTACACGACCTTTATTCGCGTATCAAAGATGCAGACGTTAACATTAACGTCTTATGTTAGCGTTTAGCTAGGAGGAACCAGCCTGCTAATGAGAGCCTGATGAAGGCTTCTGTCCCTCTGATAATCCCTTTCATTTCAGGCTGAAGTCGTCTTTCCAGGAAGAACTCCGGAGCTCACGTTAGGCTGCAGGAATGTCTGACCCAACCAGGTGAGCGGAGAAGTGCAAACAGGACGGATGATGTCAGATGTCAGAGATCCACTTCCTGGCCAGGCCGTTAGCTCACAGCAATTAGCCTGTTTATGTCTCCCACTGACAGGTGTGGTCCCGCTCAGCTGGGCCGTGGGGGCCGTGGAGGGCCCCCCCCCCACGCACATGAGGAAAGTTGGAGGAAGAGCTAACGGCCGGAAGGCGACCGTTTCTCCAAGCGGGAGCAGATCGGAGCGAAAGGAGGAGGTACGGAAAAGTTTGACTGCATTCTTTCCAAACTTCCAGCGTGTTTATGTTGATGGCTGCACCCGTGTTTATGTTCCTTTCTCTATACACACCGAACATGTGCAGCAGGGGGGAGTCACACATCCGAAACCAGGCCCCTTGCCTAATTTAAGTGTGTGTGTGTGTGTGTGTGTGTGTGTGTGTGTGGAATGCAGCAAGGCTCCGTCAGCTCTCTCCAGGCTCCGTCCATCTTCATTACAGCCGTTCCCACATACAGGTCATGTGATTTACAGCCGTGGGCCTCAACCCTGGCGATTCGGGGCAAATTCCTGACCGAGATCAGATAAGTTTCATACCCAGCAGGGGTCCGGAGCCCCCCTCCCCCCCAGAGGGCTGCAGGGACGGAGCGAAAGCAGATGAGCCGATAAGATGGAAAAGAAAGAGATCAGAGGTCGTTTAAGAGCCGGATGTAAATTAAAGACATTATTCTCTAATGAGCGTAAATTAGCCAAGCGCACAATCGTCTCTGATCTCATGAGCGTGAGTACTCGAGTAAAAGTACTCACGCCGCTCCTGCGTTTACAGTCGAGCAATGACGGCGGCGCAATAATAACCATCATTAGCGAAACGATGATGAAAGACGCGTTGTTGTGAATAATTCGGTGATGTCACAGGACGGTAATGAGAGGCTGCGGCGGCGGAGCCTCGGCCATGCACGTCCCAACCTGCACGGCAACAGCGGGGGCCGCGGGGCCGGCAGGAGGAGCCGCGCAGCCACGGTTTCACATGTTTGAGCAGACGGTGATGTAATTAGAAAGGGTCTTTTCCAGCTGTTGAAGGACGTATTTAAGAGTGGTGGGAATTCTGGGAAAACGGGGAAAAGCTCGCTGGGAGGTCATTTTGGTTGAGTGATTTGTGTCACACAGAAATCTGACGGTGGGAGGCTAGCTAAAAACGGCGCGTTGGCTCTGGTACCAGGAGCAGCCTCGGGTCCCTCCGGAGACGTGATGTTCTGTTTACTAGACTTGCTTTTCTTGTTTGTTTGGTCCAAACAGCAGGGTCGGCCGGGAGTTGTGCGCTAACGAGTGTTTCCTGTTAGCGTTAGCGTCGGCAGACCGAGCGACAACATCACCGCTTTGTTTAGCAGATTCACGAGTGAAAAGAGACCTGAATTACATAGTTTACTCCTGGGTAATCTGTTTTCTGTTCTTCCCCACTTGATCCCTGTCGGGGTCACGGGTTTGCTGGGGGCACACACACACACTCACACACACACGCAGGCCATTCACTCTCACACTTGCGCCTAGAGGGGATTTAGATCTGCCAGACAAGCTAATGTTTAGGTTTGTGGCCTGTGGGAGGAAACCCACTCACACCAACCCCACACAGAAAGACCGAGGACTCGAACCCACAACCTTCTGGCCTGGAGGTGAGGTTGTGGGTTCCTGCCATCACACTACAAAACCACCTCCACCAAGAAGCAGTGTTTGACAGAATCCTGGTGCCTGCAGCCGTTCATCTGGCATCTTCTAGCAAAGATGGCATCTTAATGGGTTTTAAAAGGGAATTTTGGAAAAAGGTAGATGAGAAAAATCTGCTAAATATTAGGAATGAAATTAAATGCCGCCGATCTGTCCAGGATGGATTTGTGTCATAACTTTGGAGGAACATTTAGTCTTTTTTGGAGCGCTGCAATCTCATCTGCCTCTTAATTTGATTGTATTATGAGAAAAACATGGGAAACAGACAAACAGCATGAAATGCTTGATCGGACCTTTAGCCATGAGCGCTTAACCTTCACAAGATAAACTAGCTAAACGGAATCGTAGCGACTCGTTAGTGAGGGATTATCGGCTGCAGTGGTTTAGGGGGAAGGTTTAAGGTTAAGACCTGGCTTCAGGAGAACGATGCAGCTAGTCTGGTTAGCCAGCGGGGAGCATTAGCCAACCACGGCAGCACCGCAATTCAGACTTTGCCCGTTTTATGTTGCTGTCACATCTTTGTTGTTGGTTTCTCATAAACAGTTCATCATCAGCGGGATACACGATCGGCTTGTTTGTACTCGGCTGTAATTCCTTTTGTTGTTTGTCCCTGTCAAGCTGGATTAAACAGATCGCTCTGTGCTGCGCTAGCTGAGGTCCTCCTTTGTCTTCCTTCTTCTGTGGTCGCTGATGGTTTTAGGCTCTGGCGTCTCTGGCCTAACCCTAATTAGAAGATGTCAAGTTTTTGGAAAAGTTCTAATGGATCCCAGATTAGCTGGGTTTGGAGTTTCTGTTCCCTTGTGGTGGTGGTGGTTCTGTTAGGACCCCGGGCCCTCGGACTCTTGAGGGTTGGCTGCAGGTGCCTGACCTCCAGGGTGGCGTGACCCCCCAAATCTGAGTGTGTCTGTTAATTAAGGCTGTAAACAAGCGGCTGTGACTAGCTTTGTAGCTGCTGCTTTCTCCACCGTCAGACTTCCTCACTTTAACGGTGTTTGCTCACACACACACACACACACACACACACACACACACACACACACACATCTGCGAAGACGACCCACGCTGTTTCCAAAGCAGAAATTCATCAGCTCCAACTGCTCCCACGGGCGCACGCGCGCACACACACACACACACACACACACATTGCTAAATGCTAATTTATATGATTACTCAGAAATTTTATAGAACTCCTAGTCATAATAGATATGTTTTTTTAATCTTTTGGATGATTAATCTGCCAGAATTCTGGACCTGTTACGTATTTTGGCTTGTTTAACAACATTTTCAGCCTTTTCTTTGTGCTTCTGAGCACAACTGACAGGAAAAACATGTCAAGAAATAAAAGAATAAACAAACCCACTATCAAGAATTTCTATCTCCTCTATTGTGATGGCCTGTTTTTACAGCTGGCTGGCAGCGTGCAGCTGCCGGCTTCTTCCTTTGGAGGATTAACTACAATAAATTCTATCGACTCTAAAAAATATTTAATCATCTGTTCTGACCACTTCCATAGGTGGTGTCGGTTTCTGTGCATTCCCTCATAAATCCTTCAGGAAAAACAGGAGGCTGCTTCTGAATGCTGCGGCAATGGCGCCCTCTGCTGGAGGAACCCGATCTCTGCTTCTTGTTCTTTGTGTGTGTGTGTGTGTGTGTGTGTGTGTGATGTGTGTGTGTGCAATTATGATAATGTATTCCTCTAGAAATATGTCTAATGTGCCCCCCTTGGTGTGTGTTCCTTTGCCCCCCCCAACCCCCCAGCTCCGCCCACCCCCCAGCTCCCTTCCTGGGCCTCAGCCACCAGCTCGGTCCCGTCCGGGTCGCCATGGCTGCTGATTGTCTGAGGACTGGTTGCCGGTTTCCTGCTCACATTCCCCGTCTCCCCGGCTGTGTTATTGTTATTGTTGGCCCACTCGGAGGGCCTCGTGAGCAGGAATCTGGGGGAGGCCTTCAGGGGGGCTCCCCCTCAAGTCCTGCGGAGGCCAGACGACGACTGTTCTCAGTAGCAGATGACAATCTGTTGTTTGCTGCCACATTTTTTGATGCATTTTTGTTTTGCTGCTCTGTTTGTGTCTTTAATCATTTCCAAACGAAGGCAGAGATTAGCTTTGGGGAATTAGAGTTTTGACTACAAATTATGTGGAGTACTTTAATGCATCAATGAATACAATTGTTGTGTTGGACTTTCACCAACGTTTATGTGTTCATTGTTACATTGTCAGTAGCCTACAACATGCTAACATGCTAACTCACGCATGACTCAAGTCGGTTCAGTTTTGTCTTTGTTCAAGAGCAATCACTATGGTAACAGTGGCAGTGCAAAGCTGCCTTTTAACAGGAAGAAACCTAAGGCAGAACCTTATGTACTGTAGGACCGGCTGCAGGTGAGAGACAGGTCAGTGTGTGAGTGTGTACACAACATCAATTCTGTAACACGTCAAAGGGGAGTTTATCAGCAGCCGTCACATAGCCTGAATTCCACCGTCAGACTCTTTTCTCCATCATCGTTTTCTTATCGGCCACATGTTTGTCACGTTCAACATACCAAGAATGGCGAGGAGAGACACGTGTATACTCCAACTAATTACCACAACACCCAAACACAGCGACCCAAGAGCAGCTGTCAGCGCTCAAATAATAGATGAGAGGGAATCAGACCTCCTATTCCCTCAAGAGATGAAAGATTAGGTGACATCCAGGAAGGCTGCGCCACACCGTGCATGCTGGGGGCATCTGATTACACCAGTCTGACCTCCAGGGAGAAGTTCAGCTGCAGGGGCCCGTTTAGACCAACGCGCCACTGCAGTCTTCCACAGGCGATTGGCATCGATCGCTTCAGCAGCCAAATGTTTCAAACTGCTGATGGACATGTAAAAAGATATAGTAGCAGCTCACACATCACGTTTCTGGATCGACCCGGTTCACCGAAAATATGTTCAGCCTCTCAGCAATGTGACGATAAGGTCGCAAAAGAGTCTTTATCATTATCACTATTATTGTTATTGTTATTGTTATTATCATTATTATTACTCTCGTCATGCTGCATCTTACTAATAACAGTAGAATGTTAAAAAACTAAATATTCTAATACACAATTCTCCGGCCTTAAAGAAACAGGAGGCGTGCGTGATGACGTCAGGCCCCGCCCACCGCGGGGCAGCTTGCGTCCAGCAGGCCCCTCCCCCATCTGCTGCTGAAGGCTGCTCATCCTCGCGTGCGCCGCCAGGTAACCGTAAGCTTGTGCTTATTTTCTCTACCGGATCGGCAAAAATGTCTGTTTTCCTTCTTCTTCTTCTTCTTCTTCTTCTTCTTCTTCTTCTTCTTCTTCCGGTCGTCTTCTTTGCACGCTGACGCAGTTTGTTGGCCCCTCGAGCCTCCTTAGATGTCGGAGCCCCCCCTCCATCCTCGGGCTTCCCCCTCCAGCTGCGCGCTGTGCGTGTCGAGCTGTTGTGTGTACATCGGGTTGTGTGTCTGTGTGCGTGTGTGGCCTTTCTGTGTCCATCAGGTTGTGTGTGTGTGTGTGTGTGTGTGTGTGTGTGTGTGTGTGTGTGTGTGCGTGTGTGGCCATTCTGGCGGTAGTCTGTGTGTTTTTCGGAGGCTTTGACACGCGCCACCGCGACGGAGGATCGATCCGCGGATCGATAACGGGCCGATGGAGGCGGCTGATCGATCCATCAGCCGGTGTGTGAGAGGGAAATGTGGGAAAACCGAGGGATGAGGTCAATAGTCGGATTTAAAAGAGACGACAAAGCCTGTACGTTCGGCTGTGAAGAGGACAGGTGCGTTCACCTGCGAACCTTTGCACGTGCGTGTCCGCGAGGAGCGGCTCCTGTAGAACATCCGGGGGTGTTCTTCAGAGTTTCTCCTTCTGACAGTGCGAACCGGCGGTTCTGGTGTCAGAAGCGGTCCTCAGTGCTCCTCCTCCTCCTCCTCCTCTCTCAGGATGGAGGCCCTGCTGAGCGGATGGCTGTGGCGGGAGGACTTCTGGCTGCCTCCCGGCACCCGCTGGCGGGACCTGCGCGCCCGGGAGCACCTGCCTCTACCTGGGGACCTCCTCTACACGCTGCCCCTGGCCTTGGCCTTCATGGCGCTCAGATACGTCTTTGAGAGGTTCGTTCTGCGCTCGTCTTCATCACTTCTGAATGGGGGGGTTATAGAGGCCGGTCCTCACAGAGATAGAAGTACACAAGTGTGTGATCACAGAGGTAGTCTTGATGAAGGAGGAAGCGATGGGAGAACGAGTCGTTCCGGCTAGATTTGGACTAATACTGCTGTCTGATTACATGAACCTTACACACACACACACACACAGACACAGACACGCCTCTAATTGGCTTATCAAGGCATCTCTGTCGCTTTTATCACCGCACCTTTGTTCCTTGGAACAAGCAGATCAGGTGTCTGGTGAGGCCGTATCACCTACGGGCGCCGGCGCTCTGACCCGGTGTTCCGGTTTGCCCATGGGAGCGTCCGGCGGGGGCCACAGAATGTTGGGGCCCCGAGCAGGATGGTCCAGAGCCGAGTCTCAGCGGTGGGTGTCTCTGTCCTGCCAGGCTGGTCGGCGTGCCGCTGAGCAAACGCTTGGGCGTGAGGGACAAGGTGAGGGTGGGGGCCCCGCCCATCCCGCAGCTGGAGGACTTCTACCTGCAGAGGAGCCGGCAGCCCTCTCAGGTCAGTGTCACACTTTAGCACCAGGAGCTGAACCTGGGTAGTCAGCTGGGGTTCCGGGGCCCTTGGGGCCCTTTTACTGGCTGTTTTCACCTTCGCCAGTCAGCTAACGGCTCGCAGTTCTCTGGTGAAGCGTGTGAAATCACCACAGTCGTGAGCGCTGCAGGTTTACCGCTTCAGTAGCGTGGGTCAGGTGACCTGCGCGCGTGTGTGTGTGTGTGTGTCCTCAGGGTGAGGTCGTCAGCCTGGGGAAGCAGTGCGGGCTCTCCCAGAGGAAGATCCAGACCTGGTTCAGACGCCGGAGGAACCAGGACCGACCCAGCAACACCAGGAAGTTCTGCGAAGCCTCGTGAGTCCAGAGCAGAACCGGTTCTGAGGGCCGGGAACACCAGAACCGCTCAAATCCTCTCTCCTCCTCCACAGCTGGAGGTTCGTCTTCTACCTGGTGGCGTTCAGCGCAGGCCTGGCCTCTTTAATCCACGTAAGTCTAATGGTGTGTGTGTGTGTGTGGGTGTGTGTGTGTGTGTGTGTGGGTGTGTGTGTGTGTGTGTGGGTGTACTCGCCTACTCACACCTGCCGATCTCCTGTCTTGCAGACCTCGTGGTTCTGGGATCACACAGAGTTCTGGAGGGGTTATCCCAAACAGGTGGGAACACTCTGACCTGTCTGACAGCCTGGCTGTCAGGTGTGTGTGTGTGTGTGTGTTTGTGTGTGTGTTTTACAGAACCGTTCAAACAATGGACAGTTTTCTCTACTTCCTCCCTGGAAGGAAGCCCACAGCAGGGGGCCGGTTCCACCAAGGCTGGAAGTGTGTCCTCCTGACAGCACCCCGCCCCCCCTCTGTCTTTCTTTTGCCGTCTTCCGCTCACAGCGCCTTTCGCGTGCTTTTTCCTCTCCTCTCTGAGGCGCCGGGAACGCCGTTGTGTGCCAATCGTGGTTAGCTGTGCCAGTCTGTTGACATTCCAGCGGGGGAACCTGGCTCCTTCTGGCGAGGTCGTGACCTCAGAGAGCATCAGAAGAAGAACGCCAGCGTCCTCACGCCTTCAGATTAGCGCCTTTATTTCACCCTCGGACACCCCCCCCCCCTCATAAAGGAGAGCTTCCGTGCATTGCGACAGCTCCAGATTGTTGATAAGGGTGTGTTTTTACTGGTGATAGGGCTGCCGACTGTGGGAATAATCACCACTTCCTGGTGCTAAAAGCACGTTGGCAGATTATCTGCGTAGGCCGGGAGGCGAAGGAGGCCTCCGGCAGACAGAGCGGAGCTGTGAGTGTTCAGTCATGTGGAATCCTGAGTGCTCTGACCACAAAAGCTGCTTTCAGGGCTCCTCCTCACCTCCAGAACACCACACGTCCAGATCTGGGTCAGGAGGGACACAAAACGTCCCCAGCACCCATCCGTCCTCGTATTTCTATCTCTCTGAGGACCAGAATGCGTTTTTGATACTGGATACGTAGCGTGCACATGAAGACGCACGTGTGTGTGTGTGTGCGTGTGTGTGTGTGTAATTCAGCATTCCTGTCGCCCCCCCCCAGGCCCTGGAGCCAGCTCATCGCTGGTATTACCTGCTGGAAATGGGCTTCTACGTGTCGCTGCTGCTGTCCGTCTCTGCTGACGTCAAGCGAAAGGTGAGTGTTTCCAGGTGGTCCCACCCCCTCTTTCATCCATCCCTCTCCTCCTCCGCTCCATTATGGGCCGCTACATCGTTAACGTGGCCTCTTTGAAGGGGGTCGGGGGTCACTCTGCTGTCCGTGTCCTCCACAGGACTTCAAGGAGCAGGTGATTCACCACATCACCACCATATTCCTCATCGGCTTCTCCTACTGCACCAACTTTGTGAGGGTGGGCACGTTTGTGATGATGGTGCACGACTCCTCCGACTTTCTCCTGGAGGTAAAAACACCCTTTTCTTCATCACACAGGAGGAAAACCTGCTAAATCCGAGAGGTTAGAGGAGCTGGACAAAGCTTCCTTTGTTGTGTTGTTCTCACTCCGGCTTCACGGTGAGGTGAACTGGTGTGGGGGGGGTCATGTGACCTGGGCCTGACTGGGTGTAGTCTGGTACAAAATATGTGGGATAATCTCAGGGGATTAGAGCCAGAATCATGGCGGCATGATGGGAAACACTGGACGTGGTCTCAAAGGGCCTGCTGGAGCCGACTTCCTTCACCACCCAAAGCGTCACGTTAGCACGCTAGCTTCAGGAGCACTTTGAGTGTTATCGTAGTCATGGACAGTGGGGGGGCGTGGCCTTTGTGTGGTCGAGCACCCGGTTTGTTGTCACCTTAAACGTTGTAGTTCGCTAGCCTGTCCAAGAGCTCGACGAAGACTAACGCGTACGTTTTCTTCCAAAAGTCCGCCAAGATGTTTCACTACGCCGGCTGGAGGAGGACGTGCGACTCGCTCTTTGTCGTCTTCGCCGCCGTCTTCCTCGTGACTCGGCTGCTGGTTTTACCTGTCAGGTAGATCCCGGCCGCCCTTCCTGCCTGTTTTTATGCTGCTCGAACCGACGGAGCCGCGGTGCTGCTTCCCCAGGGTCCTCTACGGGACGCTGGTGGTGTCCCGGCGGTTCTTCCAGCCCTTCTACGGCTATTACGTGTTCAACGTGCTGCTGCTGGTGCTGCAGGCGCTGCATATCTTCTGGGCCTATCTCATCCTGCGCATGGTCTACAAGTTTGTGTTCATGGGCAAGGTGAGGAGAGCCCAAACAAAGAGACGCGGGAACCCGGGAGGGAACGAGGCTTTGCGGAGTTCCTGGGTCTGGCTTCTGTTTCCGCAGGTGGAGCGCGACGAGCGCAGCGACGAGGAGAGCGAGGCGGAAGAGGAGCCCGAGGAAGAGGGGGAGGAGTGCAGCCGGGAGCACCGAAAGGGCGCCCTCAACTCCAAACTGACGTCGCTGGCTAACAACTGCGTGCTAAAGAATCTGACCAATCAGAGGAATATAAACAGCAGACTGCCCAAAGCCAGATAGTGCAGCCGCCTCAGGATCAAAAGTCACCCCCCCACACACACACACCTTCTCAACCACTAACTTGTTTCTGCCACAGGAGACCTGCAACAGGAGACGCACGGTCCATCCACGGTTTCAGATTGTCTGAATCCTGCGTGACACCGTCGGGAGGAGCCCCCCCACCGGCCCCACGGTGTAAAACCACACACCTGCCTGCTCCAGGCCACCTATTTTAACGTTCTCTCCACTGTGTTTTAATCTGTGTAAATATAGTCTGTTATAGGGCGGAACAAGGCAAGCTACAAACTTTTCTAAACGGTGTTTTTCAGTCTTTGGAGCGGAGTCGCCCCCACAGCTTCGCTTCCTCCAGTTTAGAGGAATTATAAGGATCAAAAAAGGCGTTTTTACTAAATGTATCTGCAAAGCTGTCGGGTACTTTAGCAGGGAAGTGTAATAATTTTCTGTTGGAGGATTTGATTTGATGTGACATATTTTAGGCCCGCCCACAGATCTGCGTGGGAAAGCGCTATAGCGCCCCCTGGAGCACAAAGAAGAGCAGGTCTTTGTCGTGCGTGTTACTACTTTTATTCTGCTTCTGCGTGGGGTTCTTCTCTAGATTTGCTCTTTTACACATTGATTTTTTGCCTCAGTGGCAGGTTTTTTTTATACATTACCAGATATATGATGATATATATCTGTGTTTTTATAACACTGGAAATCCAACGTTTGTTTTTCCGTCTCTGCAGTCCCCAAAAACACATGAGGCTGGTGAGAGAAATGGGCGTTCATGAGATCTTAAATTATTTAGGGTACTGTTGTTGTCTGCTGCTTTATAGATGTGAGGAGTTGCTCTGAAAGCGTTCTGAAGATGGAGGATGACCCATGTAGAAGCCTGGTTCTGGTTTGTTGACCAGTGAGACAGATGTTTGCTGCTGTGCCCGTATTCTCTATCTGAGAGTGTTTTCCTCATGTAAAAACACCCAGTCTGATTTCACAAGAGGAGTGAAATCGGAACTGAATCCAAAAATAAAATTAAAAAAATCCCAGAGGATTGAAACCACGATTGACGGAAAGACCCTGAAGAACATCCCGTCACTCCAGGACACAGCCTTTAAAGGAGGTGTGGAATGAGGAGAAATGTCAGGTTTCCTCTAAAAACAACAGACTGTTTGACCTTTGTTTTTTGCTGCCTGTTGAAGAAGGTTAATAAAAGACTTCTGCAACCATTCCATTAGCAACAGCATTTAGTTTGATGCAAAAGGATCTTTTAGGCTCAGCCAACACACTTTTACATCCTTTTGACATTTTACAACAAAGCATTTTAAATGACTGTTGAGGCACAAAGATGCTGAAATAAATCTTGCAATAAATACTATATATATATATATATATATATATTGTAATACTATATATATTTACTGTATGAGACAGGCTTTGCAGTCACAGTTTTAGTCCTAATCCAGGTTTATGATTAGGATTTTTCTCCCCAGCCACTAAAGTTTGAACTTTGCTCTAACTTGTATCCACCTTCACCTCACCCTGACGGTGACGCACCCCCGCAGGGGCACGGGACAGGGTATGGCATCGTCCACCTCCACGCAGGTGTCGATGTAGGGGTCCACCAGCACCATGTTGGGCCTGCCTTGGTTACCTTTGCTCTCACTGAGCAGGTACATCTGCCCGCCGACGGTGGTGCAGCCGGAGAAGAACTTCCCGTCCAGGCTGTTCTCCTCCAGCAGGGTCCACTCCTCCGTCTCCAAGTCCAGACGCAGCGCCTGGCCTCCGAACAGGAAGAGGGCGCCGTTGAGTTCCGTTGCCACCAAATCGTATCTGTAACAAACCTGATTGTGAGACTGTGACGTGAAGAGAAAGGTGACGGGTGACTTGCCCACCGTGGAATTGGTGAAACGGAGACCACGTCCCAGCGATCCTGCCTCGCGCGGTACCTCTGGATGCCGCTGAACACCTCCCCGTTTTCATCCAGGCCGCACGCCACGTAGAGGCAAGGCCCCAGAGCGGCAGAAGCCGCCCTCTCCACGGCTCTGACCATGGGGCTGACCCCCCGCCAGCCTTCGTCTGACCCCACCACCAGCCTCTCCACATCGGCAACCAGGCCTTCGTCCGTGCTGCCCCCCAGGACATAAAGCGCTGAGTCCAGCCCGACGGAGCAGTGGCTGTGCCTGGACTTCTGGAGGGCTGGCCCGTCCACCCAGCGCCGGGTCTGACACTCGTATATCTTCACCCAGTCCACACTGAACCAGAGGACATCCCGGAAGTAGCCGCCCGTCACCACCACGCTGTCTCCTGTGGACAGATCCGGTAGAGCGGGTTTGTGCTCGACTGTCCCCTTGAATGAAGCGTGTGTGCGGGACACTATTACCTACTGCAGCCACCGAGTACTGGGTGAGGTTCTTCCTCTGCAGGGGTGCACACCTCTGCCATCTACCAGAGAGCGGGTGAAACTGGTAAAGCCACTGCTGCTCCTGGTCGTGGGGCCCGCCCAGGACAAAGAGGCTCTCTCTGGCCCTGGTGGCCCGCCGGGGCTGGCCCGCTGACCAGGACGCTGGGAAACCATGGTTCAGCGTTCGGATGAGCTCGGCTCTGGGCTCAGAGCTCTTCATCCGAGTCAGGAGCTGAGTGATGAAGGACACGCTGAGGGACTCCGGCCTCACCAGCCCAGCCAGCTCCAGTAGATGCTCTCCCCGTTCCGGGTGGACTGACACCCAGCGCAGCGTCGCTTCCAGAGCAAGATCATCGTTGGCAATGGCCAGGTCGTCACTGGCCAGGAGGTCCGCTACGGCCTCCTTGGGCAGGGACAGGAACTCCTCCTCAGCCAGGAGAGCTGGGAAGTGTGAGAGCGCCACCTGTCGGGCTGCCTTGTAGAGCTGGTTGCAGCCTAGCCTCCAGGCATAGGCCATCATTCCCAGACAGTTGGTGATGTGCAGCTGGCGCTCCAGGAACTTGCAGCACAGCAGCCTGGCTCGCTCCAGCTGCAAGAAGTCCGCCGTCTCCAGGATCCCCTGGACATTTTCTCTGGACAACGCAAGTCTGGAGGTCCTGCTGTGCTCCATCAACACCTGGAAATGCTGCAGGTCAACACCTTTGATGCACACTTGCCTTTTGGTGCTCTCTATCCCGCTGCCGAAAAAAAGAGCCCTGAAGTAGGGGCTCTGCAGGGCCAGCTGTTTTCGATTGACGTAAAACTTCTCTCCCTCGACTTGTAAGGTGACATCGGGGATTAGATCACTCTCGCCTTCCTTTAACTGCTGAGCGGACCGTAGTTTGTTTTCAGTAGCAGCTCCAGCTCTGCAGGCCATTTCAGAGGACACGGTCCCACCGTGTTTACGACGCTTCAGCTGCGATTAAAAATAGACTTTTCTCACCACCTGACCGCGTTCTGAATCCAGTAAGGAGGCTGGAAGGTCGGGAGGACAGGCTCTTTAATGCGGCGGGATATTGGAAATGAGCCAATAATTCAATTATTCGCCCTGTTTGATAACTTTTGTCTGCTTCAGTTTGTAGAAGCGCAATAAAAGTCCCAGGGCTCGAGAACGACAGCGCTGTGACGTCAACAGGCGCTCCGTGATCTGATTGGAGGAGCCGCTCTGAGGTCACATATTTACTTCCGGGTCAACGCTTCCTAAAAATGGCGGTGAGTTTGTATGTCGTGCACTTTCATTCTAATATCTTTTTAGTTTTTATGTACACGGTTGCCATGTTATGCCTACAACGGCACAGTTTATTCTTAACATCTCGGAAAACAAAACACGAAACAGTTAAAAAAATTGCGTATCTTTTAAAAATCGCTTGTCTGCTAACGCAGTTAGCTACAGTATGCTAACAAGGGTTTGAATTACTTTGTTTCTGGCTAGCAGACGCCAAATATAACGGATTTTGTTTGCTGTGTTTAGGACAAAGAAAAGAAGAAAAAGGAAAGCATCTTCGACTTGTCAAAATATATCGACAAACATATTCGGGTTAAGTTTCAAGGAGGACGAGAAGGTGTGTGGATTACGTTCACGTCGCTAGCGCTAGCCACATGCTAGTCACCGGTCATGCTTGTGGAACTGTTGCAGTTGATGCCTGAATTGTGTTTTCTTTAAAGTTTTTCGCCTGATCTGTAATAATGCATATTTTTTGTGACTTGTGCTCTCAGCCAGCGGTGTTCTTAAAGGATTTGATCCGCTGTTAAACCTGGTGCTGGATGGAACAATAGAATATATGCGAGGTAAGTGATGGAAATCAAAATAATAAATAAATATACATCTTTAGGGGACGGGAAAAACATAGAACTAAAAAACATGCGGTCCATGATTAAAAAAAAAACATCAATGTTTATTGAGAGACTTCTAAAAGAGAGCGTACTGCTTTAAAACCTGTGAAACTGTATCCATATAAGTTTGCTCGAAGCTTTGTTAACCTGCTAACTCGATTTTTTTAGGCCCAGGTAAGTGAAACAGCCTATTAATTCAGTAAGGCTAACTAACCCTGCCTGTGGCGTAGATCCTGATGACCAGATGAAGCTGACGGAGGACACCAGGCAGCTGGGGCTGGTGGTCTGCAGAGGAACCTCGGTGGTTCTCATCTGTCCTCAGGATGGGATGGAGGCCATTCCGAACCCTTTCATCCAGCAGCAGGACGGCTGAAGCTCCTCTGTCCACCGCTGCCCTTTACGCAACACACACACTTGTATATTTTGTGAACTCTGTTTAAATTTTTAGAAAATCAAGAACAGCAACGTGTGAAAAGAAGGCAAATTTACGTTGAACTGTCACTTTGGAAGCTCCCCATTTTTGTTTCCTGTGCAAATTGCACATTTTGAGTTGTGGCAGAACATTTTTCTTATCCAGAATCGGTTGACTTTTTACTGTGTTTTTGTTTTTGATAATAAACTAAATGTATTTGGAGTACGTTGAACATTCCTTCGGGTGTTTCCTACAGCAGGAACCAGATTAAACAGACACCAGTCTGCCTCTTTAGCCCATTGCTGAATATTCCTTTAATATCCTCCATGCTTCAAGAAGACAGCTCTTCCTAAAAGTTTGTGGTGGAATTTGGATCATTTTCTGGTTTTCCTCAAACTTGGGTCCTGCCTGGTGGTCGTCCACAAGCTCCCAGCGGGATCTCTGCCCGTCCTCACTCCCCGTCAGGTGTGTTTCTTGGGTCTGTGATGCTGCGAGTATCTGGGTGATTAATGCAAACCTCTCCTGAAGACCCCCGTCGTTTTTGAACACACACCTGTGGATGTTTAAAGGAACACGAAGATTCTCTGAAGCCCACATCAAGCTGCTGCACGTAGCAGCACACTCACGTTGGCGTGTGTGTGTTTAGAAATGTGAGACTGGTGAGGAATTCGACCCTATTCTTTGTAAATATCTGAAGGTTTTGGCCTGTGTGTGTGTTCAGATAAGCCTGCGTGCTCGATGACAAAGAGACAGTTGTAATTCCTGCAGAGTTGTTGAGAAAGGGTTGATTTACCTTTGTTAGTTGTTCTCTGTGTGTGTGTTGGGGGGGAGGGTCTGAATCCTACAGAAGGATCTATAGAGTGACCAAGAAGACCATTTAATCTTTGTTTTTTACTCAGCACACAAGCCTAAGCCTTTAGGAGGGGCCGCTTATTTGTTAAAGGGTGTGTGTGTGTGTGTGTGTGTGTGTGTGTGTGTGTGAGGGAGAGAGAGAGAGAGAGACTACCATTTCGATCCGTGACATCACTGATCCAGGTTATGGAGGAGGAACCGTCGGGTGTGTGAGGGATCCGCTGCCGAGTCACCCCACCCGGTGGATCCCTCTCCCCCGGTGGATCCCCCCCCGGTGGATCCCTCCCCCCGCCCCGCTGCTCGCTCCTGCCCCCCATGTCCCTGTGCACACCGGGCTGGGTCGCGGAGGGATTTTCTGGACCTTAGCGCAGATCCTAACCCACCTGAGCAGGTGAGCCTCCCGCGGGGCGACCCCGGCACGCCCCTCCGCCGCTGGGACAAATAGCGGCTCTCTCCGCCTCCTGCCGCCGTCTTCCCCTTCATCCGTGCCGGGGACGAGCACCGAGGACCGCGGGAGCGGGTGAATGTCACCGCCTGGAGGAATGACAGGAGGAAGAGGTGAGTCCTCCGGGACAACAGCCCCGGTTGCTCGGCCTCTGCGGCCGGCTCGCCTGCCCGCCGAGCCGGGCTTTGTGGAGCTGTTCTCCGGGCTCCAACATGGCCTCCCCGCTCTCCTTTACGCGGGACAAACTCCTCCACAGGATTCGTGGCGTCGGGAGGCGCCACAGTTGCTGCTTTTCTGACAGTTTCTCCGTTAAAACCCCTCACCAACAGTTCTTATCATTTTTCATTCAATTTCATTTCAATTGTGTATTTTATTTCGTAACAACAGTCATCTGTATGCTAATGTTGCATGTTTATCAGATTATAAATGACTTCTAATTCCAGATTATGACATATTTCACCACTTTGGTTTTTCTTTATTATGCGTTTTTTTAGTGTTCTGTATCTCCGTCGAGGCTGGATCGTCCTGAGATTTAGCTCTGATAATAAAATCAGCGGTGCTACTGATCCAACCTGGAGGGAAGGATGGATGGAGGAGGAGGAGAGGGCCAGTGGTCCAAAACCTCAGCTCCTGCCCATCGTGGCTGCAGCACAGGGGCCCTGGTAGCCTTCTTCTTCTTGGTGCTGGTCTTCGGGGTCTTCGTGGGTGTGGTTTTGGGTAAGTCCAGACGTTTGCGGCCCCTGGCCCGAGGCCTCCCCGGGCTCCTCCGGTGATGCCTGCCTCTCCCATCAGCCTACCTGGTGGAGGAACAGCAGGACTTCATGGAGACGGTGCAGCTGAAGGGGCTGAAGTACGATTCCTCGCTGCAGAGCATAAACTCTGGGTACTACATCGTGCTGTCATCCATCCTAAAATCCAAAGTAGGTCCACACTCGGGTGGAACGTGTCATTTCCGGACTCTGCAGCTTATTTCAAACCGTGTTTTATGTTATCTTCAAACTTCTTTGAACCCGTCTCTCTCTGTACTCTGTCAGTTTAGACGTTCGTCTTTTCGTTTTTGCAGCTGTTGGTGCAGTTTCCTCCCAGCGTGAAGGTTCTGGGTTCAGCTCCCACATGAAATCTCTTGTTTCTCTGCTCCTCTTGTACAGATTAAAAACATCTTCAGCACCTCGCAGCTGTCGCGCCACTACGTCGACTGCGCTATCGTCGCCTTCGGGTGAGTAGAAGCTAAACGGAGGGTGGACCTCTGCCACCCAGGGGCCAACAGCGCGGCGTGTGTCCCGTCTCCCCCCCCAGGGACGCCAACGGACGACGTGCTGGCAACCTTCAAGGTGGCCTTCAGGGTCTCCAGGCTGCAGCAGTATTCGGACAGCTTGGTCCAGGACCTGCTGAGGGCCGGACTGGGCGCCGAGCTGCACGGGAAGCCGCTGGAGGTGCCCGAATACGGCGGCATCGACTCCATCGTGCTGCTGGGTAGCGAGACCACACCGCCGGCAACCGCAGAGGACTGTGTGTGTGTGTGTGTGTGTGTGTGGTTGTGACTGGTGTCTGTCTGTCTGTCTGTCCGCTGCAGGTGCCAGCGGGAAGTCCTTCTACAACATTGGAAATGACCTGACGGGTGAGCCCTGAGCCTCCGAGAACCCAGAACCTCCCCCTAAAACATCTGAGTGTGTCCACGTGCGCTTGTGTGTGGCAGCCGCGTGTCTCGGAGAGCACCTTCACCTGCGACAGCGGCGAGTGCGTCACCAAGCTGAACCCAGAGTGCGACTTCGTCAGCGACTGTGCCGACGGCTCCGACGAAGCGCGCTGCGGTGAGCTCCTCCTCCCTCTCCTCGCTCCTCTTTGGTACCACGTGATCGCTTTCACTCCTCCTTTGACCCGTCTTTGTCGGGGTCTGCGCCCCCCCCCCTCAGACTGCGGAAGGCGTCCGGCCATGGGGACCAGAGTTGGTGGGTGGGGAGGACGCTCAGGAGGGGGAGCTGCCCTGGCAGGTCAGCCTGAGGCTGAAGGGACGTCACACCTGCGGGGCCTCCATCATCAACCAGCGCTGGCTGGTCAGCGCGGCTCACTGTTTCGAGAGGTGGACGGCAGCCATTTTACTAGCGCTCCAACGAGACGTTCAGATAAGGAGAGGTTTTGTTTCTGTTTTAAAGTGACAGAGACCCCAAAGAGTGGACGGCTCTGGTCGGGGCCACGCACATTAACGGGGAGGAGCTCCAGTCCCGGACCATCAACATCAAGTCCCTGCTGGTGTCTCCGTACTACAACTCCTTCACCAGCGACAACGACGTCACCGTGCTGGAGCTGGAGACGCCCCTCACCTTCAGCACGTACGTCCAGCCCGTCTGCCTGCCCTCCCAGTCCCACGTGTTTGTCCCCGGGCAGAGGTGCATCGTGTCGGGGTGGGGAGCGCTGCACCAGTATAATCGTGAGTACAGCTCGATATCCATTGACCGGTCTATTTATGTAGGAGAATCCCATATTTGTGTGTTTTTGGTTGGCGGTCTGTCTCCTCAGCCAAGCTGCCCACCACGCTGCAGAAGGCGGTGGTGGAGGTCATCGACTCCAAGGTGTGCAACACCTCCTCTGTGTACAGCGGAGGCATCACGGGCGCCATGATGTGCGCTGGATTCCTGCAGGGCAAGGTGGACTCGTGTCAGGTCAGAGCTCATTTTGGGGCTGCTGCTTACAATTTTGTATGTGTGTCTGTGTGTGTGTGTTTAAAGAGTTGATTAGATTTGGAGATAAACTTCTGTCCATCTATTGTTGAGCAACCGTGTATTATTGACATGCAGTACCAAATGCAAACAGCAGGGTGTGCTGTCGTGCCGTCTCGCTTTTATCCATAGGTTTACTGAGTTGATTGGTTTTAAATAGATATTGATCAATCTGATTGACAAATATGATAAAAGACTAATAATTGGGACAGGGAGACAAATCAGGTGATCAGAAGTCTGTTTTTTTAACCACAGGGAGACTCTGGAGGGCCTTTGGTGTGTGAAGGGGCTCCAGGAAGGTTCTTCCTGGCCGGAGTGGTGAGTTGGGGTGTGGGCTGTGCCCAGATCAACAGGCCCGGTGTTTATTCCCGTGTTACCATGCTCCTTAAATGGATACTAAGACACACCAGTCCCGGCACACCGGTCGTCGACGCCCAGCCCACGCTCAGCGTTCCGCTGGAGGGAGGCTCGGATCAGGCCTCCGAGGCCGGTCCCTCAGACACTGGAGCGCCGTCCTCACCACTGCTGTTTGGTAACCTCTCCACTGCGGACGCCATGCGTGGCTTTTGCACTTGGACCTACAGCTGCTTCATGTCGCCGCCAGATGATCCGGCGTCCAACTGCAGCGGCAGCTTCCAGTGCGGCTCCAGCTCCTGCGTCACCAAGGTCAACCCGGAGTGTGACGGCGTCCAGGACTGCCCCAACCGGGCCGACGAGACCAACTGCAGTGAGGCTTCCGCCGGTCGGTTCAGCATGTTCTGGCTTTGCCTGTATTTGCCTGATGGTTGATGTGGCCCCAGACTGTGGCGCTCGCCCTGCACTGGGCTCCCATAAGATCGTGGGCGGGGTCACGGCGCGTAGGGGCGAGTGGCCCTGGGTCGGGAGTCTCCAGTACCAGAAGCTGCACCGGTGTGGGGCAACGCTCATTCACAGCAAGTGGCTGCTCACAGCGGCGCATTGCTTTAAAAGGTCATTAATGCGGGATCAGCGGCCGGCTGAACCAGTGGAGGAAGTAACCGTTGTTTCTGACCCCAGCGATCCCAGTCCGGCCAACTGGGCCGTGAGCCTGGGCTCCCGTGCTGCGCTCTGGCGTCGGGGCCCTGGTGATCCCCATCCAGAGGGTCATCGTCCACCCAGGCTTCAACAGCACCAGCATGGACCACGACGTGGCCCTCCTGGAGCTGCTGGTCCCGGCACCGGCGTCCTACACCATCCAGCCGGCGTGTCTTCCCTCGCCGGTGCACAGCTTCCTGGAGACGGCAGAGTGCTACATCGCAGGCTGGGGATCCACCCGGGAGGGAGGTGGGTGCCGGCGGCGCCCGCAGCGGCGGCTGGTGACGGCACGCTGTGATTCCTGCTCTGTGCCGCAGGTTCGTTGACCAACCTGCTGCAGAAAGCTGCCGTGAGGCTCATCCAGCAGGCGGCTGCGGGCGCCTACGGAGACGCGCTGACTCCTCACATGATGTGTGCTGGCTACATGGAGGGAGGCAGAGACACCTGCTTGGTAACGGCCGCTTCCGTACCAAAAAAGCCTTTTCTTGAGTTTCCTGTCTTCGTCTGTAATCGTCTTCCTCCTTCTCTCCTCACCGTCCTGCAGGGAGACTCTGGGGGCCCGCTGCCTGCCGGCACCTCTCTGGCCAGTGGTTCGTTGCCGGGGTGACCAGCTGGGGGCACGGGTGCGGACGTGTCGGTTTCCCGGGCATTTACACTCGGGTGACATCCGTCCGCAGCTGGATAGCGACGTACCTGCCTTTCTGAAGAGCCGGGGGGAGCCGAGCGTGCACGTGGACGGCCTCGTCGCCTTTACAACCACAATCACAGTATTGACCAGACGTTCCACAACCGTTAATTTATTTTTCTGCTCTGCTAACTGTGTGGGGGGGTGGATTTGTGGGCGTTTTTGCTTGTTACCATGGTGATTATTGAAGGTGAGGGTGTCCTTGTCTGACTCAATCTTGATAAAGGTGCTGTGTAAATACATTTGAAGGGTTTTTTTTAACCAGAATGAGAAAGCTGAGCCCTCTGCAGAGATGAGTTTATTATCCATGAAAATCTCCCCAACAGTCGTTCACAAGGCTGAGAATGTTCACGAGCTCTGCTGGGATTTGTGGTTTGGGGGGGTTAGCTGTCAGCGTTGAGCACAGCAACCCCCTACACACACACACACACAGCAGCCCCAGCAATAACGCTGGCTACTGTCAGCAGCTGCAGACGGGGACAACTGGAGGAACCTGCTTCGTTCTCCAGCCAGCTGCTGGGTGGAGGCTGGTGGACGTGAGGGCTCATGGCTGTGAAAACATTTAAAAACCTCGGCCTGTTCCTCCATCATCAAGGCCCAATTATTTCAATGATTTTTGTGGCCAGTTTCCTATTAAATGAGCAAAGTGTTCAATCCTAACACACCAGGTTCATGTAGAGGGAAGTCATCTAATCGACTGGTTTTACACAGGAATATTCAAGATCGGGTACAGATAAAAAAACGACCCGAAACGGGGCTTTGTTCCGGCTCCACTGACTCCGATGTGTACAGACTCCTTCATCCTTTCCTATGAGCAGAAGAATTCTAGGGTGAAACAGAGGCGTGCGTCAGCGGAAAACAGTCAGACGTGATGGTTACAGTCCGCAGGCTGCGCGTAGGCCGGCCCATGGCAGGGGTGATAAACGGCGTCGACGGCGTGCTGCTGCTCTTCTGACGCACCTCGACTCGGATTCTGACCTCCGCTTGGATGGGACGCGTTTACATGCGAGCTCTTTCTCGCTGTAGTCTTGAGTTGTAGGTTTTGGACACAGTGTTCCAGGAGTCCATATACCGATCCATACACATGGCAATACATTTCTGTGAAGGAGGAGTAGCCACAGTAATAATACCGGTGAGATCCTGAAACAGTGGTTTCCATCTATACATCTGCTCGGAAACACAGCATCGATAAAAATAGCTGGTGCAACACACATGCATAACGGCTCTGGTGTTACAAGAAAAACCAGAAGCTGATAATACTCAGATCAGCACAAAACGATGGTGATGATGGTGATGAAGGTCATGATGATGCTTACCTGCTCAGAGTTGTCCAGAGAACTTCCTGGTTTACCTATACACTTCTTAAAGCATTTGTCTGTCATTCTCTGAAACACAAACACATTTCCATTTAAAGTCCGTTATCAAAAGTTAACAAAAATTTGTCGTCTATACAAATCGGGGACGTTAACACTAAGCCTAAGGTTTGCCTGGTTACGAAGATAGCATTCTGTCTCAACGTAGACTAGCTTAATTGAGAATACGGAGGAATACTGTTGTTATATCGAGTGTCATTTGTCTTCATGCAACACGGTGACAAAATTGAGAAGACATCTTCTCCCACCTCCGGACCTCATTTTGTTTAAATATTAGTGTTTGACAGGCTAACTTTGGCCCATTCTTACTAGCTTAGCCTCGGTTCTCATTGATTTACCTGCAGCAGCTCCTGAGCGTTAGCCACAGCGATCTGGACCTTGACTTGCTCCATGATAGTCCCGGTGTCAACCTTCCCACTCGACCCACCCGCCGAGAAGTCTGAGCCGAACCCGTCCATTTCTGTAGGACCGGTTCACTAAAATCAGCCCTTACTGCACCACACACGTGTAGAAAGCGCCGCGGTTGGCTAACGCAAGTTTTCAATGCCCTTGAAGCCGCCGGAACACGTATTACATCATTTCCGTTTAGGTTACCGGAACATGGGAAATGTAGTTTTTTTTACACATACGCATGATGGCGCAGGCGTAACCTTAACTCTATGTAGGCTAAAGTCAAATTAAAAAACATATATATTATCTTGAGTCTTCTTCTTCTTCTTCTTATTATTATTATTATTATTATTAGTACTAGTAGTAGTAGTAGTAGTAGTAGTAGTAGTAACTATACGAACTATTAATAGCTTTCACAGTAAAAAGTGTGTATCAGGTGAACTGTTGCGCACACATACCACATACCTCCATCTACATCTGCACACATTTTGGGACTAAAGTTGCTTAAAAGAGACCTGCATGGACTCACTGCTTTGCTATTTGTCTACTATTGTCGCAAAACTATTCTATTTAACCTGTATTTAGAACCAAAATATATCGTTAAATAAACGCATGCTAAGAATCTCCTTACGATGCAGGTTGACAAGTTTGCCACAAGATGGCGATAAACACCATAAGAAGAAATTATAGACAGACAGATAGATAGATAGATAGATAGATAGATAGATAGATAGATAGATAGATAGATAGATAGATAGATAGATAGATAGATAGATAGATAGATATGCCCCCCACCTAATGGCCCAGACAGGATGACCTCTTCCAGGAGACCACCTGCCTGGATGGATAAATGTGTGGTACAGTGAGTCTGCAGGCAACAATGGAGCGACGGTTACAGTCACCTAAACAGTCTTTGTGTGAGTGGTTTTGTTGGGGGAGGATTGGAGGAATAACGGTGGGGGGTCCGATTAGTGGCATTCCTGCCCAAAATAATGAATGACCACTTAGACGATTCAGATGTAAACACAGACACATGCATTAATCTGTCGGTTTGGCTCAAGGCCACTGGGTAGAATGGTGGTGTGGGTGTGGGGGTGTGGGACCCCTCAAAATGCATTAACCCATGATTGCAATCATGAGCTCATTAATCTCATCGTTTTAAACTCATAATCCCCTTTAAGCACACTTGTGTGTTCGAAAGCATCTGTCGCAATCGGTTATGCTAGTGGTTTAACACTGTGTGTGCATGTGTGTGTGTGCATGTGTGTGTGTGTGTGCGTGTGTGTGTGTGTGTGTGTGTGTGTGCGTGTGTGTGTGTGTGTGTGTGTGTGTGTGTTTTGTTTGTTTGTTTTAAAGATTTGGGGGATCTAGTGTTTGGGTGCTTCATGCCGTGTTTAAGGTGCTGTAAGAACAACAGGAAAAGTTCAATAAAAGAAGTCTGTCTGACACACACACACACACAGAAACACAGAGCATGTAATCTGCCGACGTGAGGAGAGCGCAGGCCTGAGCCCTGCTTCCTTGGGTGATTGTGGTGTCTGTGGTGTCTCTGAACATCCAAACTATGACCGACCCATTATGTCTGCAGTCTTCCATTTTCCACTTCTGACCATCACGTTCTGACTCCTCTGGTTTCCCAAAGCAGAGAGGAAAAACCCGAGGTAGAAATTAACACACCACCAATGGATCTGACCTCCTTCCTGTTTACAAGTTTGTCACTAACAGTGATGCCAACATAAGCAACAACTGCACCTGCAGACATGTTGGGGCAGATGTGTCTCAGCACATAAAACTCTTTTTTTTTTTCCTGACACATGAGTAACACTGCACACACACACACACAGCGTTCCGCCCATGCACTGCAGACTGATTTTGCTCTTGCATGACTGGCCTCATTCTTGAAATGTCAGGAATTCAGCTGAACCTCTCCGTGGTCCTCCTATCATATGATCTTAAAAGCTGAGGCGTTTTTTGTCTGCCTCGCTGGTTTCAAATGTCTTCTTGTCCCACTCTTTCAGTGGCTTTAATTTTACAGTTCCCTTTTCAGCCGTTTTAGCTTCTTTCACGAGGGGCTCCCTTAATAACAAATTTCTAATATCAAGAATTACCACTGGAACCTTTATAATTTGGAATTTGTTTGCTTTCTGCCTACCGGGACCAAGGGATTAAGGCTATTTATCACACTGCTCTAAACTGTGTGTGTGTGTGTGTGTGTGTGTGTGTTGAGCAGAGGCTGACATCGTCACCAACGTGACGGCTCATGACTCAGCTCCTCACCTGTTCACCCCCACACGACAAAGTTCGGTTTAAAGGAGGCCTTTTTCTGTCATTCCACCGGTCTGAGCGGTTCGACCCCTCAGCGCATTAATCAGTCAGGTCGTAGCAACGCCGGATCGGTCAAATACAACAATTTGAATTCAATATTCGTCGAAAATAGAGCAAAGGTGACCGTAAACACGTACCGGTAATTATTATAATCAGAACAACTGATGGAGCGAGCTGATTGGTCAGCGGCGGGAGGGGGCGGGGCCAGCGCCGAGGCTCCGTCCGGGTTTTTTTCTCCTGCTTTTGTCGCTCGTGTCGCGCTCGCGCAGGCTGCGCCGCTTCCTGGGGCCGGATCGGAGCCGCTTCTTCACCCAAAACTTCCATTCGCCCCTCAAACTTCACGGCGGCGACGCGGACCGATGGATCAGCGCTTTCCCGACGCAGCAGGACAGGACGCAGCCCAGAGTTCGGACGACGGATTCGTCTAGTTTGTGCCGAAACTTCAGACGGGTCGACGGCTGAAGTTGCCTCGCCAGGCGAAAAAAGAGAGACCAGAATCCGGAGCTTTTTTGCTTTAAACAAGGTAAAAATCGGCCTTCAGTCCGCAGAAGTGTCGACACCGGAGTTGTGTTCGTGTTTTGGGGGCGTCTGTGGATCGCGTGGGGTCGTTTGGAGGCCGGAGCCTCAGATCTTTTGATGTTGTGTGTGTGTGTGTGTGTAGCAGCTTGTGTTGGCCGCTAACGGCGGAGCAAAGTTGGGCGCGTGCTTACTGAGTGGATCCCTGGATCCTGCGGGATCTCCATCCCCAACCATCGTATCTGTTTGCGCCCACGCGGGACCTGGAGAGGTGCGTGGGCTGCGGGTGTTGACGCCCTCGCCGAGGACCCCGGGCAGGGCTGGGGCTGGCTTGGAACGGTCCCGCGGCGGTTCCATCCGTCCCAGCCGGGCCCCTGCGGCCTTTGGCCCCCGTGGACGTGGGCGCGGAGAGCCAGAAGAGGCTGGCAGCAGCCCGTCAAAGGTGTGATGGATCCACCTGGCAGATGCTAGGGAACGGCTCCTGCGCCCCCTCGCGGGAACCTCGGGCCTGCTGACTGTTGCCTCCTTATCAGTTCTCCTTTCATCTTCCGAAAGTCTGAAGTTCATTCCCATCCAAGCTGATAAGGACATTTGCTGGGTGTGTGGGTGTGTGTGTGTGTGTGCCCTAGGCGCCCCCCCCCCCCCCCCCCCCGGGGGGGGTGTTTTATTTTGGGTTTTTTTTTTTTTTTTTGGGGAGGAGTCCCGGACCCCAGAATTGTATAAAAGGCGAAGGTTTTCTGTTGGTTTTTAGACTTAGCCCGGGCTACTTCTCACGCATGGTGAATTGTGACTCTGCAATAAACCTGCACTTGGACCGTGAACCAGCTGAACCTGTCTCATCATTTGATCTTCGTGGCTTCTCAAACTCAGCGCACTGGCAGAGGTATTAAACTTATCTGAAGCTTAACCGATAAAGTAATTTAGCCGCAGAAAAAGCCACAACAGTGTGTGTGTGTGTGTGTGTGTGTGTGTTTGTGTGTGTGTGTGTGTGTGTGTGTGTGTGTGTTGAGCAGAGGCTGACATCTTCACCAACGTGACGGCTCATGACTCAGCTCCTCACCTGTTCACCCCCACACGACAAAGTTCGGTTTAAAGGAGGCCTTTTTCTGTCATTCCACCGGTCTGAGCGGTTCGACCCCTCAGCGCATTAATCAGTCAGGTCGTAGCAACGCCGGATCGGTCAAATACAACAATTTGAATTCAATATTCGTCGAAAATAGAGCAAAGGTGACCGTAAACACGTACCGGTAATTATTATAATCAGAACAACTGATGGAGCGAGCTGATTGGTCAGCGGCGGGAGGGGGCGGGGCCAGCGCCGAGGCTCCGTCCGGGTTTTTTTCTCCTGCTTTTGTCGCTCGTGTCGCGCTCGCGCAGGCTGCGCCGCTTCCTGGGGCCGGATCGGAGCCGCTTCTTCACCCAAAACTTCCATTCTCCCCTCAAACTTCACGGCGGCGACGCGGACCGATGGATCAGCGCTTTCCCGACGCAGCAGGACAGGACGCAGCCCAGAGTTCGGACGACGGATTCGTCTAGTTTGTGCCGAAACTTCAGACGGGTCGACGGCTGAAGTTGCCTCGCCAGGCGAAAAAAGAGAGACCAGAATCCGGAGCTTTTTTGCTTTAAACGAGGTAAAAATCGGCCTTCAGTCCGCAGAAGTGTCGACACCGGAGTTGTGTTCGTGTTTTGGGGGCGTCTGTGGATCGCGTGGGGTCGTTTGGAGGCCGGAGCCTCAGATCTTTTGATGTTGTGTGTGTGTGTGTGTGTAGCAGCTTGTGTTGGCCGCTAACGGCGGAGCAAAGTTGGGCGCGTGCTTACTGAGTGGATCCCTGGATCCTGCGGGATCTCCATCCCCAACTGTATCTGTTTGCGCCCACGCGGGACCTGGAGAGGTGCGTGGGCTGCGGGTGTTGACGCCCTCGCCGAGGACCCCGGGCAGGGCTGGGGCTGGCTTGGAACGGTCCCGCGGCGGTTCCATCCGTCCCAGCCGGGCCCCTGCGGCCTTTGGCCCCCGTGGACGTGGGCGCGGAGAGCCAGAAGAGGCTGGCAGCAGCCCGTCAAAGGTGTGATGGATCCACCTGGCAGATGCTAGGGAACGGCTCCTGCGCCCCCTCGCGGGAACCTCGGGCCTGCTGACTGTTGCCTCCTTATCAGTTCTCCTTTCATCTTCCGAAAGTCTGAAGTTCATTCCCATCCAAGCTGATAAGGACATTTGCTGGGTGTGTGGGTGTGTGTTTATTCCCTAGGCCCCCCCCCCCGTGCCCGCTCTTCCCACCTGACGTCCCTTTCCTCCTCCTTGCGTCCCCCAGGCCGGGAGGGGGGGGGAGCAACCACGAGAACAGGAAGTCGCGCTCCAGTTCCGGCTCCATGAACATCCAGCTCTTCCACAAGGCGTCCCACGCCGAACAGCCTGCTGACGCAGCTCAACCTGCTGCGCCAGAGGAAGGTGTTCACCGACGTGCTGCTGAAGGCCGGCGGGCGCTCCTTCCCCTGCCACCGCGCCGTGCTGGCCTCCTGCAGCCGCTACTTCGAGGCCATGTTCAGCGGCGGGCTGCGGGAGAGCCGGGACGCCGAGGTCGACTTCCACGACTCGCTGCACCCGGAGGTGCTGGAGCTGCTGCTGGACTACGCCTACTCGGCCCGCGTGATCATCAACGAGGAGAACGCCGAGTCGCTCCTGGAGGCCGGCGACATGCTGCAGTTCCACGACATCAGGGACGCGGCGGCGGAGTTCCTGGAGAAGAACCTGCACCAGTCCAACTGCCTGGGCATGATGCTGCTGTCCGACGCCCACCAGTGCCGGCGGCTGTTCGAGCCGGCCTGGAGGATGTGCCTGGCCGACTTCGCCGCCCTGGTCAAGACGGAGGACTTCCTCCGCCTGCCCGGGGACAAGGTCCAGGAGCTGATCCTCAGCGAGGAGCTGGAGGTGGAGGACGAGAGCCTGGTGTACGAGGCCGTGATCGACTGGGTCAAGGCCGACACGGAGCGCAGGCGCGGCGAGCTGCCCCGGCTGCTGCGCTGCGTGCGCCTGGCGCTGCTCCCCGAGGCCTACCTGCTGAAGACGGTGGCCTCCGAGGAGCTGGTCATGTGCCACAAGCTGGGCCGGGAGATCGTGGAGGACGCCGTGCGCTGCAAGACCCGCATCCTGCAGAACGACGGCATCGTGACGGGCTTCTGCGCGCGGCCCCGGAAGGTGAGCCAGGCCCTGCTCCTCCTGGGGGGGCAGACCTTCATGTGCGACAAGGTCTACGTGATCGACAACAAGACCAAGGAGATCACCCCCAAGACGGACATCCCCAGCCCCCGCAAGGAGTGCAGCGCCTGCGCCATCGGCTGCAAGGTGTGTGTGTGTGTGTCCGTGTGTGTGTGTGTGTGTGTGTGAGTGAGAGGAGCATGTCTTCATCGTCTGCTTCCCCGTCAGGTGTATGTGACCGGAGGTCGAGGTTCTGAGAACGGGGCGTCCAAGGACGTCTGGGTCTACGACACCCTGCACGAGGAGTGGTCCAAGGCGGCGCCCATGCTGGTGGCCCGCTTCGGACACGGCTCGGCGGAACTGGACCACATGCTCTTCGTGGTGGGCGGACACACCTCTCTGGCCGGGTCCTTCCCGGCGTCCCCGTCGGTGTCCCTCAAGCAGGTGGAGCAGTACGACCCCCAGACCAACAAGTGGACCCTGGTGGCGCCGCTGCGGGAGGGCGTGAGCAACGCCGCCGTGGTCGGCGCCAAGAACAAGCTCTTCGGCTTCGGGGGCACCAGCGTGAACAGAGACAAGCTGCCCAAGGTGCAGTGCTTCCACCCCTGCCAGAACCGGTGGTCCGTGCCGGCCGCCTGCCCGCAGCTGTGGCGCTACACGGCGGCGGCGGTGGTGGGCAACCACGTGGTGGTGATTGGAGGCGACACCGAGTTCTCCGCCAGCTCGGGTACCGCTTCAACAGCGAGACCTACCAGTGGTCCAAGTTCGCCGACGTGACGGCCAAGCGGATCAGCTGCCACGCCGTGGCCTCGGGGAACCGCCTGTACGTGGTGGGCGGCTACTGCGGCGCCCAGAGGTGCAAGACGCTGGACTGCTACGACCCGGCCTCGGACTCCTGGGACAGCGTGACCAGCGTTCCCTACTCGCTCATTCCCACCGCCTTCGTCAGCACGTGGAAGTACCTCCCAGCGTAGCCGGGTGAGTAGCCGCCATCCCTCCGACGGGGCCGCTCGTCGGGCCCCTGGCTGTCGTCAGTGGTTACAGTTAGCCATTAGCGCGCCGCGGAGCGCACCAGGAATGTCAGGAGCGCTGCTAATGACCACACGGGACCCGTGTCGCTGACTGGAGATCAGGCCCGGGCTCGCCTGGAGCCGGCAGGGCGCTGACGGGCTCCCGGCACACCTGAGCCCCAGGAGGGGCCGGCCCCTCCGGTATGGGATGGGTGACGGAGGTCAGCTGGGAGAGGGTTGCCTCTGTCTGGTGTGTGTGTGTGTGTGTGTGTGTGTGTGTGTGTGTGTGTGTGTGTGTGTGTGTGTGTGAGATAGAGAGCTCTGGAGGTTTACGGACAGATCGAGGCCCCGCCCCCTTCTGGCTCCCCCCCCTCAGGGGCAATTACAGCAAATGTGGGATTAGCTCGGATTTCCAGCTTGCTAAGCAGGCGTCCCTGGTCCTCCCCCCTGAGAGTGGGAGGCTCTGGGAGGACTGGGAAGGGTGGGTGGAGGGGGAAAAAACTAAATATAGGAGCGCTCCGAAGTCGGCGCCCGGATCAAAGCTGAAATCAGCGTTTTTCATACCAGCAATTTACCAGTGGAACCAGGAGAGTCACCAGCCCGCTTGGTGTACAGCACACACACGCACGCACGCACACACACACAGTCATGTAGCTGGCATTTTCCGTCCTTCCAAGCCGTCCTCTCGCTGGAATGACGGTGGCTCAGGGTTCCCTGAAGGACTGGCGGATCTCTGGCTCCCGCCTGCAGGGGCCCAGGGAGCCTCTGGCCCCCCAGAGCTCTGCTGGGAGGCTGACTGGTTGTGAGAGTGTGAAGAGTGTCTGTGTACACACACATGAACGTGGCGCTGGCTGACGTGTTACGTGTGTGTGTGTGTGTGTGTGTGTGTGTGTGTGTGTGTGTGTACTGTAAACCAGAGGACAAACATGCTCGGTCGTTGTTCCAGACAGGATGTAACTGGAGATGCCCACGTTCACCTCGGCCCCCCTCCTTTAATGACCCACCTGATCCCTTGTTTTCACAGCCCCCCCAGCCACACCTGCAGAGGTCAGGGGTCACTGATCAGGTCCTCGTTGGCAGGGGGGGGGCAGGTTGGGACCAGAGGGGAGGAGACCCCCCCCCCCTCCCACTCAATACTAATGTTTTATTAATGTCCCACCAGGAGCTGCACACACACACACACTCACACACTTCACCATCAGTCCCCTGAGTGAGTTTAGCACATTTCGGTCACCGGGCAGAGCCCCCCCGCGGTGCTGATGGGGGGGCTCCTCCCTCCTACCGGCAGGAGGAGAAAGGGAAGAAAAGGCCGTTAAAGGAGGGAATAAAGAGCTGAGCTGCCCCCCAGGTCCAGAGGCCCCTCGGGGAGGCCGGCCCCATCACCAGCAGCCTCCTGGTCCCGCCCTGGAGGCCTTGACACGTCCCTACACACACACACACACACACACGGGCTCATGTAAATGAACTGCTGGGTCCAGTCAGCTCTGGTCATTAGCAACCAGGACGTTGGACACCAGAGAACTCTGTGTGTGTGTGTGTGTGTGTGTGAGGTTATCTAAGCTAGCGTGTCACCTTGGTGACTGCTGGCAGCAGTCTGGGGGGGTCAGACCAGATGGAGGGGCTCCTCATGGTTCCAGTCGGTTGGCTTGGTGGCCCCCAGCAGCCAGATGGCCGCCTCCTCTTCCTCAGCCCCGCCGGCGTCCTGGACCAGTGTGACCCCCCCAGGAGGGTGAGGGGAGGGGGCCCGTGTGTTTGATGAGTCCGGTCGGTTTGGGCTCAGCGTCGGGCCCGCTGAACCCCCCCCACCCCCACCTCTGCCACTTTCTTCCTTCTTCCACTTTTTTTTCTTTTTGACCTTTTTCATTCCCTTTGTTTCATGAGTGACTGTTAAAGCTGCAGCATGCTAACACGCTAACACGCTAAGTGAAGGGAACCTGAGTGTGCTCGGTGGTCATGTGACCAGATCTTTGTGCGTCTCCACAGGTCGGTGTCCGTGTCTGGTATGTGGGCACGTGTGCCTTCACCGGCTGCCCCGGAGGAGGAGGAGGAGGAGAGTGTTCTGCTGCGGTTCCATCCAGGCCCAGAGACAGGAAGTCTGCGGCCTCCCCCCACCTGGTGTGTTTACTCATGCTGTGTGTGTCTTTTGCCATGTAGCCGCTAGCCTGAACCGGACTGGTTGCCGTGGATACGGACTGTGTATCCAGGCGACACGGCGGACCAGCTGAACGGCCGCTCCTGTCTCTGCTCTCCTGAAGGCAGTCGGGCCCCTGTGGTCGCGGCGGTCACGTGACCGCCTGCTTGGCCCCTGGCTGAAGGCCGACGAACTGTTGCCGGGAAAGTGGACGTTGAGGCCCGTTAGCGTCTAAAGTAGCTAGCAGAGGATTCAGGACCTTTACCGGACGTCTGTGTGTGTGTGTGTGTGTGTACAGTTAGTGTGAATGTTGTGTAATTAGTGAAGAGATGCCTTTGATTTGCACAGCTGGAACGTTGAATCCTGCTCCTGGTCTTAACGCTAACCCTGGTAGCGCTCGTCTTCCTTCTTCCTGGTAGTGGATGATTACTGATACACACCTGTTACTCCACAACTCATCAATAAACCCCTGTGAGAAGCTTCCTGTGTGTGTGTGTGTGTGTGTGTGTATGTGTGTGTGAGTTAGAGACAGTTCATCTGTTTCTCTGAACCGCTCAAAACCCACCAAGTTGCTGCTAACTGAACACAAGGGGGAGGGGGGGTCACGTGACCTGCACGTGAGGACGGTGTCCAGCCGAGCGTGTCGGACACGGGTGGGGGGGGGAGGAGCCGTGGGGGGGTGTTGATTGAGGCTTTTGTCCTCCAGAATGTGCAGCGCTGGGTGATTTCAGACAGAGCTCATGACAACAATTAAACCAGATCAAAGAGACAAAAGAGCAGCAGAGGCCACCAAAACCAGACTGGGGGGGTCTGACCAGGGTGTGTGTGTGTGTAACGAGGTGGGAGGGACAGGAGCGTCAAGCTCACCTCCCCACACAAACATTAGTGCATGTTAGCTGGCCAGAACCAGGGCCTGACCTGGACGGTCCCCAGAGGGTCCGCTCAGGGACACACAGGCTTCTCGGCCCCCAGTGGACACCTTCCTGGACCAGCCGTCCATCACCTCTGTCCCCCAGACCCAGGAACCAAACGATTTCAGTCCACCCACGGCTACAAAAACACATTTTAAAGTATGTCAGTGTGTGTGTGTGCCCCTGTGCTGCCTGGTGTCTGACACCAAGGATGACTTGGAGCTGACAGGGGTTGTCACACACACACACACACACACACACACACCCCTGAAGAAGGTGTTTGAGCTGGGGCGGCTCCAGCGACATCGTCTCCCTCCAGTTTACTCTGGAACTGGTTCCAGTCCAGCTTGTTTAACGTGATCCAGCTTCAGACACTCGTATGGAAACCAGACTAAAACACAGCAGCTGCACGTGTGTGTGTGCAGCAGAGACACACCCTCGCTGGGACCAAACCACGTGTGTGAACAGGAACCATTACTGGGAGCTGTGGGACCAGTTCGGCCTGGTGGCGACCAGAGTCCAGCCTGTTTTTGTGAGCCAACAGTCTTTTGGTCTGTTTGCTGCTGGGGCAGTTACTTACCCCCCCACCCCCCCCAGAGCCCGTTTGGACCCCCGACCTTCCCCCGGCAGCTCCCGGTGCTCCGGTGTCCGTGCGCCTCCTCAGAGGTCTAAGTGCACCTGATGCGGGGCCCCGCGGCTGCTTTTAGCCCCCCCACTCTCAGCATGGACTTAAAGCCCCCCCCAGGGGGGCTTTTACAGCAGGTGATGCACCGTCACTCCTCTCAGAGGAGGAAACCTGCCAGCCTGCGCGAGCCGAGCGCCAGATCTCCACCCGCCCCCCCGTCAGCGGGCCCTTTCATTCGCTGCGCCCACACGGGGATTTCCTTTGTTGACGGAGGACGAGGTGGAGGAACAAAGACCCTGGTTCATCCAGGAGGGGGGAAACCCCCCCGACGGGCGCAGCTCTGCACCCAGAGGTGGGAAACGCTCCAAAAATGCCCCAGATGCACCCACGGCTGGGGTCGTTGCCACGCCAACCGCCGGCCAGAGAAGCAGCTGGGGGACAGGTGGGGGGGCTGCGGGGGGCAGGAAGGCCAGCGAGCACGCTTCTGTTTGGACCGCCGTGCTAGCACAGAGGACAGCGGCGTCGTGCGGCTAACGCCTGCAGCTAGTCTTTAGCTCTGCGGTGCGTTTGCTGCCCCCTAGTGGCGAAAACGCAGACCAAACCGCTCAGACTGGAACCTCTGACTGGCTTCCTGCACACACACGGAGGAGCAGCCCGTCCCCCAGGGGCCCAAGGTCCGAAACCGTCCTCTGAGACGATGCAGCAGCTGGTTAGCGAGGCTGGTTCTCCTCCAGCAGCCGTGTGAGCTGCACAGACGAGCCACAAAGCACATAAACAGCTAACGCTAACACCCAATCAAAGCAACATTGGCTGGTTTGGGGTCTCCGACAGAGCGTGTAAGACTGTTGGAGGTCTGGAAACCACAGGAGGAGGAGGAGGAGGAGGAGGAGGAGAAAGCCGCTAATGGCAGAAGACAACCAAAACTGGCCGCTGCTGTTATTGTCTCTGGGTTTTGGGAGGACAATAATGGAAACAAGCTAACAGGCGCTAGCTCAGTGGGTGGCGAGGGCCCTTCTGACAGGCCGTGGGTGCACATTTAGAACCACGGTGCAGAATTACACGTTGCACGAGATGGTTGAGGCCAGGAAGAGAACAAGAAAACAACTTCACCACCTGACTGTTGTTGCAACGAGGGTCCGACAGGCAAACAAAAACACAAGCGGATGGTTTAAGACTCCTTTTTATTTCTAAACTCTCTCTAAGGCAGCAGTTTGTGTCCACAGGTTCTAACGTCTCGCCGTGAATAAAAATGTACAAAAACCAGCTTCAAGTATGCTACTATCCAAAGTGACTAGTGGAAAATTGGCCGAGGGTCTATATTTACAGGTCCTGACGGGCGCGGGCGCGTTTGTATTTAAAAATACAAACGGGCAAACGGGTCAAAGACGGGTCGCAACACATGGGAGGTGCCGCTTGTCTGGCTGACAAATATCAGCAAAAGCACGCCGGTACAGCGATAAATAAGAACTGGGGTTAGGTTCGACACAATCCCGACCGGGCCCCAGCGGAGCCGCCCTGCTGGCACCGGACGCTAACCCCTAAGCGCTAACAAAATCGGTCCCATAACTGGCAGCTGACAGCAGGTCTGCGTCACGTATCCTGACGCTGGACGCAGGAGTTCACCATCACCAGAAGCAAAAAAGGTGGATGGTTTGCTACGAGAGCGGAGGAGTGAAACGACCAACGGGGGGCGGGGTCTTTGGTTTGGGAGGATCCGGCTCTCCGAAGCTGCCGCAGGAGCCGACTTTAAACACACGAGCATCAGAGGAGCGTGAGCGTGTTGTCCATCTGAAGGAGGAGCAGGACCAGCCAAGAGTCCACAAGCACAGGGGATTCTCTCTCTCACACTCTCTCACACACTCACTCACACTCACACACACACACACACACACACACACACTCTTGGGTGTTTCTGGCGCCACCTGCAGGCGGCCAGAACACAAGCGGTGGAGCTACGGCTAAAAAAGAGGAAGAAAAAAGCTCCCGGCACAGCTCAGATAAAAACACAGCGAGACAAACCCCCCAGGCGGTCCTGAAGGGTCCGTCTGCCACGCCCCCCCGCCCCCCCAACCGTCCTGGGGTCACCTGACGGTCGGCGCTGCAGCGCTCAGAAGAAGATGACGTCCTCCTTGCTGAGCTCCTCCTGGTGGATCTGGTAGGGAGGGGGCGGGCCCTGGCCATGGGCGGGGGGGCTGGGGCCAGGGCCCTGGGGCAGGGGCCCGCCGCTGGTGGGAGGGGGCCAGAGGCTGCACCGAGGGCTGCCCGGGGGGCACGGGGGGCTTGTGCAGGTGGGGGGCACCGGTGGAGGACTGGGCGTCTGCCCGGGGGGGTCTCCGGAGGGCTGAACTGGTCTGTCAGGAACATCAAAGAAACCCCGTTGAAGAACAAAGGCTCCACGCAAACACCAAAGCCACTCACACAGCCACCGTGTGTGTGTGTGTGTGTGTGGTAACTCTACCTGTGTGGAGGTGCAGGGAGTGGGGGGGCGGGGGGAGCTGCTGGTTGGGGCTGACGGAGCGCCTGGCCTTGAGGGAGCCGTCGCCGGGGGCCGGGAGCTTCACGGGCAGCGTCTGTCTGGTGTCCGCGGATGCTGTGGGGGGGCGGGGACAGAGGCGGGGTCAGAGAGGAGCGGCGCCAGACCAGGAGCGCCGTCACTCCCTGCGAGGGCGGAGACTTCCAGGGCTCACCGCTGCTGTCGGAGCGGTGCGAGGCTCGGCTGCTCTTGCCTGCCTTCCCTTTGCCGCTGCTGAGGGCGGCCAGCTTGGTGGGGATCTGCTGCTGCACCCCCACCGGCTTGTGCTGCTGGTTGGTGGTGCTGAACAGGTGGAGGGGCACCTCCGTCTTCAGGGGCGGGGCGGAGGAGCTGGCCTCCCGCCGCAGGAGCACCTCGGGGCGCTCCGGGTAGTCGGCCGGTGCCACCGACAGGCTGCTGCGCACCAGCGGCTTCGGGGGCGGGTCGGGGGCCACGGAGGCCAGGGTGGAGGCCAGGAGCTCCCCGTTCAGACTGCCGCACATGGGCGCCACCTGGGGCAGCGGAGAGCCAACAGTCAGGCAGGAAGGTGGTGTTTCCAGCCAGAATCAGCTCCTCCGGAGGCCACGGCCCCGCTCCTCACCTCCACACTCTTCCTCTTGAGCCTCCTCTGGTGCTCCAGCCGTTCCTTCTCCTTCTCCACGGCTCGGGTGGACTCGCGCAGCCTCTCCAGGTCCTGCTGGTAGGTCTCCCTCTGGCTCTCCAGCTCCCTCCTCTCCTCCGCCAGTTGCTCCTGCATCAGAACATGCGCCGAGGTTGCATCCAACCAAACCAGAAGGGCGTTTGGATCAAAGGCGGGGCCAACGGCACCCACCTCCAGCCGCCTGCACTCCTCCTCCCTCTGCTGGAGGCGGGCCTCGGTGGCCTCCACCCGCTGCCGGTGCTTCTCCCTCTCTCTCTCCCAGCGCTGCTGCTCCAGCCGCTGCTGCGCCTGCATCTTGTGGAAGGAGGCCAGCTCCTCCCTCTGCAGGGCCAGCGTGCGCTGCTTCTCCTGCTCCAGGAGGCCGTTGGCCCGGTGGCGCCCGGACGGCGAGGCCCGCTGCAGCTCCACGCGGCTGTCCCACTGCGAGACCACGGCCTGGGGGGGGGACAGGCCATCAGGTGGGGGGTCTGTGGACCCTGGCGGGGGTGAGGGGACCGGCCTCGCTTACCTGCAGGCTGTAGAGCTGCTGGGAGAGCACCAGCACCCTGTCCAGGAGCTGAAAGGACAGAAGAAGGTTCACCTCCGCAGCGGCTGCCATGCTGTTCGGGGGGGGGGCGGTTACCTCGGCCTCGGGGAGGGAGGACGCCGCTCGGGTCCATCTGGCAGGACTGCAGCTGCTCTCCTCAACCTGGGCAGAAAGGGACACACACACACACACTGGG
>CAAE01014995.1:1352272-1368615 GCA_000180735.1 Tetraodon nigroviridis | reverse complement strand
TGAACATCCAGCTCTTCCACAAGGCGTCCCACGCCGACCAGCCTGCTGACGCAGCTCAACCTGCTGCGCCAGAGGAAGGTGTTCACCGACGTGCTGCTGAAGGCCGGCGGGCGCTCCTTCCCCTGCCACCGCGCCGTGCTGGCCTCCTGCAGCCGCTACTTCGAGGCCATGTTCAGCGGCGGGCTGCGGGAGAGCCGGGACGCCGAGGTCGACTTCCACGACTCGCTGCACCCGGAGGTGCTGGAGCTGCTGCTGGACTACGCCTACTCGGCCCGCGTGATCATCAACGAGGAGAACGCCGAGTCGCTCCTGGAGGCCGGCGACATGCTGCAGTTCCACGACATCAGGGACGCGGCGGCGGAGTTCCTGGAGAAGAACCTGCACCAGTCCAACTGCCTGGGCATGATGCTGCTGTCCGACGCCCACCAGTGCCGGCGGCTGTACGAGCCGGCCTGGAGGATGTGCCTGGCCGACTTCGCCGCCCTGGTCAAGACGGAGGACTTCCTCCGCCTGCCCGGGGACAAGGTCCAGGAGCTGATCCTCAGCGAGGAGCTGGAGGTGGAGGACGAGAGCCTGGTGTACGAGGCCGTGATCGACTGGGTCAAGGCCGACACGGAGCGCAGGCGCGGGCGAGCTGCCCCGGCTGCTGCGCTGCGTGCGCCTGGCGCTGCTCCCCGAGGCCTACCTGCTGAAGACGGTGGCCTCCGAGGAGCTGGTCATGTGCCACAAGCTGGGCCGGGAGATCGTGGAGGACGCCGTGCGCTGCAAGACCCGCATCCTGCAGAACGACGGCATCGTGACGGGCTTCTGCGCGCGGCCCCGGAAGGTGAGCCAGGCCCTGCTCCTCCTGGGGGGGCAGACCTTCATGTGCGACAAGGTCTACGTGATCGACAACAAGACCAAGGAGATCACCCCCAAGACGGACATCCCCAGCCCCCGCAAGGAGTGCAGCGCCTGCGCCATCGGCTGCAAGGTGTGTGTGTGTGTGTCCGTGTGTGTGTGTGTGTGTGTGTGTGAGTGAGAGGAGCATGTCTTCATCGTCTGCTTCCCCGTCAGGTGTATGTGACCGGAGTCGAGGGTTCTGAGAACGGGGCGTCCAAGGACGTCTGGGTCTACGACACCCTGCACGAGGAGTGGTCCAAGGCGGCGCCCATGCTGGTGGCCCGCTTCGGACACGGCTCGGCGGAACTGGACCACATGCTCTTCGTGGTGGGCGGACACACCTCTCTGGCCGGGTCCTTCCCGGCGTCCCCGTCGGTGTCCCTCAAGCAGGTGGAGCAGTACGACCCCCCAGACCAACAAGTGGACCCTGGTGGCGCCGCTGCGGGAGGGCGTGATCAACGCCGCCGTGGTCGGCGCCAAGAACAAAGCTCTTCGCCTTCGGGGGCACCAGCGTGAACAGAGACAAGCTGCCCAAGGTGCAGTGCTTCCACCCCTGCCAGAACCGGTGGTTCGTGCCGGCCGCCTGCCCGCAGCTGTGGCGCTACACGGCGGCGGCGGTGGTGGGCACCCACGTGGTGGTGATTGGAGGCGACACCGAGTTCTCCGCCAGCTCGGCGTACCGCTTCAACAGCGAGACCTACCAGTGGTCCAAGTTCGCCGACGTGACGGCCAAGCGGATCAGCTGCACGCCGTGGCCTCGGGGAACCGCCTGTACGTGGTGGGCGGCTACTGCGGCGCCCAGAGGTGCAAGACGCTGGACTGCTACGACCCGGCCTCGGACTCCTGGGACAGCGTGACCAGCGTTCCCTACTCGCTCATTCCCACCGCCTTCGTCAGCACGTGGAAGTACCTCCCAGCGTAGCCGGGTGAGTAGCCGCCATCCCTCCGACGGGGCCGCTCGTCGGGCCCCTGGCTGTCGTCAGTGGTTACAGTTAGCCATTAGCGCGCCGCGGAGCGCACCAGGAATGTCAGGAGCGCTGCTAATGACCACACGGGACCCGTGTCGCTGACTGGAGATCAGGCCCGGGCTCGCCTGGAGCCGGCAGGGCGCTGACGGGCTCCCGGCACACCTGAGCCCCAGGAGGGGCCGGCCCCTCCGGTATGGGATGGGTGACGGAGGTCAGCTGGGAGAGGGTTGCCTCTGTCTGGTGTGTGTGTGTGTGTGTGTGTGTGTGTGTGTGTGTGTGTGTGTGTGTGTGTGTGTGTGAGATAGAGAGCTCTGGAGGTTTACGGACAGATCGAGGCCCCGCCCCCTTCTGGGCTCGCCGCCGTCAGGGGCAATTACAGCAAATGTGGGATTAGCTCGGATTTCCAGCTTGCTAAGCAGGCGTCCCTGGTCCTCCACCCTGAGACTGGGAGGCTCTGGGAGGACTGGGAAGGGTGGGTGGAGGGGGCAAACTAAATATAGCAGCGCTCCGAAGTTGGCGGCCGGATCAAAGCTGAAATCAGCGTTTTTCAGACCAGCAATTTACCAGTGGAACCAGGAGAGTCACCAGCCCGCTTGGTGTAGGGGGCACACACGCGCACGCACGCACACACGCACGCACAGTCATGTAGCTGGCATTTTCCGTCCTTCCAAGCCATCCTCTCGCTGGAATGACGGTGGCTCAGGGTTCCCTGAAGGACTGGCGGATCTCTGGGCTCCCGCCTGCAGGGGCCCAGGAGGCCTCTGGCCCCCCAGAGCTCTGCTGGGAGGCTGACTGGTTGTGAGAGTGTGAAGAGTGTCTGTGTACACACACAGACAGCTGGCGCTGGCTGACGTGTTACGTGTGTGTGTGTGTGTGTGTGTGTGTACTGTAAGCCAGAGGACAAACATGCTCGGTCGTTGTTCCAGACAGGATGTAACTGGAGATGCCCACGTTCACCTCCCCCCCCCTCCTTTAATGACCCACCTGATCCCTTGTTTTCACAGCCCCCCCAGCCACACCTGCAGAGGTCAGGGGTCACTGATCAGGTCCTCGTTGGCAGGGGGGGGCAGGTTGGGACCAGAGGGGAGGAGACCCCCCCCCCCTCCCACTCAATACTAATGTTTTATTAATGTCCCACCAGGAGCTGCACACACACACACACTCACACACTTCACCATCAGTCCCCTGAGTGAGTTTAGCACATTTCGGTCCCCGGCAGAGCCCCCCCCCCGGTGCTGATGGGGGGGCTCCTCCCTCCTACCGGCAGGAGAAAGGGAAGAAAAGGCCGTTAAAGGAGGGAAATAAAGAGCATGAGCTGCCCCCCCCAGGTCCAGAGGCCCCTCGGGGAGGCCGGCCCCATCACCAGCAGCCTCCTGGTCCCTGAAAAAAAACACACACACACACACACGGGCTCATGTAAATGAACTGCTGGGTCCAGTCAGCTCTGGTCATTAGCAACCAGGACGTTGGACACCAGAGAACTCTGTGTGTGTGTGTGTGTGTGTGTGTGTGTGTGAGGTTATCTAAGCTAGCGTGTCACCTTGGTGACTGCTGGCAGCAGTCTGGGGGGGTCAGACCAGATGGAGGGGCTCCTCATGGTTCCAGTCGGTTGGCTTGGTAGCCCCCAGCAGCCAGATGGCCACCTCCTCTTCCTCAGCCCCGCCGGCGTCCTGGACCAGTGTGACCCCCCCAGGAGGGTGAGGGGAGGGGGCCCGTGTGTTTGATGAGTCCGGTCGGTTTGGGCTCAGCGTCGGGCCCGCTGAACCCCCCCCACCCCCACCTCTGCCACTTTCTTTCTTCTTCCACTTTTTTTTCTTTTTGACCTTTCTTTTTCATTCCCTTTGTTTCATGAGTGACTGTAAAAGCTGCAGCATGCTAACACGCTAACACGCTAAGTGAAGGGAACCTGAGTGTGCTCGGTGGTCATGTGACCAGATCTTTGTGCGTCTCCACAGGTCGGTGTCCGTGTCTGGTATGTGGGCACGTGTGCCTTCACCGGCTTCCCCGGAGGAGGAGGAGGAGAGTGTTCTGCTGCGGTTCCATCCAGGCCCAGAGACAGGAAGTCTGCGGCCTCCCCCCACCTGGTGTGTTTACTCATGCTGTGTGTCTTTGCCATGTAGCCGCTAGCCTGAACCGGACTGGTTGCCGTGGATACGGACTGTGTATCCAGGCGACACGGCGGACCAGCTGAACGGCCGCTCCTGTCTCTGCTCTCCTGAAGGCAGCGGGCCCCTGTGGTCGCGCGGTCACGTGACCGCCTGCTTGGCCCCTGGCTGAAGGCCGACGAACTGTTGCCGGGAAAGTGGACGTTGAGGCCCGTTAGCGTCTAAAGTAGCTAGCAGAGGATTCAGGACCTTTACCGGACGTCTGTCTGTGTGTGTGTGTGTGTGTGTGTACAGTTAGTGTGAATGTTGTGTAATTAGTGAAGAGATGCCTTTGATTTGCACAGCTGGAACGTTGAATCCTGCTCCTGGTCTTAACGCTAACCCCTGGCTAGCGCTCGTCTTCCTTCTTCCTGGTAGTGGATGATTACTGATACACACCTGTTACTCCACAACTCATCAATAAACCCCTGTGAGAAGCTTCCTGTGTGTGTGTGTGTGTTCATCTGTTTCTCTGAACCGCTCAAAACCCACCAAGTTGCTGCTAACTGAACACAAGGGGGAGGGGGGGTCACGTGACCTGCACGTGAGGACGGTGTCCAGCCGAGCGTGTCGGACACGGGTGGGGGGGGGAGGAGCCGTGGGGGGGTGTTGATTGAGGCTTTTGTCCTCCAGAATGTGCAGCGCTGGGTGATTTCAGACAGAGCTCATGACAACAATTAAACCAGATCAAAGAGACAAAAGAGCAGCAGAGGCCACCAAAACCAGACTGGGGGGGTCTGACCAGGGTGTGTGTGTGTGTAACGAGGTGGGAGGGACAGGAGCGTCAAGCTCCACCTCCCCACACAAACATTAGTGCATGTTAGCTGGCCAGAACCAGGGCCTGACCTGGACGGTCCCCAGAGGGTCCGCTCAGGGACACACAGGCTTCTCGGCCCCCAGTGGACACCTTCCTGGACCAGCCGTCCTCCATCACCTCTGTCCCCCAAGACCCAGGAACCAAACGATTTCAGTCCACCCACGGCTACAAAAACACATTTTAAAGTATGTCAGTGTGTGTGTGTGCCCCTGTGCTGCCTGGTGTCTGACACCAAGGATGACTTGGAGCTGACAGGGGTTGTCACACACACACACACACACACACACACACCCCTGAAGAAGGTGTTTGAGCTGGGGCGGCTCCAGCGACATCGTCTCCCTCCAGTTTACTCTGGAACTGGTTCCAGTCCAGCTTGTTTAACGTGATCCAGCTTCAGACACTCGTATGGAAACCAGACTAAAACACAGCAGCTGCACGTGTGTGTGTGCAGCAGAGACACACCCTCGCTGGGACCAAACCACGTGTGTGAACAGGAACCATTACTGGGAGCTGTGGGACCAGTTCGGCCTGGTGGCGACCAGAGTCCAGCCTGTTTTTGTGAGCCAACAGTCTTTTGGTCTGTTTGCTGCTGGGGCAGTTACTTACCCCCCACCCCCCCCCAGAGCCCGTTTGGACCCCCGACCTTCCCCCGGCAGCTCCCGGTGCTCCGGTGTCCGTGCGCCTCCTCAGAGGTCTAAGTGCACCTGATGCGGGGCCCCGCGGCTGCTTTTAGCCCCCCCACTCTCAGCGTGGACTTAAAGCCCCCCCCACGGGGGCTTTTACAGCAGGTGATGCACCGTCGCTCCTCTCAGAGGAGGAAACCTGCCAGCCTGCGCAGAGCCGAGCGCCAGATCTCCACCCGCCCCCCCGTCAGCGGGCCCTTTCATCGCTGCGCCCACACGGGGATTTCCTTTGTTGACGGAGGACGAGGTGGAGGAACAAAGACCCTGGTTCATCCAGGAGGGGGGGAAACCCCCCCGACGGGCGCAGCTCTGCACCCAGAGGTGGGAAACGCTCCAAAAATGCCCCAGATGCACCCACGGCTGGGGTCGTTGCCACGCCAACCGCCGGCCAGAGAAGCAGCTGGGGGACAGGTGGGGGGGCTGCGGGGGGCAGGAAGGCCAGCGAGCACGCTTCTGTTTGGACCGCCGTGCTAGCACAGAGGACAGCGGCGTCGGCGGCTAACGCCTGCAGCTAGTCTTTAGCTCTGCGGTGCGTTTGCTGCCCCCTAGTGGCGAAAACGCAGACCAAACCGCTCAGACTGGAACCTCTGACTGGCTTCCTGCACACACACGGAGGAGCAGCCCGTCCCCCAGGGGCCCAAGGTCCGAAACCGTCCTCTGAGACGATGCAGCAGCTGGTTAGCGAGGCTGGTTCTCCTCCAGCAGCCGTGTGAGCTGCACAGACGAGCCACAAAGCACATAAACAGCTAACGCTAACACCCAATCAAAGCAACATTGGCTGGTTTGGGGTCTCCGACAGAGCGTGTAAGACTGGAGGAGGTCTGGAAGACCACAGCTGGTGGTGGAGGAGGAGGAGGAGGAGAAAGCCGCTAATGGCAGAAGACAACCAAAACTGGCCGCTGCTGTTATTGTCTCTGGGTTTTGGGAGGACAATAATGGAAACAAGCTAACAGGCGCTAGCTCCAGTGGGTGGCGAGGGCCCTTCTGACAGGCCGTGGGTGCACATTTAGAACCACGGTGCAGAATTACACGTTGCACGAGATGGTTGAGGCCAGGAAGAGAACAAGAAAACAACTTCACCACCTGACTGTTGTTGCAACGAGGGTCCGACAGGACAACAAAAACACACGCGGATGGTTTAAGACTCCTTTTTATTTCTAAACTCTCTCTAAGGCAGCAGTTTGTGTCCACAGGTTCTAACGTCTCGCCGTGAATAAAAATGTACAAAAACCAGCTTCAAGTATGCTACTATCCAAAGTGACTAGTGGAAAATTGGCCGAGGGTCTATATTTACAGGTCCTGACGGGCGCGGGCACGTTTGTATTTAAAAATACAAACGGGTCAAAGACGGGTCGCAACACATGGGAGGTGCCGCTTGTCTGGCTGACAAATATCAGCAAAAGCACGCCGGTACAGCGATAAATAAGAACTGGGGTTAGGTTCGACACAATCCCGACCGGGCCCCAGCGGAGCCGCCCTGCTGGCACCGGACGCTAACCGCTAAGCGCTAACAAAGTCGGTCCCATAACTGGCAGCTGACAGCAGGTCTGCGTCACGTATCCTGACGCTGGACGCAGGAGTTCACCATCACCAGAAGCAAAAACGGTGGATGGTTTGCTACGAGAGCGGAGGAGTGAAACGACCAACGGGGGGCGGGGTCTTTGGTTTGGGAGGATCCGGCTCTCCGAAGCTGCCGCAGGAGCCACTTTAAACACACGAGCATCAGAGGAGCGTGAGCGTGTGTCCATCTGAAGGAGGAGCAGGACCAGCCAAGAGTCCACAAGCACAGGGGATTCTCTCTCTCACACTCTCACACACACACACACACACACACACACTCACACACTCTTGGGTGTTTCTGGCGCCACCTGCAGGCGGCCAGAACACAAGCGGTGGAGCTACGGCTAAAAAAGAGGAAGAAAAAAGCTCCCGGCACAGCTCAGATAAAAACACAGCGAGACAAACCCCCCAGGCGGTCCTGAAGGGTCCGTCTGCCACGCCCCCCCGCCCCCCAACCGTCCTGGGGTCACCTGACGGTCGGCGCTGCAGCGCTCAGAAGAAGATGACGTCCTCCTTGCTGAGCTCCTCCTGGTGGATCTGGTAGGGAGGGGGCGGGCCCTGGCCATGGGCGGGGGGGCTGGGGCCAGGGCCCTGGGGCAGGGGCCCGCCGCTGTGGGAGGGGGCCAGAGGCTGCACCGAGGGCTGCCCGGGGGGCACGGGGGGCTTGTGCAGGTGGGGGGCACCGGTGGAGGACTGGGCGTCTGCCCGGGGGGTCTCCGGAGGGCTGAACTGGTCTGTCAGGAACATCAAAGAAACCCCGTTGAAGAACAAAGGCTCCACGCAAACACCAAAGCCACTCACACAGCCACCGTGTGTGTGTGTGTGTGTGGTACACTCTACCTGTGTGGAGGTGCAGGGAGTGGGGGGGCGGGGGGAGCTGCTGGTTGGGGCTGACGGAGCGCCTGGCCTTGAGGGAGCCGTCGCCGGGGGCCGGGAGCTTCACGGGCAGCGTCTGTCTGGTGTCCGCGGATGCTGTGGGGGGGCGGCGACAGAGGTGGGGTCAGAGAGGAGCGGCGCCAGACCAGGAGCGCCGTCACTCCCTGCGAGGGCGGAGACTTCCAGGGCTCACCGCTGCTGTCGGAGCGGTGCGAGGCTCGGCTGCTCTTGCCTGCCTTCCCTTTGCCGCTGCTGAGGGCGGCCAGCTTGGTGGGGATCTGCTGCTGCACCCCCACCGGCTTGTGCTGCTGGTTGGTGGTGCTGAACAGGTGGAGGGGCACCTCCGTCTTCAGGGGCGGGGCGGAGGAGCTGGCCTCCCGCCGCAGGAGCACCTCGGGGCGCTCCGGGTAGTCGGCCGGCGCCACCGACAGGCTGCTGCGCACCAGCGGCTTCGGGGGCGGGTCGGGGGCCACGGAGGCCAGGGTGGAGGCCAGGAGCTCCCCGTTCAGACTGCCGCACATGGGCGCCACCTGGGGCAGCGGAGAGCCAACAGTCAGGCAGGAAGGTGGTGTTTCCAGCCAGAATCAGCTCCTCCGGAGGCCACGGCCCCGCTCCTCACCTCCACACTCTTCCTCTTGAGCCTCCTCTCGTGCTCCAGCCGTTCCTTCTCCTTCTCCACGGCTCGGGTGGACTCGCGCAGCCTCTCCAGGTCCTGCTGGTAGGTCTCCCTCTGGCTCTCCAGCTCCCTCCTCTCCTCCGCCAGTTGCTCCTGCATCAGAACATGCGCCGAGGTTGCATCCAACCAATCCAGAAGGGCGTTTGGATCAAAGGCGGGGCCAACGGCACCCACCTCCAGCCGCCTGCACTCCTCCTCCCTCTGCTGGAGGCGGGCCTCGGTGGCCTCCACCCGCTGCCGGTGCTTCTCCCTCTCTCTCTCCCAGCGCTGCTGCTCCAGCCGCTGCTGCGCCTGCATCTTGTGGAAGGAGGCCAGCTCCTCCCTCTGCAGGGCCAGCGTGCGTTGCTTCTCCTGCTCCAGGAGGCCGTTGGCCCGGTGGCGCCCGGACGGCGAGGCCCGCTGCAGCTCCACGCGGCTGTCCCACTGCGAGACCACGGCCTGGGGGGGGACAGGCCATCAGGTGGAGGGTCTGTGGACCCTGGCGGGGGTGAGGGGACCGGCCTCGCTTACCTGCAGGCTGTAGAGCTGCTGGGAGAGCACCAGCACCCTGTCCAGGAGCTGAAAGGACAGAAGAAGGTTCACCTCCGCAGCGGCTGCCATGCTGTTCGGGGGGGGAGGGGTTACCTCGGCCTCGGGGAGGGAGGACGCCGCTCGGGTCCATCTGGCAGGACTGCAGCTGCTCTCCTCAACCTGGGCAGAAAGGGACACACACACACACACTGGGGCGTCACATGCCTGTCCCGGCGTTTCCAGGAGACAGCGGGGCGAGCGAGGGTGTGTTTACCGTCTGCTCCAGGGCGGGGCTGCCGCAGAGCCCCTTCAGCTGGGGGTCAGAGCTGGCTCTCTGGCTCCTGTCTCTGTTTCGACTCTCAGAAAAGTTCCTCTTCACGCTGCCATCTGGCACGCACACACACACACACACACACACACATCAGCAGACAGGCCGGCCCAGTGGGCGTCAGAGTGTCCGTCAGTGGGCCGACGGCTTGGGGTCAGGCTTGCGCTCTTACTGAGGATGGCGGGGCTGCTGTCGTAGCCCCCGAAGGTGACCGCCCGCCTGGGCAGATGCCCCGAGCCGCTGCCGTCCTCCTGCCGGGGGGCTGCGTCCTCCTGCCGGGGGGCTGCGTCCTCCGCTTTCCCTCTGTACTGCAGAAGGTTTTGGAGGTTCTCCACTGAAAGGTGTGAAATAGAGCAGCTGAGCGCAGACGCAGGCAGACGCGCCTGGGTTTAGGCTCCACGTACCCTCGGTGACGGCTCCTTTCAGCAGGGCCTCCACCTGCTGCAGCTCTGGGCCGTCCCCCCGCAGCAGCAGTCTGCTGCGTGACGCCGCCTCCTCCGGGCCGATCACAGACTCGGCCAGGTCCGCAAACAGCTGCAGCTTCTCGGACAGGGCCTGAGCGATGACCGCGTCCTTCTGACTCAGTTGTTCTGCAAGAAAAGACGAAAGAACGGTGACGGACGGGGGCGAGACCCTGCGAGCAGCAAAGGGCGCGCTGGCGCCCTCCAGCGGTCGATTTGAGCCAAGGAACCTTGAAATTCCTTGAATCTGGAAGCGCGCGCCTCCTCTTCCTCACTGACCAGCCTCTCTTCTGTGTGAGGACAACTACAACAGATATGGGGAAAAAAGGCGTTGGAACCAAACCCGTTGCTGGGGATCAAAACCTAAAGATCCTGACCTCTCCACAGCCTGCCGTATGTGCGCCATCCAGGTGTTTCGCTCCTCCTTGGAGGTGGTGTGGATCTCGTACATTTCTGGCTCGTTGGAGGAGGCACAGATGAGGAACATGGCCTTCTCCTCCTGGGCCACCTCCCTGACGATCAGCTTCTGGAGGGAGATGACCGACGGCTTGTTGTCCTGGACAAGGAGAAGATGGAAAAAACCCACTGAAACATTTATTTCCCCCGAGCTTCAGCTCGCACCGTCTAAACCAGTTGACCTACCACAGAGGCAAAAACGTATCTCTGGTCCTTCTCCTGCAGCAGAAGCAGAACGTCAGAGAGGAGCACCGCCAGGATATCTGTGGGGGCAGGAACAGGTTCCTCATCACTGCCAGCGGGGGGCGCCGCCAGGGACGGCACCAGGCGGTGGTGTCCAACCTTTGAGCCTGCCGGACGCAGCCTTCCAGCTGAGCGTGCCGTGGTGCAGCAGGCGCCTGCGGCCCTGCGCCAGGTCCTCCCTGCGGAACACGCGGCCATCTTTGAACTTCCCCAGCGCCTTGGGCTCCATCTTGTTGTGTATGTCTCGGAGTCGGGAGTTCTTCTGGTGGACGTTGACCCGGGCGTCCACCTGGACGATGGTGTCCTTGATCAGGCTGAGGCAGCGCGTCAGGTCCTGGTGCTCCTCTGTTTCAGCTGCAGGCGGGAACAGCCAGAGATGAGCTAGGGGTGCGGGAGCCCTGACGGGGGCCGGGGAGAGCTGAGGGGGGACCTTGGGTGTTGCTCAGGATGCGCTCCACCAGAACCGGGTACTTGGTGAGGCGCTGCGTCACCAGCAGGATGCACTCGGTCACTCCTAACCTCCGCACGATGGGCAGGTTGTTGATTTTCTAGGAGGAGGAGGAGAAGAAGCAGGGTTAGGGTTAGGCGTGGCGGGGCGGGGTGGGCGGAGTGGGCGGAGTGGGCGGGGGTTCCTCACTCTGATGACGTTGTGGAACTTCTTGTTGTTCTGTTTCTGTTCTTTGTAGTAGCTGACGGCCTCCGTGTGGCGGCTGCAGAAGTCTCCGTAGCAGTCCCTCATCTTCTCTCCCATTTCCCCTGAGAACTTCAGGAGCACACGGGTGGTGAGGGTGGAGCCCCCCAGCGCCGCCCGCGCCAGCACCGCCCAGCCCTACCTGCTGGGTGAGGACATCTGCCAGCCGGTGGACGGTGTAGTTCCTGTCGCCGGCCGAGCTCGGCCCCTCCCGCCGGCGCTCTTTGAGGCGGGACAGAAAATGGACGTGAAGCTCCAGCAGGTTTTCCAGGCGAGGGAACAGACATTCCAGCCTTCCCGGGTCCATCTGCAGGTTCTCCTTCAGCTCTCGGGCGTAGACGTGCAGCATGATCTTCAGCGTTCGGACGTGGTGCATCTCTGTCTGCATCAGCTCTGGGAGTCACGGGAGGAGGAGGAGGAAGGGGAGGAAGAGGCGTGAGGAAGAGTGAAAGAGGAGACAGAGGGGACGGAGAAGACGAGATGTCCGCCCTCACCATAAATCACATCCTGCCTCTTCACCGCTTCCCTGGAGAGCTTCCTCAGGTGCTCCTGATCCACGGCCAGGCTCCAGGACTCTGCCTCCAGGTCCTGGGCGTCAGACTCCAGGTCGGCCCTCAGGGCCGCAAACTGGGAGTCTGTGGGGGGGGGCAGGACGCTTGAGCTGCTGGCTTCCTGAGGGAGCTGTGGGAGTGGGCCAGCTCCAACAGGACACAGGCGACTGCTGTGGGCAGCATTTCGGCCCCACTCCCACACCCACACACACACCGGAGCCCCTCTGGGCCCCACTCACCTTCCAGGATGGACTCGGTGGTGGAGGGCGCCAGGGAGACGCTGTCGTCGGGGGGGCGTTTGGAGCGGAGGGCGTCCGTCTCGTCCATCTCTCCGGGGAGGGATCTGCCAGAAGGGTGCGGCGCACGTGCTCAAACGTGCACATTCAAAAAAACTGCTCTGAGCGGAGGGTTGGGGCCTCACCCGAAGCTGCTGCGGTGACAGAGGGCGTGGCCCACAGACGGGGAGAGGGTGCTGGCGTGTGGGTGGGTGCTGCTTCCCCTGGGACCGAGGGTCATGCCTGGGCTGCCCAGGAACCCTGGGGGGCCATCTGGGGCCTGCGACCAGGCTGGGTCCGTCTGCTCGTGCTCCCGATCCTGGTTCTGCAGCGCTGGGGGGAGGAAGACGGAAGGACAGGGGCATTAAAGGACAGAAGGACGGGGGCATTAAAGGACGGAGGACACACCTCCCTCCTCAGAGCTGCTTACCGGGCACAGGAGACGCCCAGGAGCCGGACCGGGCCGGAACGTCTCTCTGTGAAGACAACAGAAGCACCTTCAGACGCGCGCAGAGGCAGCTGCAGCCAGAGGGGGGCGCCGCCGCTCCCCAGGGGTGCGGACGCCTCCGAGCTGCCTCCTGCGGAGGCTCCTCCACCCGTAGGGGCTGGCCGCTCTTACCTTGCTCTTGCTGCTGGTGCACTCGCCCAGCAGGGACTTGCAGCTTTTGTGCACGTTCACGGCACAGTCTGGAAGGACAGGAACACAGAGCCGGCACAAGGTTAAAAGCACCACACACACACACACACACACACACACACACACACACACACACACACACACACGGAAGAAACGCTCATGTTGGTAACGCGGATGTTGGTACAACAGGGTAAATGCTAGCGCAGCGCTGGCTAGCAGAGTGGTGTCCAGGTGACAAAGGCTCCAGCCGCCGCGCTAGCACCTTCCCTGGCCGCTGTAGCCCCACCCACCCCGAGCAGCATCAATGGAGACAACCGCCGAGCACTCTGGAGGCAGGAATGCTGAAACCAGGCGCACAGGTGAAACATGGAGGACAAACTGACTGGAGGTGAGTCTGAACCCTGAGATATCTGCAGCTAACAGGCAGTAATGCAGCAACCTGCTGCACGGCTGCTAATACCACCAACAAGCCTTGAAGGCTGCACCGGGGAGCCAAAACTCCCGTAAACCATCTGAAACGGAGACCAAAGGTGGCGGCTGGCCAAGGCCTGACACGGTGATGCAAGCCAGGGTTCCTCAGCGGTGACAGGAAGCCGCTGACCTCACACACACACACACACACACACACACACACACACACACACACATGCGCGTGCTTCACACAAGTCAGCTCTATTTTTTCCAGCATCGTAGCGGCTCCTGTCAGCTGGCTCGCCGGCCCTTCACCGAAACCACCGCCGCCAATCTGCTGACGGCTAACCGAGCCGTCACGAGGGGTGTGAGAAGCGCCTGAGACGGAGTAGAGATGACAACAACCCCACGCCACGTGAAGACAGGACGCTACAAACACTCACGCCAGGACTTTATCTCTGGATGTGGACGGGTGGGGTGATTGGGGAGGATTTACTCCTCAGCCGTCATTTCTGGCCCCTGGTCCAAACACACGGGGCCGGGAAAAGTGAAGTGTTTGTATCCAGCCTATAAAATCCTCCCCACGGGATTTAGACCAGACGAACCCAGCGTGGATGATGTAGAGGTGCAGAGACGTGGAGGAGGTCAGGGATCCACAGAGGAGCCAGTGGGACAACAGGAGGATGAGATGCGGGGAACCAGGAGCCCCGGGTGGGGGCCCGCAAGCACCAGCAGAGCTGCCAGACCCTAAAACCACCTTTTACCCGGCCAGAAGGACCATTCGTAGATCGACCCCTGCTGTAAATGTGTCACAGCGCTCAGGTTTCATAATAGCCAGGTTGTTAGCTAGCAGCCAGGGTCAAATTAGCGCCGGCAAAGGGCGATTAGCTCCACAAAGCAACAATAAATGACGTCTAATGTGAGCCAGGTGGCTCGAACCACAGTCCTGGGACAACACCGGGGAAGGTTGGTCGGTTTTAACACCGGGGAGCGAGGTGAAAGCTCGGAATGCTGACTTTAGCCAACAATCACCTGTTGAGCTCCCAAGTCTGCAGCCGCAAGCACAAACAGGCAGAAGTAACGGGACTTGTGTAACACTCGGCCTCCGAGGCAAACCACTGCGTGCTTGCTTGTTTATATAAACAACACTTTAAGCTAATTAAAGCTAACTGCTTACCCAACTAAAGCTGGTATTTTCAAACAGAAGCGGTTCCAAGTACGCTAACAGGCTAGCCGACAGCGGCTAATCGTCAGCGGGCTGCGCGTTCAGAGCAACAAAGATTTAATTTCATTCGGGTCAGCGAGAGATAAAAACTGTAATAATAATTATCTTCGAGATCACACTTCCGAGAATCAAAAAGACCAACGAAACACGCAGCTCATCAGAGAAAGTGGAGAAAAAGCGACTTGCTTGCGGTTAGCATTTAGCCGCCAGGCTAGCTAGCGGTCAGGATGCCCGAGAGCGAAACAACGGGAGCGATCCACCTGATCCCCCCGGGACCAGGGGTCCGCCAGCCGCCTCACCTTCCCAGCAACACCCGCCTCGGCCCCCGATCGGCCGTGCTCGGAAAGCAGCGCAGTTGGTCCGAAAGGCGAACAAACCAGCCGGTCCGCGGAGGTCAGTACCGACGAGCCGTCCGCACCGTCCGGGCGCGCTGAGAACCCGCACGACGACGCGCTCCGCGGGCGGCCCCGCGGGGCCCCAGTTAAAGGGCCACTCACTGGTTTTTAGCAGCGCAACAGGTGTCAGAGGACGGCGTGAAAACCGTCGGAGAGGAGAGGAAAGGTGGGAAGAAACCCAGGGCGCGTGTGAGGAGGCTCTGCTCCGCGTCTGAGAGCGGGTCCGTGGGGCCCCGGGCCCCGGGCCCCGGGCCCCAGGCCCCGGGGGAGCAGCCCAGAGCGCACAGCCGCCCCGGAGGGGGGGGCCTTTGGCCTCCTGGGGAGGCTCCAGGTGGAGTTAAGGTGGAAAAAACAGTCAGGCATCAGTGAGGACAGCAGCGTGCTACGTGCCGTGCATGTCTGAGAAGGTGCCACCTGCTGATGGGCCCCTGGTTGATGCAGCTTCTCTGCTCGTGCACGCCCGGCGTGTGTGTGTGAGGCAGCAGAGCAGCTGTGTGTGTGTGTGTGAGGCAGCAGAGCAGCTGTGTGTGTGTGTGTGTGTGTGTGTGCCAGCCAAGCGTGGGCGCTACTCACTGGTGCACTGCAGGCCATGCTTCTTCTGCAGCGCCTGTGCTGCAGAGCGAGCAGGTGGCGCAGCTGGAGAAGGAGCCCGGCACCAGGCGGTGGCGGGCCCCTCCGGCCCCGGCCGGCCGGGCCCTCGGCCCCAGGCCCTTCTCCCGGTTCTTACTGCGGGGGGGAGAGAGACAGAGGGAGGTGAGGGGCTGCGAGTGGGCGGGGGCAGGGGCGGGGGGGGGGGCGGGCCCGGGCCCGTGCACCTTGTCCTTGTTGAAGGAGCCGGTCATCCTGCTCCTCAGGGAGCTCAGCGTCCTCCTCACCTTGGTGCCCTTCTCCACCTTCTCCGTGCGCTCCGCCTCGTCCTCGTTCCTGCTCACAGGAACGCACCTTTACCGGCTTGCGGGGCCGCGGGGCCCGCGGGGCCGGCTGGGGGCGGAGCGAGGGGACTTACTGGTTGGAGAGGAACTCGTACCAGGTGACGCTGGCCGTCTCCTTGGTGTCGGCCCGGCTGATCCTCTGTTTGGCTCTGACGGGAACAAGCAGAGGGAGGAGTCAGTCACGACTGGCAACCACAGCAGGGGGGGGAGGGGCTCGAGGACATCAAAGCAATGGGAAAGAAGATCAAAGGAAGGTTGGAGATATCGAAAAGATGAAAGCAGAGAAGAGAAAATGATGAAGCAAACACAATGTGCCAATGCATGATAGATTTCACACACGTTTGGTTTCTCTGTGCAACAAGTGTTGCATGCAATCATGTTTATGTTCACACACATGCAGCCCAGCCACATACACATGCACACACACTCTCTCTCACACACACACACACACACACACACACGCTGTGAGCTGTGGTCCAGACCTTCTCCTGTTTACTCACCCGTGATAGAGCCTGAGCTCCTGCAGAACCTTCTGTACCATCAGCCTGAGACAAACAAGGTTGCAGGAGAGGAGGAAGAGAGGAAAAGAGGAAGAGAGGAGAGGAGAAGAGGAGGAGGAGGA
>CAAE01014995.1:1294886-1352034 GCA_000180735.1 Tetraodon nigroviridis | reverse complement strand
TGGGGGGAGGAGGTGCAGGGGTAACCCTCCTCCTCCTCCCCCAGCAGCTTCCTCTTTTCTGCCTGTGGAACTGAAGCCCTGACTCACATGTGACTCTGTCCCTCGGACGAGTGCAGGTTTTCTTCGGGACACACCTCTTCTGACACACACACACACAGCAACAAACAGTCAGAAGGTGCGTGTGTGGCCCGACCGCCGGCTGAGCGTGTCAGTCACGCGCTCCGACCAACCTCCTGTCGCCCGGGCAGCCTGTTTGGACGTCTGCACCACGCGGGAAATGAGGGCGGCGCGGGAGCCCTCGTCGGTGGCGAGCATCCCCGAGGACGCACGCCTGAGGTCGGCCTGAGGTCCAAGAAAAATACAGAAATGAACATGATACATCTTTAATGTAACATCGCCTCTCTTTTTCCTTTCAAACATCCCTAAATATCAGCATTTTAAAGCTAGTTTCTACTCCTGCCGGCGTATGGTATTCATCCGCTGCAGGAAATAGTCCCCAGAGTGCATCTTCCTGTTTCTGTAACTCCTGATTAAGTATCCCAAATGTGGAACTAGAAACTAAAAAGAACACATTTTTTGTAGTGCAGGAACAAAACTGTGTGTGTGTGTGTGTGTGTGTGTGTGACGTCTCACTGCTGTGCCGCTGTCTTCGGGCCCGTCGGTCCGGCACCGTCGGCCTCGTCTCCAGGGTGCTGCTGGAAAAGAGCCGCTCGCTCGTCCTCGTCTTCATCCTCTCTCTCTCCGTCACTGTCCATGGCTGCGGTGTCCAGACTCAGCCTGACACACACACACACACACACACACACACACACACCAAACATTAGCGGATGCAGCTCTCTGGGTCTGAGGGGGGGTGAAGGAGGCACCCACCTCCTCCCCAGGTTGAGGGGGGACACGGGGACGCCCCAGCTGTGCCTCCGGGACGTTGACAGGGACCTGACCAGGATGGGGAAGCTGTCCGTGTCCCCGTCGGCGTGCGCGTCGTCCTCCGCCCCGCCGGGGGGTCCATGGTTTCCAACAGTCCGTTCAGATCGATGGTCAGGTCCAGCCCCCCCGCGGGGTCCGCCGGCTCGCCCCGGTCAAATACGGACCCCCCCGCCGCTCTGGGGCTCAGCTGGGTGACCACGTACCTGTGACCTGGAGCGTCCGGGGGTCGCTGGGGGTCAGAGGTCACCTCCGGGCCAGCCGGCAGGCTCTGGCTCTCAGCAGGGGGGTTCCAGGATTCCCGGAGGTCTCGGAAGTGCTGGTAGTCGTGGGAGGGACCGAGGCCCGGCGGGTCGTCCCCGCCGTCGCAGGGACAGTCGTAATCGCTGACTACCGAGCTGGTTTCCTGCAGCGCACCAGGAGGGAAGCAACAGCGCACACGTCAGCAGCCGCTCAGGCTGGGCGGCTGTTTCAGGGCCGCTTCAGGGGCGGAGCCAGGCGGCCAGGACCAGTCGGAGGCTGGCGGGGGGGTGGCGAGGCCGCACCGCCGGCATTTCCGCTAAAAGGCTTTGAGTTTCCAAACAGCAGAAAGTACTTTCACAATGAGTGTGCAGGAGGTCCCGGTTCTCCTCCCGACCCCTGATCCAGGAAGCCGGAGGTTCCAGTCAGGTGCTTCCAAAAAACCCCCCCAGGACCCGCAGAGATGCCGATGCTAACATGCTAAACACCAGCGTTACCTCGTCGTCCGGGCTGCTGTGGAAGAAGGCGTCCTCAGCGATGGAGGCGGGCGGCAGCGAGGCGGACGAGCCTGCGTCCCCGGGCGGGTGGACGCCGGGAGACGCGCAGGGCTGGACGCATGGCTTACACTCGGACGCTGCGGGGACAGAGCAGCACGTCAGCGCAGGCGCAGCAGCTGGTCCTGGTTGGTTTAGGAAAACGTGTGTGTGTGTGTGTGTGTGTGAGAGAGGTCCTGCTGAGTAGAATCCAGATCCTGGATCCTTCCACGGCAGCATCCAGAGACGCTCCCATAAACACAGCGACACACACACGCCTGCGCCTGAATTACGGCCCCAGGCTGCAGGTCTGGCAGCGGCCCCCCCACCCCCCCTTCCCGGCTTCAGGCGGCGCTGCTCCAGGTCCAAATCCCCCCCCGGTGTTTAGTGTAAGCGGGCTGACACGCGGCCTCGGCGCAGGCTGGATGTTGTCTTGTGGCCTTTTATGGTTGGCCTCTGCTATCGGCGACACATCAGGATACAACAGCAGCGTCTGCACGAGTGTGTGTGCGCGTCTGCGTGTGCGCGTTGTCAGTCACGTGACCGTTCCCAACCACTCTCTGCATCTCGGATATAAACAGCTGCAACTTTTACCGTTACCAGTATCTGATGCACAGGCCCGGAAATGAGGACATCAAAGGGCCAGCACGTGTGTGTCAGAGGTGCACGGCAGGCCCAGCAGACGCGGGAGCGCCGACCGGTACCGACACCCACCGATTCCGACGCACCTGCCGGGTTTTTAGGGTGCAGACAGAAAGAGACGATCACAGAAACACGGATCGGCTCCATCAAAGAACATCAAAAACCCCCACCTCTAACACCGCCTGCACAAAAACACGACTGGTTTAGGTAGCAGTGACATTTCATGACCTGCATCACACACACGTGTGTGAGAGAGAGAGAGAGAGAGAGAGAGAGAGAGAGAGAGAGAGAGAGAGAGAGAGAGAGAGGGGGAGAGAGAGAGGGAGAGAGAGAGAGAGAGAGAGAGAGAGAGAGAGAGAGAGAGGGAGAGAGAGAGAGAGAGAGAGAGATGCATGTACCGTGCAGGAGAGAGCAGAACACAAAGGCCTGAGATGAAAACCTCTGTCCTCTCAGAGAGCAGCAGCCTTTGATCAGAAACCTGCCGTCTGAAGGTGCAGGATGGAAACCGGCCGCAGGCGGAGACCCGGAGCCGCTCGCAGGGGTAAGAAACCGTCGTTTCCCCTCCTCTGGGTTCAGTGAAAGCGCCAAAACTTCGCTCCGCTAACAGGATGAGTAATCAGAGCAAAGAACACGTCTGAAACGACTGTCGGCTCACGCGCAGCAACGGTTGCACACTACCTGCGGTCGCCTCCACGCCTGTCCGCGGCCGCCACCCGGCCCACCCCCCACGCCCACGCGGAAAGAGCGAGCGTCAAGCCAGCCGGCGTACCTCTCTTGAAGGACCAGCGCTTCATCCAGAGCTTAGAGAAGGAGGGCCAGGAGTTGTTGAGGGGAGAGTCGGCCATGACGGCGCTGCTCGCTCGCTCCGGCTCACACTGGGGCTACGGCACGATCGCCCAGGGAGGGGAGGAGAGAGAGAGGGAGGGAGGGCGCGCGCGCGAGAGAGAGAGCTGTCTGTTTGGGGATTACCTCCCTAAAGACTCCGGTCGGAGGAGAAGAGGGGAACTCTCCTGATGAGGGAGGACACGTCCATCTGATCTGGGTCCAGGATTCAGACCCAGGCGCCATCAGGCAACGCTTCAGAATGTGGATTTACCAACCAGGAGACTTCACAACACCACCAAGTGTCCCCTTTTACAGACGACGCTCTCTTCTATGCCTTATTTATTCCCCTCAGGCCTCCTTTTGACTGCGGTTGTCATAAAAACTCCAGTTGTGTCAGAAAACTCTCAGATCAGCAAAGTGACTGAAAAACAAGCGTCAAATGAGCTTTTATTCCCCACAACTACCTCATCGGCCTGTCAATAAACGCTGAGTATTTCCTCATGTAACAGACCTCACGCACGCGTCTGCTTTCACTTGTGCCTTTTATCAAAATGAGTTTCCAGACATGAACCTGAAGTGGTTCTTCTGCACCAGCACTTCTCACAGACGTGCTGGAAGCCCAGAAAAACGCGACTAATCGCCCTGAGAAGTCAGCAGCTTGTCTTTTCTTTCTTTTCATAGTGCTGCAGAAACAAATGTGCGGTGGGTTCAAACTCCAGAGTACGTGATAATGAAAACACACACACACACACACACACACACACACACACACACACACACACACACACACACACACACACACACACACACACACACACATCCTGAGTGAAGGCTGTCAGACGCGAGAGGGAAAATCTGTCTTTTCCGGTCCTAAATCAGCGAAAGTCAGCTGGAGGGCGTCCCAAACCTCCCCCCTCCCGCCGCGGAGACCCGAGCGGGCCGGGGCGGCGGCGAAGCCGGGCTCGACTCACCGGTTCTGGGCTGGAGGCGGACGAGCCGCGGCGCCGTCGCTTCACCTCCCGGCTCGAGCTCCGAGGACTCGCCGCGCGCGCCCGGCGCCGCGCGCGTGCTCACGTGCGCGCGAGCCACTTGAGGTCAGGTGGGGAGCGTCCTCGTGACCTCAGCGCTCTACGGAGGCAGAGACGGAAAGAACCGAGCGAGAACCCGAGAACCAAAGCCAGGAAACGCGAAGCCACTGAAGCGCGTCGGTAATACTGATGAAGGAACAGGGTTAAAGAGGCAGATATTGTTCTCATTAGTTTTTATAATTAATCCCAGAGAGACAAGAGAAAGAGAAAAGTGTCACTACTCACATTACTTTTTGAGATAGATGAGATTTTTGAGATTTTTTTTTGCAAACGTTGCTTTTTCCTGAATGACAAAACTTTTCTTTATTGCAGATGAAACTGGGGGTCAAATGAGGACGTTTCCGCCCCCAAGAGACTGTCTCTGGGTACTGCACTCACAGTTAATAGCAGGATTAAAAAAAATCCATCCAATTCAAATTAACCAAGCATGTTGACAATCTCGACATTTTAATTAAAAAAAGAAGAAAAACAGGCTTTAGACGTAGACGCGCCACCCGTTTGGCCGCTAGGGGGCGCTGCGAGGTCAGAATCCACGGAGCCGCCGCTTTAACGTCATTTAACCAAGTAAATAAATATCTAAACAAACTTCTCAGCTTACAGTAAAGGGTCGTGAGATGAGACGTCTTTTCCAATAATTTTATTCATAATTTTAATATAAACAGTTAATTGTTGAATAATTTACACACAGCAAGATTTTTTATTCTCATATCATTGCAACATTTTCTGTACATGTCACTACTTGGCTCTCCTTTGAAAACATAGAAAAAATAAATTGTCAAGCGTTCATTTAGTCATGGCACATTTTTGATCCTGTACAATATGCATGTATTCGTGTGTGTGTGCGTGTGTGTGTTGATATACGCGGTACATAAAGATAATGGCACATCTGGATCCAGTGTGAGCGATGTAGCGCTTCCTGTTGGGTTTGGACTGTACAGACGCGCCGATGACGCCCGATGCTCACGCCACCGGAATCAGCCTCGTCATCGGCTATACATCGACCGGAGGTATCCTGCGGGACCCTGACCCTGGGGACCACCGACGGGCAGCCGGGAGGAGGAAGAGGAGGAGCGATGGGAGGTGAAGAAAGCTGTGGTGAAGAGAGAGAGGCGCCGGGACGGGACAGAGCGGGTGAGTAAACTGGAGCAGACCACTGGCGAGACGGGCGACTATCGGGGTCTGCAGAGGCCAGCACATCCTGGCACCGCTGAAGACCCCCCCAACCCCCCCAACCCTACAGTTTCAGGACCACCGGCTGATCAGCCACCAGCGTTTAGCTTATTCATCATTTCATCAGTCGTTTCCTCTTTCAGGAAGGAAAAATAAAGATGTGCAGTGGTCTTTTCCAGTTTTTCACATAAAAAACACACATTTGCAAACTAAAAACACACATCTGTCATCAGAACAACATGGAGGCGAGTCGGGGGGAGGAGGGAAAGAGAGAAACAGAGAGCGGGAGAGAGGGGGAGAGGGGGAGAAGGCTGCTGTGATCTGGAGCGCCAACGTTCTGAGCATGCGTCGTTGTGGGAGCGCAGGGGGGTTTACTGGTTTCAGGCCACGACCAGACTGGAAGTGTGCTGCTCCAGTTTGGCTCCCAGTGGGGGGTCGGAGGAGTTGGGGGGCAGAGGTTTGCAGCGAGGAGAATCTGCCCTCCAGACTGGCTACAGGAGACCAGGTACCAACGAAGGAGTTTCCAGAACTCAGCCAGTGCTTTGTTCTCACTCCAGCTTTGATGTGACACACGCTCCGCCCAGTCAAAGATCAAAGGCCACGCTTCCCTCCAGTCAAGTGCTTTCTGTGTTTCAGGGGCCGCTGCTATTTACAGTTGGGAGCTGATTTCAGTTCTTTTCACATCATCTTGTGTGTTTGTTTTTCTTTGCGTGTGTTTTGTGGCGCCGCCGTCAAAACTGTTGAAGCAGACAAAAACAAAAAACTCTGTAGCGTGAAAAGACCCCGCTGATTTCATTCATTTTCTGTGCACGGAGGAAGGAAGAGCTGAGCAGGGGAGACGCGAGTCGGACACTTTCCTTTGGATGGACAAAAAAACAACACACAAAAAAGAAAATCAGCGTTATGATTTGGAAATGATCAGTACAGTATTTCTGAAAACCCCAAAAGACAGGATTAATGAAGAGGGGACACAGGGACACACGAGGGCCGGGGGGGACTCGGTCCCAGCCAGGCACTGCGGCTTTGCTCTGCTGTACTTCCGCCCGCCCCTAGGGGGCGGTCCAGGCAAGGTCAGGCAGAAACGGGGGGGTTCCTGGTTATCAGAGGGGGCTAATACAGTTGGGACTAGTGAAAAGGGTTTTTTAGGAAGGGGGAGGTTGAAAACTTGTCCTTTTCTCCACTTTGCCGTTAGAAAGTACACAGTTTGCTCTTCGTCTGCCTCCCTGAGACAAAAGTTACAATCTAGAGTTCATGTCTATAATTATGGCACACAGGCTCTTCCTCTCCTCCTCCTCCTCCTCCTCTTAGGAGCTCCAAACCAGCCACATGCCCAAACACCCAAATCCACGGGGGTAGAAAATAAAGGTTTTCTGTTGATATTCACAGTAAAAAAAGATACACAAGCCATGAAAATGACAGCTACCGGGGCCTCTGGAGGGGAACCAGACTGGTTCCCCACCAGTGAGGGGAACCAGACTGGTTCCCCACCGGCCTGCTGGTTCCCCACCAGTGAGGGGAACCAGACTGGTTCCCCACCAGCCTGCTGGTTCCCCACCAGTCTGGGCGGATCTACCAACAGGCTAGAGCCGGTTCTTCCAGCACGACTACAGTAACGAAACAAACGCTTCCCTGGACAGCCAGTTGGGTTCTGAGGCCCCAGGGAAGAGCCACCCGGAGGAGCCGAAGCCAGCGGATGAAAGGATGAAACCGAAATGTGAGGAGGAGCTGTGAACCAGAGCCAGAAGGCCTCGGCCCGCGGAGCGGAGGGGTGGGACCCGGGGGGACGCTGCAGGGGGCGATGCTGGAGTCCCGGACTCCTTCCTCCATGTGCACTGAGGTAGACTCTGATGAAAACACAAGGACAGCCGACCAACTAACCGCCGACGACCACGTACAACAACTAAAAACGCCTTAAAAAACCCTCCACTAAAAACGGTGTTCACGCCGCCACCAGCAACAGAATAAATATCGGGTGTGAGCACCTACGGGCGCTGTTTCCATTCCGTTTGCGGACGTGTGTGAGATGAGAGTCCCGTAAAATGACAGAAGCTGGCTAAAAACAACGCGGCTGAGATCAGAACAGCCTGGCAAAGAGTGTGGCGCTGTGACAGGACGCTGTTCAGGCAAGACTGTTCTTTTATCTGACACGGCCTCAGAAGCTATTTACAAGTGGCCAAGGGCCCAGGTTTTAGGCTGTGGTGAGCTCATATTTACATCTTCAGGAGCTAACGGCGGCTAAAGCACCAGGTCAACACTGGAGCTCCAGACCGGACCGTGGGACAGAGCAGAGGGATGGCTGGCTCCAAACCACGCTCCCTACCAGCCGAGAACAAAGCTGTCAGCGCCGCGCGCGTGTGTGTGTGTGTGTGTGTGTGTGTGAGATTCAGAAGGCACTGAGAGAAGATGGAAGCAGCATCGCGGTTTTCTTCTGCTCCGATTCCGTGTTCTCGCGCTGACGGAAAGCTGTTCGAGCTTCGGCTAAGCTAGGCTGCCCGACAACCGCAGCCACGCAGGGATGTGGGAACAGGCCCATCCGGCCTCCAGCGTTGTTACAGAGCGAGGGAAGGACGACATCGGCAGGAAAAGGCCGAGAGTCGGCGGAAAATTTCACATCCGATCCTTCAACGCCCACGAGCCAACCAGCAGTTCGGACTAAATCCTGGAATGTTGACCTGAGTGAAAGAGCTGCTGCACGGTGTGCTGCATGTGATAGCAGGGGCTAATAGGATTACCAGACGCTGACCCGCCCCGCACAGCCCCACACTTGAAATTTTCCATATTTCCCACCCATCCGGAAAATGTGGAAATGTCCGACAGTGAGTGTAAATGGCAAAGGTCGCCGACCTCTAAGACCTGCTGCTGAGTCTGCCCTCTGACCAACAACAGGCATCCGTCTGACACTCAGAAACACACACAGGTGCGCGGAAACCATCTCGCCCTTCTACAGGTCCATGCCCGGCCCGTGCCGCGTAACGTCGCCCCCTCCTGGTCGGTAACCGAACGAAGCGCTGCCGCCGAGAGCACTGATGGTGGGTTACTGTGGTTTCTGGAGCTATAAAAGTAAGAAAATAAAAACTAGAAAGAGGAGAAAAACTGGCAAACAAAATACCAGCAAAGCTTCAGAGGAAAATATTACAAATATCAACTATGTACAAAAACATCAATATGTCATATATATAAAACATTGGCACAAACGCACCAATATTCCATATATACAATATATATATTATATGTATTTATTTCTATTCCCACTAAAATATCTCAAAGCAGCAGCTGTTGGTCAGTTTGAAGAACTCCAATTGTTTAAATATCCTTCAGGCATGTAGTGAGGAGAAGAGTGAAAACAATGATAAAAGCTAATAAATTAAAACCTTACACCAAACACCCTCTGAATCTGTGTGTCGTTGGAATTCTGCAGGAAAAAAAACAAACAAAAAAACAACCCAGAAGCGTTTCTGTAGGAAGAGATGTTTGTTCTAAGACCGAGTCTCTTGGAGTCGTCCCACCGTTCTGAACTGGTTAAACTGGGGTTGCTCAAAGGGAACGAGTTTAGGTGCCGACAGACACTTGTGTGTGTTTATAGGCCACATCCAGGAAGGCCACCATCTGTGTAACAATATTTACCTTCAAAATAAAAAACCAGAGAGAGAGAGACAGCGGAGAAAAGCAGACAGTTGAGGAGAAGAGGAGGGCGAGTCTTGAGGTGGAGCGTAAGCAGCCTTCTTGGTTTGCTGTGTTCACAGGTTGCGTTTCTGCTCTTTTGGGTTGAGTCCAGAAACGTGGCGATGGGGAGACGCGCAGGTCAGCCCGGACCTGGTCCCAAGTGTGTGGAGGAGGGTCCGAGGGCCGCGCCCAGTCCGTGTCCGTCACCGGCCTTTGTTGGCAGCCGTGAGAAAGAAAATATCCTGAGATCTGGCGAGGTTTTTTCTTTTTTTTGTCTTTTTTAAAGGTTTCTCTAAGAAAATAATGAGAAGGATACAGAAAAAAATACCGACTAAGAAGCACGGGAGGGTGGGGGAGGAGGGGACGGGTCCTTTTAGAAAACAAATGTTAGGAAGGGCTGGATCTGGGTAGCGATAAGATTCGTCCGTTTTTCTTGCCACCGTTCATGTGTGTGTAGGGGACGTGCTCCTCGTAGTTCCCCCTGAGGGCCACCGAGGGCCCGCTGTCCCTGCCTAGGCTCTCCTCTCGCTGCGAGTAGGAAGACGGGTCCAGGGGGATGCTCTCCATGTTGTCCAGGTCCAGGTCGAACTCCTCCGTCTCGGGGACCTTGTTCTCCTCGCTGTAGAAGAAGGACACCTCCTGGAAGGACGGGTGCAGGTCCTCCCGCAGCATCTCGATGATCTCGTGGAACATCGGCCGCATCTTGGGGTTGTACTGCCAGCACATCTGCATCAGGTTGTGCCTGGAAAAATAAAAAAACAGAAATCAAATCAGGTAAGTATCTACGTTACAGTCATCGAATCGAAGGGATTCACAGCGGGAGGGACCGTTCCCGATGGCTTTCGAGCTGCTGCATCTACTCACATCCTCTCGGGGCAGTTGTCAGGCCTGTCCAGAGAGCCTCCGTCCATCACAAACTTGAGAACCTGTTCGTTGGACAGACCCTGGTACGGCTGCTCCGCTAACGTGCTGATCTCCCACAGCACCACGCCAAACGACCTGAGGACACACCAGGCCACCGTTGGAGCAAAGGGGGACTGAGAAAAGGGGGGCATCCCACCGGCGGGGCTGCGGCTCACCAGCAGTCCGAGTGGGCGGTGAAGACGCCGTCCTTCAGGGACTCCGGAGCCATCCACCGGACAGGAAGCAGACCCTTCCCTCCTTTGCGGTAGTAGTCGGTCTCGTATATGTCTCGGGTCATACCGAAGTCTGGAACGGTCACAGACGCTGAGGATGAGGATCGGCTCCGGAGTACGCACAGATTTTAAAGAAAAAAGCCGAACAAGCGTGGGCACCTCCGATCTTGACGGTGAAGTCTTCAGCCACCATGCAGTTCCGGGCTGCCAGGTCTCTGTGGACAAACTTCTTGGCGTTGAGGTAGGCCATGCCGTCTGCGATCTCTGCAGCCATCTGGATCATCTCCTTCAGCGTCGGTGGTGGACGGCCTGAGGGGTTGTTCTGCAAAAACACACACACAACGACAGAAACAGGTAAGAGATCCCTCCCTGATGCGTGTGTGTGCATGAAAGAGGGGAAACTAATATTTGGCTGAGTGTCATCCCCACACACCTCTGAGTCTGGCCTGAGGCTGCGTAGGTAGCTCTTCAGGTCCCCGTGGGTCATCAGCTCCATCACCACCAGGGTGGGCTGACCTTTGGATACCACACCCAACAAACGCACCTGCGCAGAGAACAAGGTGGTGGTCCCCCTCAGATACACAGGCCGACAACAGCGGCAACCCTAATCTCCAGATTGCCCTGTGCGTGTCTCCTCCTGGCTCGTACCACGTGGTGACAGCTGAAGGCCTTCATCACCGAGGCTTCGTTCAGGAACTCGATCCTCTCCCGCAGGCTCGCCGACTCATTGACCGTCTTGACCGCCACGCGCGTCTCTGGGTCTCCTTTGACGATGTCCTTGGCGATTCCCTCGTACACCATGCCAAAGGAGCCTTGTCCGAGCTCTCTGAGCAGTGCGATCTTCTCCCGAGGAACCTCCCACTCATCGGGGACGTAAACTGCACCAAACACACACAGGTGACAGTGAAGTGAGCTCAGGTTGGGCCAGCCTGGTGTGTGTGTGTGTGTGTGTGTGGGGCGCTGGTGGTCTCACCGTCATTGGCACTGAGGTACTCGGGGTTGGAGGAGGCGATCAGAGGTCCTGTTGGGCCTTCGGTCTGCCTGCAGCAGCGGAGAGAGAGTCAGCCTTTAGGGGTCTGATTTAGAGGAATCTAAGCAAAACGCCCACTAAAAGGTGTTTGATTCAGTTCATTCAACCCAAATCCTGATATTTACAAGTTAAAGGCCTAAAGATTTCCTTTTAGTTTAGCCGGCACGGCGAGGGATCTTACTTTTTCTTGAAAACCACAAAGACGCCCACTCCCACAAAGAGCAGCAGGATGAAGCAGATGATCGGACCCATCACGATCCAGACGAGGCCAGGATCAGCTGGAACACACGCAGAGGCCAACCGTCAGTTACCGCAGCAGGAACACCTGACATGCAGGAAACACCGAGGCGGGCGACACCCGCGGCCTTACGGTTGGGCACGAAGAAGTGGGTGACCTTTGTGAAGGAGCCGTTTCCAGCCAGAGAGGTAGCGCGGACCCACACGCTGTAGTTCCCGGGTTGCACCAGGGACAGCTTTGTTCCGCCTGTTTTCTGGTAGGCTGGCCGTGATACACAAGCTGTGTGGACCTGTGTGAGTGGGACAAATCAGAGATAGTAACAGGCATTTCTACTGAGCCTCCCCGTTGGGACAAGACAGCGGTTGTATTTTAGTGCACTTTCTGTCTTGGTAACTATGGTAACAGAGTCCTCTAGGTCAGGCAGTGCAGCAAAGAGTACAAATACATTTGTACACACAGAGCTAATAAATAACAACAACAACAACAACAAGAATAAGCATGCAGACAGACACACTCATATACATGTTTTTCAGTAGTTAGTCGACACTGACCTCTGTGTCTCCAACCTTTCCATAAAACACTTCATAGAGGATGATGAGGCCATTTGGGGATTCAGGTTCCTTCCACTTGATCAACACGTAGGGGGGCTCGGCCGCCACTATCTCGTGGCTCACCTCGTCTGGAATATCGTCTGCTTTCTCTGTGAATCCGCACAATCAACACACATGACGGGCTTGTCATTACTTCTCTGAACACCCAGAACATTCCACACGGTGTGACAGCAGCATCTGAAGCGTATCAGCCGCGGTGTTAGCGCCCCTACCCTCTGGCATGGTGCGGGCGCTGACGCGGGTCTCCGTGCTGCAGCGCTTCAGATCGGTGGCATGGTTGCAGGCCATGATCTCAATCTTATAGCTGGTGAAATGATGCAGGTTGGAGATGACGGTCGACTCCTTGGAGAACACGTTCAGCTCCACCTGAGCAACAAAACGAGAGCTCAGTTCCTCAGATTGTTATAAACAAGTATGCTTCAGAGACAATACTTTAGCGTCTAGAAGAAGCACAAAGCTGAAAGTATGATTTGTAATGACAGATAGTAAAGGATGACCATTTCTTACTTTTCCTTCTTCTTCTTCTTGATTTGGAGCGGGTGTGGTGGAATTGAGCAGCACATTGGAAACTGTGGTGAGGGAGAAGGTCGACTGTGTGGCATTGGCCACTCCCACAGACCTACGCCGACGAGATGGTCTGAAAGAGCGAGAAAAAAATCTAGTCAAATGGGGCTAAAAACCCGAGGAACATTTAAATAATGTTCAGACATCTGCCATGGAGAAGACGGAGGCAGACGTCAGGTCGATAAACAAGCCTGCAGTTTCAATCGTGACCACTCGATGGTGACAATCGAGTGCTTCTCTTCACCAACGCGTGTAAAGACAGAATACACACCAAACACAGGCGGACATGGGGTTCAGCTATTAGGTCTGCTTAAATAATTCAGAGTGCTTTTTACCCACCATAGTCTAAAGAGGAAAAACAATGTTTTCTGCCACTTTTCTGCATGACAGTTGTCCTTTCCTGCGTGGAGCCAGCGCATGCCCGGCGCCACACAGAGGTTTCAACTGCTGCTGAGGTGTGTGAGAGCTTGAACATTAGTGGAAACGACAGTCCGCATGACTGCACCCCAGACTGGCATGAATGCTAATGGTTACAGTACTCACTCCTCCGGGGAGGCAAAGGGAGACTGTGGGTGTTGTATGTGTGTCAGGAAGGGTCAGCAGGGATACAGCGGGCTCAAATAATCCCTGCTTCCCCCATTAACCCCCCTCAAATCAGTGCTCTCTGCAAAAACAAGAACCAATATACACACACACACAAAACAGAAGTGTTTCTTTACCTGATCTCAAAGACTTTATTGTGGAGATAGTTCTCAAAGGTCTTGCGGTATTCTATCTCTTCCTGCTCCTTCTTCAGCTGGTTGTCAGTCTTGGGGCAGGCACAGCACCTGCCCTCCGAGGTGGGCTCGCCCGTGTCGTTCCACTTCTCTTCCTTCTTGCTGTCCAAGTGCGTTGGTGTACGAGACGGCAGCTTCATTCCTTCGAGGGAGAAGCATGTTTGTTAGGTGATTTGTTGGCTCGGAGGACAGACGTGAGTGAGGTGGCGTGCAGCTGGGAACCTTGGAGGCAGTAGTCAAACTTGTACAGGTCTTCGTCCTCAGACTGTTTCTGACAGATGACTCGGTAGTGGGTGATGTTGCCGTTGGGGCTGGTGGGAGGTTTCCACTTCAGCGTGATTTGAGAGGAGGAGTTGGAGGAGGAGATGGGGTCTAGAGGCTCCGAGGGCTCTAAGGTGGGTGAAAGAGGATCATGAGAAAACAGAAGCCATTTTGACAGTCCAGAGAACAGTGCTAAAGTGGTCTAATCTCTGTAAATAACATTGTGAACTGTTAGAAAATAAACGGAGGCAGCAGCGGGACTCACTGGACGCGTTGGTCCGGACGTAGACGATCTTGCTCTTGGCTCCGTGCACCTGGTGCTCGTCAGAGGCGGACAGCTGGGTTTTGACCATGATGGCGTACTGGGTCCAAGGCTTCAGCGATTTGATCAGGTGCCGAGGGTCATCCGCCTTCTTGCCCTCCGTGGGGCGAGGCGGAGGGTCCACATCAGCGATTGCCCAGCTGTTAGAGCCGCAGGCGTCCTGTCCGTCAAATTCTGTCACATTCCTGTACGGACTGGAACACAGAAAGGAGGAGGAGAGCGGCAACATAAATATCAGCCCATGAAGCACTTTCTCTAGAATCAGATATGACAATAAAGTTCCGAAGACCTGGTGTGAATGAATCTCGGAAAAACACTTACGCCTCTTTGTAGAGAACCATGAAGCCAAGCAGATCCCTGAAGTCTGGGGGCCAGAAGGGCTCCCACTTTAACATGATAATATTTGAGGACGTCTTGATGGACGTGAACTGCAGCTGCTTGGTCTCGCCTAAAACACACAGAGGCTGATGATGAACACGCCATTCCATCGGCGGATTTAAACAAAAGCTCATTCTGCCTTGCTCACAGGACGCTTGGTCTCCGTTGGTGCGTTCGGCGATATCGTTCTTTTGGTTGCGGCTCTCTGTGCCCGTTACCTCCACCATTTTTTTGATTTCAGACATGCAGAGTTTGGAGTTGTAGTGGAAGAACGTGCGGCCGCGTTGAATGGTGAGGTTGTGCTTGGACCAGTCCCATAGCTCGCGCAGATTCTGGTTGTCCAGAGCGTGGAAAGCGTAGGTGCTATTGGAGACGGAGAGAGGAATTAAAACACTAAGCACCTGATTGGTGACGTATACACATTCGTGTACTGCTGGAGGGATATGGAACAACTTACTCTATTTCCAGATGTTCCCCCTTAATGACTCTTAGCTTGCGTAGGAAGGACAGGGAGACGAGGGCGTACGCTCTGCGAATAGTCAGGTAACCGGTGATCTCCTCAATCTGGCCCAAGCTGGACTCCAACTCAGCTGCAATGTTGTCTGCAAGACATTGTTTATGAAAAACACGCATTTAAACAACAGTAGAGACTGCATCGCAAGAGAGAGAGAGAGAAAGAGAGAGAGACCCAATCTGGTAAAACTGGGGGAGCAGAGAATCAAAGGCCTCCACAGGAGGTGAAGTAGAGTAAGACTCACTCCCGCCTCGAATCTTGATGATTAAGTTGCCATGGAGGACAGTGCAGCCTCTCAAAGCCTGAGCCGAAGTTACGGAATCGATGGTTTGGTTTCCCAAGCAGAGTTTAGGGCACAGGCCTGCGCACGGAGAACAGGTCAACCTGCACAGAGAGGGACAGCCGTGAATCCAGGAGCCAAGGTGTTCCCAGGCCTGATGGAGCGTTTGCTGACCCTCTGTGGGTGTAGGAAATGTCACGCTCAGACTTCTGAACAATCATTTCATTTTAAGGCAAACAATTGGCGTGTTTACTGGAGATGGTCAGGAAGAAACATGCCAGGAATATTTCTGAGTGCAGATATCAAAGATCGAACGAGGCAGGACTGTGTGGCACGAGAAAGGAATGCGCGCTGACATAATGGCGAGGCGTGGGCCGAGGATGGCGTGCTGTGTTTGACGGCAATGTTCAATGGAATTTGTTCAACTTTGCAGGATTAAAAACTGTTCAATAAACTCTTCTGATTTCACAGGCAGCCAGCTCCAGCAGGTGAAGGCTCAGGAGTCTCTTGACTGAAAACAAACCGCCGCGCATGTGGTCAAACACAATGATGTGTTTGAAAATTAAAAAAAAACAAAAAAAAAACCCAACTGCGTGTGAAATTTTCAATTATTTAAATACTTCTTATGTCTACTACGTCTCTCTACCACACCTGGACCAAACACTAGTGGCATCTGTCAACAGTCTCCTGATTCTCCTCCTCTTTCCTGAGCTTAGGCACGTAACCACACATGCGCACGGGGGCCCTGGTGGTTCGGCCTTTCAGGAAATTCATTCAGAGAAGACGTCTTTACGCACACAAAGACATCACTAACGAGGGCTGCTCTTCCTCTGACATCATCCCACTCCTCAGTTCCACCCACTCTGAACTAAAAACCTCAATTAAATATGAATGAAATGCTTTTTAGGACGTCAACATCTGAACTTGCCACTCCTCCTTTGGCGTTCCAGAAAAAAAAGGTTCCTTTTTTTTCTTTTTTTTTCTGCAGAAATGTCTGTCTCAGATCAGAGCCGACTCGGAACCAGAGGGTGCATCAAACGGCGGACATGACTCGAGCTGTTTTGATTCAGCTCTGGTGCCTGGGGAACAGTTCACAAAGGATGCTGTTGTTCACCGCAGAGACCAAACCAGCTGCCTTTCAAACACACCCTTATAAAACTCTGTGTTTATGAAAATGCTCATTATTTTTAGAAGGATGCTCTCTAGGAACCGACACAGATCGTATAGATATTAGTCCAAGAGTTCAAATCCCTCTTTCCTCTCTAATTTAAGAGAACATGGGGGAACTGTGACGATCTCTGACTAAAAAACTCCCTCAAATGGAAAATCCAAAGTAATGCTCCGTTTACAGAGTAAAGAAAAGAATATTTTGGACCGTGGTACTGAAAAACACAGACAGGCGGCAGACAGGCAGGGTCAAACAGCAGCCTTAGACGGGGACAGTGTTTATCTGTCCGGCTGAACTCTGTGACTTTAGCTTCAGGCTCTGCCAGAACCATCCAGAACAGCGGCTGCGGCGAGGCTGTTGGACCCAGATCGAGTGAGCTGGCAGTCTTCTCAACCCCGGAACGATGGACACGTGCTGTTCTTTTTAAAGTACTGGCCGACAAACAGCTGTCAACCCGAGGGTTTGTGGCAGAACTCAGAGGTGCATGTGTCATTTTACATTTCACCATCCTCGTCGATCCTTAGTAGGGTCTGTATGTCTCGCTCTGAAATCCGTCTGTCTGTCTGCAGTGAGTTTTAGCCCCGTCAGCTCACAGTCATGATGGCTGCCCATTACAAAACCAAACAGCAGAAGTGACTCACAAAGTCCCCGATGTTGGAACCGCAACAGAATCCCACTGGAAAAAGACTTTTATATCACATATAAACATTTATATCCGAGCACACGCCAGCGATGCCGCTCTACCTAATGCCTCGGGGGTGTGTGACTGAGACTTAAAGCAATGTTCTTTTCTGTCTAATCGCCCGATAATCCCTGCGGGTTGGCAGCATATACGGGAAAGTCAATCACACACACGAGCTCCCGTTAGGTTGAAACTTTCACTTTAAAGGTAAACTCGCATAACTCTGGGCTTTTTTACCTGAACATCATATCTACATTCTAAAAAAAATTCTCTTCCACACGGAATATTTTTCACCAAAATTTGTATGTTCAACTAGTGTAGATGTAAATTAGCTGCTTTTTAATGTGAAGTAATCCAAAATGAACCAAAATAAACAGGCTGTAACGCCCACCGAATCAATAGAAAACTAACTGGCTATGAAGGAGGCATTAAGATGTGGCAACATTATACCTCTCCAGTGCACCTTTGGAATAATCAGTGGTTAATTACAGAGTTTGTCTGACGCCTGCGAATAGAAAAATCGCTTCTCTATCTCTAACCATTCTCATCTCTAAATTAAATCCATATGTGAAAAGGCTGAACGGCAACAAATTGTGTCCATCTGTGGGTGAATGTGATGAATTAGCAGCGTTCACTTCCTGTCACGTGTGTGTGGGTGTGTGTGCGTGTGTGTCTCTTACGTAGTCGTGTTTATGGTGGTGTATCCAGAGGGACACTCTGGAATACAGGCTCCATCGTGGATGACATATTCAGAGCACCCTGGCTCAATGTCTTGGTTCAACTTTTTAATCTGTTTACACTGGTTATGGAGCTCCTGTACAAAAAGACACACGTGCACACATTATTTGTACAGTAACACACAAATACCTGTTACTAGATCCTGTTTGTCAGACATTTATGCGACCACCTCAAGCGTTTGAAATATTACCAACCTGGCAGAAGGAGAAGCTGACGCATCGCCAGCCCCTGAAGATAAAGTAGCCAGGGGGACATTTCTCCACGCAGGTATTAGCGTGCAGGAGGTTCCTGCAAGCCACGCAGCTGCTGGCGTTCCCCGGCTCAGAACAGCCTCCAAGGCACTGGTCGTGGCAGCACTGACCCTGAAGGGTACATGTACTGTGCTTGCAGTTCTCCCCGCACACTAACGGGGAAAAAAAAAGAAAGAAAAAGGACAAGATCAGAATATTAGAGCACAACAGGGACAAAATCAGTACGAGAACACTGAGGCTACAAAATAAAACCTGAAAGAAAGTGTCAGTCACTATCTGTGTCACTATTATGAGAACGGAAGTGAATTTTACTGCCCAGGAAACTTATTTTACACAATTAGATAAACACACTAAGATGGTATGACAGGCAAAGGCAGGTGAAAGCATTCCCAGCCAGTGTCCTTGAGGCAGCATACGTGCTACATGCGTGAGGCCCATCGCAGGTCCATCGTTTAGCCTGAGTAATACTCTGAGCTTATTGGCTCCACGTTAAATATCAAGTATACATCCCTGACTGAGGTGACATTTGAGTTACTGTAAACATCGTCACTGTTGATGAGCCATCGCGTTTGAACTGTGCACAAAAATGATTAAATCAACGGCTCCATTTCCTTGTCTGAGGGTCAGGAGAAACTGATTAGAGTTCAGCCTCTACCAGACGTTGACCTTTACTCAACGGTACACGCCGCCCGGGTGTTCGCACACTTGGAAATCACAATAAGTTACCGAATGATAAAAGTCTACTAAAGGCTAAAGCAGCTCCTTCCTGGCAGAAATATGTTTATACAAGTGGCAAATAATTTTTTCTCTGTCGTTTGTACATTAATAACTAAATGACAAAATATCCAAGAACAACTTGGAGGACATCACATGAGCTCCTAGTGCCAAGGCTACGGCGAGGACACCGCCCCCAGCTTTCGCTCAGGCTGCACGTTGAGCTGCTCGAGCAAAAGCTGGGAGGCCAGACGGGGTTTTTGGAACAGCCAAGGAGAACGTCACATAACAAGGTTAAAGAAATTAACAATGACTGAGGGGTCCGGTGGGTCAAAACTATGCGGAGGGTGAAGGAATGGTGTAACAACAAAAGCAAAAGCCGCACTAATGAGGTGCTCAATGCAGAGTTTGCTGCACAACACTTTCTTGAGTGCTAGGAAATCCAGCACAGCACACTCTCTCTGATCCTGAGAGAAAAATTCCCTCTTCTCCAGCCCTCCCTCCTCTTGTCTGTCTGCTGTGTGTGTATGTGTGTGTGTGTGTGTGCATGCCATGACCACTACATCACATAACAGAGCAAGAAGAGCCGATGCCGATCCAGCTCCAGCTGGGAGTCCATGCCGGAGTGCAGCTCCAGCCCCAGATCCACCCTCAGCCTCAGCCAATGTGTTGGCTGATGGGGGAGGCAGCCATTCAGCAGCCTCCTCCATGTCTGGGAGGAGAGGAGCAGGGTTAACGCTAGCCTGGCTGGGGCAGACTGGGGGCACACTGAGCCAAAGCAGCCAGCACATCAGGTAAGAAGACTCTCCAGCCTCGAGGAGGGCTCCAACACCTAATTAAAGGTACATCTGGGGACAATCCAGATCAGGTTTTCACAAACACATTGATCGACTACTTCAACATCATTCTATGAGTATGATTCTTATCTTAAGTGAATTGATAAATTACTTATCCCCTTCCCTTACTCTTCCACCCCTGCAGGGAGGACTACAGTGGCCTTGTTGCACCCCAGCAGCAGCAACACAATTCTTCATTCTCCTCACAGCAGCACCAGGCAACACAAGCTAGCTGATATGCCAAACATACCCCAGTGCGCTCACTCATTCACTCATTCATTCCCTCCTCCTCTTCGGCACCACTCTTCTGTTCCTCTGTGCCACTGCCTCGCCGTGCCCTCAACCAATATCTCTATCTTTTTGCCCGCCTGCCTTTCTAGGCCACTGGGCCCCTCCCATTTTCATTCATACTGTGCCCTGCTTGTTTTCATGCTGGCTGGGTGGGGGGATGGAGTCATAGATGGAGGGATGATTTTATGCTTCAACAACAACAGAAGAGGGAGGAGCAGGCGACAACATCCTTGAGAGCTTATCTCTCATTAAACTGAACACGCACACACACTCGTCTGCGTGCACACACAGGCACAGCCACACACACACACAAACCTGGCTGTGTCATTCAGTAATTTTCTTGCTATTATCCTCTACACATACCCGGTTCCAGTAAGTGTTTTAAAGGCGAAGCCTGATCAAAGGCATGTTTACCTTTCATTTGGCCGAGGGTAGGCTGCTAAGTCCCCGGGGAGCAACACGGGAGAAGCGGGACAGCCAATAGCGTGCAGCCACACATGGCAACACTTCCTGCTCTTAACACATAAAACCTCCCCTTTAATTGGCAGTGTTGTCTACAGGCAAAACGCTGGGAACAATAACAAACACATTTTTACCCCAGAGCCATTTACTCAGGAGAACACACAAAAGCGCGCACACACACACACACACAGAGTAACCCTCTTACACACAGACACACACACAAAGCTGCTGGATTCAGGTTTACTATATTTGGCCACGGTGGGAGACCTAAGCTTCAAAAGCTCTGCTATAAATGCTTGGAGTGATCTGATGTAAGACATTCGCCCTGAGTAAAGGGACCGGTGTGATGTAAACAAAACACGCTGGTTGCGGCAGGAGAGAGGGCAAAAGCGACCATATGCACGTCAACAAGCATGCACACTGACAACCACAAACAAAGGTGCAGGCCTGTTTGGACGGCGGGGCGGTGTGACCGATAGGAGAGGAAGCAACGCAACTCAGAAAGCCACATTTCTACTCAGGTCTCCCTGCAATGACCAACCTAAGCCCAACTATGCCTGTGCGGTTTAGACATCTTTAAATTGCATAAATATTGGGTGTGAAGCATGGAAAAGCAACCTGCATGTCAGAGGGAGCGAGCTCATACGGTGACAGGAGCGTTCACATGACCTGACCTGTGATACGGTGTGTGTTATTTTAGGATCGGGGTGCACCCCTGGTCACATTAAACAATCCTACAGGCGATTCATATGAATCACTGATTGCTGCACATGAGCTTGTTAATAGAAATCGGCATTTCTCGCGATGAGCTAACAGACATAGCAGCGCTACAGTGCAAAAATCGACAGAGGTGTTTCCTGAAACAACAACAGCTGTGGTTGACTTTTCAGTTCTCCATCAGACACAGGCAGTAAGCAACTCTGTCCTAAACAGTTCCAGAACGGCCAAGGTATCAGGGAAAGCGAATCAGACCACATTGTGATGATGTTGGTACCGATTCAGTACCGGTTGTGATGACACCGCTATTCTCCGTGGAAGGTCAACACGTCCAGACAAAATGAAAGGGTGGGCCTCGCTTAATTAGCAACGTTTTGCTCCCTTCAATGTCTGTCTGTTCATTGATTTTCTTGTCTGTGTCTCTGTGTGTGTTGGCCAGCTCTGCTGGCCCGTCTTGTTACCATGGAGATGAGTCCAGACATAGACAGTCTGCAGTAATTAGTTACACACTCCCAACAGAATCTCTCTTCTATTCCCCTCCATCCACATCTGTGTCTTGTCTCTTCATCTTTACAGCCATACTTTGTCTGTCTACACGCCCTTCTCTCCCACCCCACTCCACTCCTGACCAGTCCCTGGCCTTCTCTCTTCTCTCCAGTGGAGTCTAGCCTCAGGTGTTTCTTTCCACAGAAAGCTGCTGGATCAAATGGCAGATGTTCACCATGGAGCTACAATCAATACGACCCACCAATGAGCCACCTGGCTACTGCTTTATTATTTGGCCCTGTGAAAGACTGATCGTCATTACCCTCTCTGCTCGGCCATCATCGTCCCACCTCCCCAGGCCCTCTCTTTTTCATCCCCTCTTATCTTCTATCTTGGTCCTGCATCCCTTTTTTTTCCTGATGTAGATGTACGCAGAGATCAGATTTGACAAAGAACAACATTGTGCATATTTCAGACATGGATGTGGACACCCACACACACACACACCCACACCCACACACACAGCTCCAGCAGATTTTGCTGACTGGATACACAGCCATCCTCTGCGTCATCAGACTCCTCCTCAGTCCGGCGTCCTCTACCCATTTTGATCAGCAAGCTCGCAGATGAAGCTGCGACATCCAACGCGTGTATGCGCGATCAGGTGACCTTCACAGTCAAACTAGAGCTGTTAAAAACACTGGAGCGTGCTTATCTGGGCTGCGCGCAGAAGGAGACAAGCATCTGAACACTTCACCCCTAATAACGAGGAGAAACCGCCAAATGTTCTAGAAATAACATTTGAAGAGATTTGCACAGTAACTTGACACATACATGTGTCCAGCCTTTCTTTATTTGTGCAATTTAATCGGAGGCAGTCGTCACTAAGGTGCCTTAAATTCTTCTCTTTCTGCCTCAGTGGTCCATTATCTCCTCATATTAGCCAGGGAAAGACGGGCAGGAGTGAACTCCAACTGCTCTCAGTGTCCTCAGATGGCACTCTCAGAATGTTTATCAAAAGGCCGATTGTAACCAATTCCTTCTTCTCCTCTTCTCTTCCCTTCATTCATCCCTCTCCTCCACCTATACCTTTTTTGCACCGCCACAACTCTCATGTTTCAGGGGCTTTGAGTTCAGACAGCCCCTACGTTTGTACTCACCCATGCAAATTCCCCTCCTACATCGGCAGCATGCAAAGCAGACGTTCGGCTACTGTACGTCGCTAAATGGAGTGAAGATTTTTCTTTGCAGCTTTGCATAAGGATTCACGCTTAAATGCTCAAAAAGCATTTCTCCTTTTTTCTCAGGGGTATATTTAAGCAGAAAAAAAGGAAATTATGCAAAATAACAGTGAAGTAGTAAAGACTTGCTTTTTTTGCCTTTGAGAAGTGGCTTCTCTTTTTCTTTTAAAAAGGTTTTTTGTAAAAAAAAAAAAGCACATGTGGTTTATGATTAGAAAAACAACAGAGAATTACAGATGGATAAAAAAAAACACAGCAACGTTTAAATGCACATAAATGGACAAATACGTAAAGGCAAAAGAATCTGCAGGAAAGCAAAAGTGGTCTCTTGGACACCGAAACCAGGAGACGGCTGCACTACTGAACGTTAGGTTTTCACATTTTTCAAACACACACACATATACAGACACACACACACACACACACACACACACACCCGTGTCTCTGCAGGCTGGCCAGATGCACAGAGAAGTAGGCACAGTGAGGGGGCCAGGGAGCTGCAGCTGCAGTGCAGATGCTCGTTGCCCTATTTCATATTCACAGCAGAGCCGAGCCAGAGTACACAAGCAGGAACAAACACATGCATGCAGACACGCGTGTCAGCAGAGAGATAAAACATCCACACTGGAATTAAATCTGGCTTCCAGGTCTGAAGTGTTCAATCGGACTTCACGCTCGAGTTCTCGCTAAACTCCTAAATGCTAACTTTAAATACAAAACCAGGAAGTGCAGTCTGATAAATCTGATTACCGTCTGTCTGGAGCCTCTCTCCATTCAGAAGGCTGCAGGAAGGTTGTTTATGTTCAGGAGGAAGAAGGGAAGCTCTCCATCATTCCTGGGAAACAAGGGCTTCACCTGAGGGGTCGTGTTGATAGATCCTCGCCTCTGTGTGCCAAACAAACTTAAAATCCAGCACAGAGGTCCCCGGCCGAGCCTGGGAGAGCCTCAAGCATCTTTTGTTAAAGACGGCAGCCCTCCCTTCCTACCCCTCAACCTTTGACCCAGGAAATCTGAACATTACAGTCAAGAACCAAGGTGTACTCCCGGATGGGACAGAATGGGACAGTGTGTCCCATTCTGAGACAACGTACATAGTCACCATAGCGCTAACCAGAAACACTCTTTTAATAACCCTGACCTTGATCGGAGTGAGGCCCGGCTAAATAACGCCAGAACTATTCAACACAAGCAGGCTGCAGACTGGGGGCTTGTTCTGAGGGTGAATGTCAGGTACACAATGTTCTGGTGCAGTTATTAACCCCCTGAGACGCTGTCAAATATGAGCGCTCCGTGTGCTCGCTGGAACGCCGTGGCACTGCTTTCAAAGGCTGGCGCTCACAGGATGTGCTCAGGTTATAAAACCTAAAAGCAGGCCTCAGTTATCTGCACCCGGGGATCCTTCCGTAGGTTTACGGTCTGCAATCTGTCTTTTATATGCTCAAACTTCAGATGAAGCTTTTTAACTGGAACGCTGGAGTAGAACGTTTCATTGGATCAATGTGATCAGATTTCTGTGGAAAGGTGATGTCATTTCCTGGGAGCAGCCCCCCCGATTGGCTCCGGTCCCAGTCTGCATTCTTCTGCTACTTTACTGTTTTAGAGTTGAGCATGGCTCTCACTGGGAGCTCCACCTCATCGCCTGTTTAGATAAAGGATTCCCGCATGTTTTCACCATTATTGTCTCCAGTGTGGGTTGGTCTGCTCCACACACACAGGAGGAGTGTGAGAAAGACGAATGCAGGGGGTCAACAGGGGAGCGGGCGAACACAAAACTCAAAGACCAAATAAACTAGGAGATCTTTCTGTTTGTGGTCGCAGGTGACTTCATTTGTACTGGATCTGGCTGCTGGATACTGGAGCTCCTCGGAGACTTCCCCTGTCACCTAGAAGGGGACTATTTTCATTTTAAGGCGTGACATGCCGTTTAAAAAAAACTATGGGCTTACATGGTTGACTTTTCCTTTGGTTCTGGTACAGTGGATGAAGGCTAAATCCTGTACCTTTCCTGAAACTGTGCCTCCAACAGAGGACCATGCATGACACGCAGCAGCATGCATGCACGAAGATGCACCAGTGAATGGAGGGGGGGGGGGTCTCACTGGGAGAAATGGAAGAATATACTGGAAAAAACAGCCACCGGTGAGGCGTGCAGGACAGTGGATTGTGCCGTCATGGAGGAAGAGGAGAAAATATCTACATATCAATCTAGGAGGGTGGATTTCACCGCGGGGCCAAAGAGCTCCCTGTTTGTGTCCTCTTGGCCCTCATCCCTCCCTCGCTCTGTCTGATCACTTCCCTTTGAATCACGCCCCTCCCCCAGTCCTGTTTTTCTCTCCTGGTACAGGAATTTGTGGGGCGTCTCCTCAGAAAAACAAGATTAAACACAGTTACCTACAGACGGTCATTAGACGCAGGACTTGAGACGCTTGTGTTTACACAGCATTTACCCACTGAGCTCTATTAGTACACTTAATAATTAGATCAATTTTTTTTTACATTCACAGTTAACATAGGCTATATACCACATATAAAACCGCTATATTATTTATATTTCTGTAAACAACGGCACGACTTTTTCGCATGTGTTTCTAACTGCTGCGTGTTCAATACATGACATAAACAAGACAAGTTTCGAAGTAAAATCAGATTATAATGGTCCAGAGAGCCACATTAGAGGTTTGTCTCAGTCCAGTATTTGTGTGTCTCACACCAGGCTTCTAACACCGTGAAAAAAAAGTGTCAGAGTGTGTGTAATCAGAAGGTCTCACGTAGGCTGTGTGTCAGACTGCGTATGAGAAGCGGCTGCATTTTGGAAGCCTGCATCGTGAAATAAAGCACATGTAACCTCTCAGGCACATGGTGCACCCTTTAAGGCCTGACTGAAAGACAAACCAAGACAGTAAATCCCTCCGCCATGGAGAGGAAAGGACAACCACAAAAGATACAGTATGCAGATATATTTGTGCATGTCTGCACATAGATAACGAATGCAGTCTATGTCTAGCACAAAAGAATATTCAATAAGAAAAACTTGATATGTACACTTAGAACAGGGAGATATTGAGATCACCAGTGTTGTTGGTTTACACTTAATTTAAGTCTAAAGTTTGTCTGATCGTTACCACCGCACTTTGTTTTAAAAGCTAGCAGAATATGCAATTGAATGTTGGTGTATATTAAAGTTAATGGCCTGGGGCAAACAAACACAACACTCCTAGAAAGATTCAGACAGAGTGCAAGGAGTCGTCTATCTGAAAGCTGCCTAAGCAACCATAATGAATGAAAGACGATGTTGCCTGTGGGACAGGAAAAAAAAAAGATTAATGAGCATAGAGCTGTTTGTGCATCAGTTTCCTTCTCACAAAATACTTGCATACAACTCAAGTGAGGAAAAACCTCCACTTGCTTAGAGGACTGCATGTCAAACCGTTCAACGAGCTGCTAATGTTGCGCAAAGTCAAGCCATTCTGCGATTTGCTTCCAATTATCAGATGAGCTTCAGCTGTGAAGAAATGGCCTGCTGTGGACAGCCGGGGTCAGGAGTGTGTATTAGCAATACGATTTCAAAAAGAAGAGGAAACACACTGAATCAGTGTGGACAGGAACAGCTGGGCGGAAAGCAGCTAAGAGGAGACGGTAAACAGGTAATAGGAACTGATGCTATCAGCCGCCATAGTTAGCTCTGAAAATAAAGAAGTGTTCCCTGGAGAACCTGTTAATACCGAAACATTCAAAATAAATTCACATTTACAAATTAGGAAGGAAAAGTCAGTCATGTGAACATAGTTATGGTTAAACTTATGTAAAGGCCAAGAATACCGTCCATTTCCAAAGCTAGATTTTACCGTCCAACCGGTGCACTTATGCCTGTAAGTGGCACACATGAGAAGAAGAGCCTCGGTCCCAATCCACACATACTGTCTGCAGTATGGAGTCAGACAGAGCGCCAGACAGTTCCTCCTACAGACATACGAGTCTAGCTAAACAGGCCGGGAGTTTGGGTTTGTCATCCAAGCTGCTATCTGAACGCATTCACAGCTATCCTGACATCATAGCAACAGACGCGCACAATAACTTCACTGTTGCCTCTGGAAAAAGTACTTTGGTGAAGGCGTTTATCCTTTTCACTTATCTCCGCGTGTAACTTATTACATTAGTCAAATTTGGCCGTGCCAAGTGTGATGTTATTGCTGATGACAGCGGGTGATGAAATTTACGTTTGTGTTGATTTGATGCAGACGGCAGCAAGATGCATAAAAAACAGGGATTCGTTTCACTGCATACTTTCAGTTGCACTCGTTTATCCGCTGTGACGCAAGACGGAGAAAAACTCGACACCACCCACAGAAATTAGAGGCATGTCCACCACGCATGCCGTAGGACTGCTCGCTGCGTTAGTCACAACAGGACAAACACCTTCTCGGTCACACACCTGTGGACAAACAGCACCTTTCAGATGGAATGTGCATTCCAGAGTGCCACTGTTAGCCGGGTTAGCAGTTCTGTTGATGGACTGGTGTCGATGTCATGTGTCTGCTAACGAGCGCAACTGCTAGTCATTACAACTGGGTCACATGCGGGTTCGAGCTGATCCTATTAAACTAATTCAGAGTAGTGTCAAGTCTGATGTCAGCACAAACAAACGCAGCCGGTGGAGGAAAGCTAAGATACAGAGGGGTAAATGCAGTAAATGCAATCACAAACGTCTGCGCTGCAGTTTATCAAGCACAAACGGTAAACGGTTTCCAGAGAAAGTCTGTAGCAAGTGATTGCGAGTGTGTGTCAAAGCCACAGGGGAGCGCAGTGTGTTTGGTTGATGGGCTGTGAGCGGGGCGCAGCGGCGCGACCTTATTTAGTTGCAACAATGCCATCACAGGCCCTGGAACAGGAGACACTGGAGAGAGGAGGCAGCGGCCAAGGCATGCTAAATATTAGCTGGCCTGGACGTCATTCTGCCTGGTGACACAAGCAGGAGTCGTAAGAGGGGAGCTCGCTAGCTCATAGTTTATTTTAAGGCTGAGCTATGGATGCTATGAAGTGTCATCTTCGAAATGCTCAAAGGTGCAAATAAGACAAGAGCAGGTGTTTTGAGTGTATGCCCGACTGGTAAAGACAGGAAGCTTTTCATTTTAGATTTCTTCCTATTGTGTCAGGTTTTATGCTGTATGAACATTATTGTAAACTAGTGAATTGATGCAACTGACACATTCTTTAGGCCTATTTAATCTAGGCCAGAGCAGTGAGCGATAATGCATCCATCTATGACAGGGGAGGAACAGAGGAAGAGACTCGGTCCCTTAACTGCTGGCGCAAACAAAAAAACTGATGTTCACACTTCTGCCCCACGAAATAGAAAAAGAAAAAAAACCCCCCAACAGTGCAGATGAACAGGAAAAGACCAATCACGTGGAGTGTAACTCAGGCCTTCGCCAATGGCAGGCGCGCACATTGCCGGGCGGCCATCTTTAGTAACAGGAGCCAGAACTGACAAGTTTGGTCTATCATTTTGAGCCCTAAATTCCTGCATGTCTGCATACCACAGAGTGCAAGGGGGAGAGGGGGAGAGAGGGAGAGCACACAAAGCAAAGGAACAGAGGGACAAAAAGGAGAAAAAGAGAGGGGAAGGGAGAGCAGAGGGAGACTCTCCCCCATTAGATGGAGCAATGGAAAGACGCAAGGAAAGGATGAGATTAAAAAAAGAAAAAGAAAAGCATGCGTTCCCTTTGGTTTGGCCGTTAGAAGGTTTTCACAGATTCTGCCCACACAAGAAGATATCCAAAATCTCTCAAAAAAATGATTAACTGCAGTTATTCTATCATTTAAATATCACCACTCAAGATAGCCACAACATAATGGAACGCTAATGTTTTAGCTTTTGCATAACAGTCACAAGAAATTAAAAAGGCTGTTTTCCATTAGACAAATTGAGCTCAAATTTCTGTGGCAATAGCCGATATCCCAGAATGCTTCATGGCATCATTCTCCCCTGGGTAAAATGTTCATAATTTTCTGGAAATTTTTAAAACAGATAATACAGGCAAGACAACAAGATATCTTTTAACCGCTACCAATATATTACATAATAAAGGTCAGCAGCACCTTCCAGCACTGTTGCTGGGTTCTGCCTCCCCCGGAGCCTCTCACCAGCTCACCTCTGACCTGGGGGGGTCAAGTCAGGGTCACATTCTCCCAATAACACGCACCAGTATTTGGCCAGCATCGCCCTCTGCCCACCTGGCGTCATGGGGATGGCCTTAAATAGCCAGAGGTTGAAGCGGTCATCGACACTCCCGTTTAGTGAGAATCCGGCTCTTTTCCCAGACGTTTGACACGTACGGCTCAGGGCCGCACTCCCGTCAGGTCAGCGGGGCGTTTTCCTGCGCTAAGAGAGAATAGTTCATGGAAACGCTCCGCTTTTAAAATGCCAGGCAGAGGTTTTTCAGGAAAGCGAGCTGAGAATGAGGACAAATACGTGGAAGAATCGGGTCTGGAAGCCGCTTCAAAGATGTGAAGGTCAAAAGGTTCCACGCAGGACGAGAGACTTTGGAAAGGTGAGGATTCCCAGCGCTGAAACGGAGACAAACATGATCCTCAGCAACTGCTTCTGTCCATTCTGGCCTGAGCCGCTCGCTCACAGCGAGCAGGAGGAGCATGAATTCACACATACCAGCACCCATCGACGTCTTCCACTGCTGCAGCAAGTTATTTATCCGTGGGAAACGCTGCTTTTTCTAAGAAAAAAGCGGAACGACGGAATTCCTGAGAAGTTTAAACGTCCACGTGACCTTTCTCATTCCGACAGCGGAGCCGCTATAACGCCCCAGAGCCATTAATGAAGTATTAGATGGGGCACAAGGTCACACATTACAGACGCAGAGGAGCAGGCTGCCCTCAAGGTGCTGGCAAACAGCTCTGCGGACGTGCGCGCACGGACATGCACACACCTCCTTACTCTGCTCCAGGCGTTGGACCTGAACACCCTGGGACTGACGCGAGTGTTTGTGGGCTCAGTGTCAGGACTGGAAGCAAGAGGCCATCTGATCTGGCCAAATACCTGAAAACAAGCCCCCTCTCCCTGCAGGAGGACGGCTCCATTTTCCTGCCTCACACACGCTGTGGGAGCTTTAAACTTCACCTCTTGTCTCTGCTAATTTCCGACTACACTGGCTCACAAGCGGGGATTACATTTTTGCCAGGGGCTCGCAGGATGATTAATGAAATCAGCGTTTGCGGCACTGACGGAGCTTGGTATTTCTGTCACAGGGCTGCGGATCACGACAGCTGTAATCCATTTTTTTCCCCCCCTGCATGTAAATAATATCCTCTACGCTTCATTCTTTTCATCCATCAGCCATTCCCCAGGGTCCGGTTCTACAACTTGGCAGCAGGAAGTACTTTGGACAAAGCCAGGAAGCAATGAGGAAGTCCATTCTACCACGTTGCGCTGCTGCTCCCCCCACACACACACACACAGCACACACACAAACACACACAAACACACACACAGACTAAACCATGCACAGAGAAATCCATTATCCTTCCTTCTCTTATCCTGATATCAGAGTAGAATCTGCATTTTCCAAAAGAAATAGAAAAAAGCAGCAGAACAGAAGAACACACAGTATAGTCTGTTGACGTCTTTACAAACAACCAGGGTGTGTATCTGCTGCTGTTGCAGCACAGGCGGGGTAGGTGGAGGGAAGCGCTGCGTATAAACACGTGCGCCCATGCCAGCTCGTCAAAGTTAATTTGGACTTGTTAACAAGGATGCTGGCTGACACCAAAGAAAACACGTGAATACAATAGCCCCAACTGTCTTCTCCATCTGCTTCTGCTCCTGCAGTCATCCTTTTGTGCACCCGTTGATCAATTCGGGACAGAAGAACATTGGGATCATAACACACGTTAGGTCACCATCACAGCTTGTACTTGGAGAAATTACTCCTTCAGGTGTAAAACAAGCTCAGTTTATTCCAGTCAGGAAGGAATTTAAGGACTTTGTCTCTTACTCAGGTCCCTACATCAGCGGTGGTAAAGTGTCCACCACCTAGCCTTGGATTCCAGTAACGAGGTACTTAGACCTCAGTTAAACTGAAGTCTAAAGGGATTTTAATTGTCTATTGGGTATTTTGCAAATAAAAATCAGCTTTTATCTAAGTTATGCGCCTCTAGTTTGAGGCGCACAAACTCAAGCGAAGCACATTGACCCATTTAGATTAGCCAGAGTACAGAATTAACCTGTGTGACAGCGGTACACTCCATGGACTTTTCTCTGGTGCCTTTGATGGTAGACAGACTTGTGATTGTGTGTGTGTGTGTGTGTGTACGTGCGCACGTGTTTAAACAATCGACGCAAACAACAAAGCACTTACGTGCAGCAGAGTGAACTTTAACCTTAAAAGCTTTCTGTGGTCCCGCTGTGTGTGTGTGCGAGAGAGTTGTGCAAGCGCAGCACTAGCCGGTGCCTGCGAGGCTGAACATGGTGTGCCGGGCCTTGCTAACGCGGAGCCCTTATCGACAAAGGACATGCAATGTTTGCTCCCAGCCTCTTTCTTGTGCATTTTATAAATACTACAGGATTTCAAGATCCACAAATATCAGCTGGAACAACTACTCAACATCTGACATGCGCAGAGTTTTTAAACATGCATGAGCTGGATACGGACATCACAAGTAGGAATTTTTAGTTTCCTAGCAGTTTGGATCAACAACAAATTAGCATAGGTGCTGCATCATTAAACATGCCATGAGCCAGTCCATATAAACATGTATGTACACACACGGTGGTTTTCCTGCGCGTTAGAAGCATGTGTACCACCAACCTCTTACCTTGGGCGGCTGGAACCCAATAAATGCACAACAAACAAAACCCCCCAGTTTCCACTTGCGCTTTTATGCCCCCTGCTATATCCTTCGATACCACACTTGTGTTTAAATGTGTAAACTGCCAGTTTTTATTCACAGAAGCCCCAATTAAAAGTGCCTCCTCGCACCACCAGCCAGCATGTAATAAACTGCACGGTAGCGCATAAACACCTGAGCAAACCAGGATCTCTCTTCAGGTTCACGTGCGTGAAATATGCCAGTAACACTAACCTAAAGCCGGATGTTGGTGGATAACCAGGCAGCAAGAGTGTGTGGGAATGTGAAGCTTTGGATCCCAGAGGAGAATGGCACTGAAGTACACGTATATCAAACACACAAACATTTACACTTGCTGTACATACATGTGTAAATGTTTGCGCAGCTCGCAGCCGTTGCATCACGTTCTAGAAATGGCGTCTGCGACGTACGGCTCCGGAAGAACTGGCCCCCATCACCTGGTCAAACCTGTTCCCATGGTCCCGGCACAGAGGCCGACAGGCCAGCTCATTTGTATGTTTTGTATAAACTAGAAGGCTATAAATGCTGCTTGCTCTATCGGGGCCGATCCTTTAAGGCACTATGGGCAGAGAACACAAACAGAGACTCCTCATATTTTACTTTCCCAACAGGGAGACCTGCTAAAATAAAAAAAAGAAAGAAAAAACAGACGCAGGAGCCAACATTACACGGCTGCTGCATCAGTTGACGTTGAGTATAAACACGGCCAAGGTCGTGCGCTTTGAGGTGATTGCTTCTCTGTCTGTGAGCGAGTGAGTGAGAGTTCTCCAAGAGTCCTCTCTGGCTTACAATAGGAGCCATTCTCTGTGTTTACAGCAGCAGAGGAAAGATTGACTGACCAACTGGCCGACACACAGGCAGCTGGCAGCGGCACAAACGGAGCCGTGACGGGCCGTTTACCAAAAAGAGGGGAAATCTGGAACACTTACACCAAACAGGACCTCTGCGTCGTTTGTCCTCTGAACTCACCTTAGACTTCAATCTTTTAGAGATGTTTACCAACCTGAAAACACTGTTGAGTTCCAAGTATAAATTTATAATATAAAAGTATTCCTGGCTGCGAATCAATTAGGTATTTTTAACTGAATAATATCCTGAAAATTGTGTTTATATTCCATTTGAAGTGTATATTTTGACATTATAAAGAGGTGATGACTTCTCTTAAGTATGAGCACTTACTTCTCTGGCAGTGGTTCTGAGACCAGCACCGTCCCCTGAAGTGTCCATTGATGGTGTTCTGCGGGCAGATGGTTTGACCTTGGGCGGTGCCGGGACAAACATCTCCGCACTCTCTGTCGTTCTTATTGGCCACGATGTAATTATCCTCCACCGAGTCCAGGATCTTGGACCAGTCCAAGGTGGACAGGTAGCAGAGGTCTGGGTTCTTCTCGATCCTCACGGCCCCTCGGGTGATGTTCATGAGGCTGTGGAGGCCCACCTCCTTCAGCTGGAGCATCTCGTAAAGAACCAGGGCGTAGTTGAAGAAGAGGTTGTTTCCGCGGATCACCGTGAGGTTGGGGAAGAGATCTCCAAGGGTCTCCAGGCCATAGACCCTGAACAACAGCACGTAGTCGGTCACCACTCGCAGCTTGGGGTAGGAGAGGCCGTAGAAGTCTTCAGTCTTTGTCTTAAACATGAGCAGAATCTTCAGGTGGCCTTCGATGATGGTGCAGTTCTCCAGGGTCTGGAGGTTGGTCACATCGTTGCGGATGTCCTTGTTCTGGCAGACTGAAAAGTAAGAAAAACAAAATGCAAGTTAAATTATAGATTGTGCGCCAGATCCGTTAAAAATTAACACATTTCTTAACTTTTACCGTGGTGTCAAAAAGAATTCACCCATTTGCTTCCTTCTCGACATTTAAACGACAAGCGAGCTGCAGTGTGCATGCGGCGTCCTCACTGCAAGCCCCCCTCCCACCCCGTCTTCTCGTTGGCTCGGCAGTTATTACTCCATTGAGGAGCGGTTGTGCTCCACTGTCTGATTTGAATGAAGCGGACATTAAGGCGTTAAAAGAAATAAGGCCCGGGAGCGAGATGCTTTTCCATGCTCATTCATATTCTTTAGAGGCTGCTGCAGCACAGAAGAACCCACATTCAGACCAGCAAATGTGCATCCACCTAAGAGCACACTGGTGAAGGGAGGAATTCATTAGACCACAGCGCTGAGCCGAATGTACAGACAGAAGGAGGCGTGAATCTGCCGCAGAGTTAATTTCATACTATGCTCATTTCTGATGTTTTCCACCACAGAGCGCTGCAGTTTGACCCGGAAACACTGCAATACAGCAAACGTGCTGCTGCAACTCTGCTCTTAACCGCTACTTCCAGGGGTAGTTTGTCCTTAAAAACTATAAAACAGTAGGTTTTAACTTTCCTTTTGATATTCGTCAACATTAAACACAAGAGAATGAATAACATTCAACAGAAATACCTGCAGACAAATGCATAGTTATTACCCAGGAGATTCTGGTTACAGTCATCTTCAGGTGTAAGCTAACCATTAACTTCTCATGGAGTTAATGGTTAGTCAGGCATGCTTGTCAACAATCAGGGTTTAAACTCTGATCATCAGCACATCAACGGGACACTTGTACCAACTCCCATTTCAGCGAGACGGTGTAAATCTGTAGCAAATGTGTCCTTCCACCGTGGCGGCTCAAGCCCGTGTCATCAGATAATGGTGCATTCGAAAACAACAGCCGGTACGAAACCTGTCAGGGATGTTGCGGTGGCATCGTCTTAATGCGATACAAACTATATCAGCCCGTTTCCTCTTCTGGTGTGCGAAGGCTGATGGTATTTTCAGCGATAACAGCAACCTTACACCTATCTGTCCCTCGGACTTTATCTGCTGGACGCATCACCGCAAGGCCCGCAGCGGCCCACTGGCTGCTGGTCCGCTGCGCTAACTGGGACACCTGTTGTGCAACATGGCAACACAACAGACTATGTAACGACATCAGCAGGGTGAGGTGGAAAGAGGCTGTCAGTGGACTTCACGGCACGCAGAGCTTGACGCTGCTATACTGATATGTGGAAACCATTCAACCTCTGGAAAGGTCAAGTTTGAGCAAGGTTTTTAATGGGTCCGTGACACTGGCAGCCTAATTTTTATTCTGTGCTGCGCTTACTTTGCCTCTGTTACGCACATAAACAGTGAACAGGAGAATTTATTATCACAGGCACCTTCAGGCCCAAAATGGTGTGTGAGTGTACTCCAGCTTTCAATCCAGTCGAGTGTTTGGTCGTAAAGGAGAAGTTGGTGCGGCTGGTTGAAAAAAAGGGGACGCTTTCTGGGAAAACTAAAAAGCTGGCGAGGCAAAAGCTGCATGCAGAAACGAAGCAGAAAAGGAAGGTGTGGGAGAGAACTGGGCAGGTTCGGTCCTGTCCCTGTAGCAGAGTCCTCCAGCTGCAGCGCAGTAACGACCAGTCAGCGCAGCCCCCCAGCCTGCTCCTGCAGCGCTGTTATACCTCTGATGAAAATAAAGACAATCTTATTTACAGGTTAGGTTAAAGGTTAGGTCCACAGCATGCTAGCCAGAAAAAAAATGGGGAGAAAGAGTAACTGAAGCCCTGAGAGCAATGTGGAGTGATATAAACGAGCATCAGGACGGTTGATGATTATTTGCATGAATGGAGAGCCACTATGGAAGCCTGGAACATGACTGGAACAGGCCCATGGGCCCACAGGGGGAGGCGAGCGTTGATTCTAGCTGGCCAACAAAAACAAGAGTGTGAAATACAAAAACACTCCAGAAATCTACATCGATGGGTGAATAACATATTTCTAATAAATATCACACTATGGAGGGGAGCTGGTGAATGTGCAGTTAGTGGGGAGAGTTTTGGGGACAATGACAGTGACCCCTCTGTAGACCCACCACCCACTGTGGACCACCCATTAACAGAGAGCGTGATGCTCTCGCTGGCTGCACAGAAGCTCCTGATTAAAATAACACACCAATCAGCCACTAATGAGCCTGGGACGGAAAAAGAGAGGGAGCGAGGTCTCGGGAACAAGGTGGAAAAGAATAACAGGCCACCAACTGAAACATACTGTACTATAGAGCGCCTCTATATAGAAGAAATATGGGCCATCCACCCGCCTTTCCATGGTGTTTGACACTTAATTTAGCAGCAGGAATGAGAAAAAGGAGAAGAGAAAGGCAGAGCAAGGATAGCACGGCACACACACACAAAAAAACAAAAAACGTGCCAGACAACCTTAAATCACACGTAACCGTAGTGTAATGGTAACTGAATCAATTGCACAATTTTCCAGTGGACACCACTGGCTACTGTTCACGCTCAGTCTCATGATTGAAGGTTGTTTTTTTTTAAGTTACAACTCGATGTTATCATTACATGATGCAACTGCGCTAATGCTAGTAGGGGAAATTGCGCGGTCTTTTATATTGAGCAATGTGTTCTAAAATTCCGACTGGCTGAATACATTAATGTTGCTTAACGTTTAGACAAACAGAGGTGAGCATCAGAGATTAGGGCATCCTTATTTTTAATTAAATCACACAGTGGTGCAAGAAAGGCACTGAAACGGCGCTACTCCCAGCCTGGAGAGGTGATCTACCGCCATTAAATTAGTCAACAGCTAAAGCTGCTGAGAGTGAGAATAGATTGCCTTAGAGTCAGGAGAATGAAAAAAACAGCATTTGTCTGTTGGTGTAACTGTGGAAAGTCCTGGGAAGTGGAGCCAGCTCCCCAGCAGCCGCTGCCAAACTGCGGCTGCTACAGTGAAGAATCGGGCTGAGAAAACGACTGCAGAACCTTTTGATTTACGTGTACGGACTTGTGGCTCCAAAACAAAGAATTGAGGGCCAAAATAACAGCGTGTGAGCCACAAAAAGAAAGAGAGAGGGGGCAGCTTCCAGAGTGAAAATGAGCCAGCGTGCTGGTAAATTAAAGCGCACGGTTAACACAAAAAAAAATCAGTTGGCAAAGAGGGAATGAAGAGGTGCACGACGAGCAAACACGACGGCCTGGCCCGAGCCTTCAGATTTGGTTTGGAGAGGGGCACTGAGCAACGAGAGACTGAACGGGAAAAAAGGGAGCGCGAGGTTTGAGCAGCTGTTCCCTTAACCTCCCATTGAAAAGCGTGATGAAGAGCTGGCTTACACTATTTATACACAATACCGGGTCCTGTTACGGCTGTGGCCCGGCGCCAGGCGGTGGCAGATTGAGAGGGCAGAAAAGAGCAACATGCACGTCTCCTGACACAGTCACATGCCTGGCCCAAAGGAGACAGAGGCCTAGCTCGGATCGCGCTGGTGATCTGGCCTCACCTCCCCTAATCACCACCGTCTGGCACCGGTGAGGAGCTGAGCAGTGTGTTTACCCAGGATGAAGGGATGGGTGGGTGGGGGCATTGGTCGAGACGTAAACTGAGGATGAGAGGAGCTGAAAGGAGGGACAGGAGTGTCACCCATTTCCCTCAACTTGAGCTGACCTTGGGAACAGGAGCAGGATGTGCACAGCCATGTTTGTCACCGCCTTCCAGTGTGTTTACATGCACACATTGACCAGGCTGGTGTTACATCAGTCTGATGCAATTTACACGAGCACCGCAAATGAATTTTCCCATATAATATTGCAAAAGTGGTGATAAAGAGTCCAGGCAACAAGGTATGCATTCAGGGGCTGGACAGAAAGAGATTATGTAGAAGGTAACCACCGACAGGACCAGGAACTCAGGCTGGTGTGTGCAGAGCACCAAAAGCACCCTCCTAGAAGGAGTCCAGCGACCGGTTGCTATTCTGGACAGTTCCAGCTCAGGTCATGATCCAGCCACGCTTACACACCTCCGCTTCCACCGCATCGCCCAACACCAAAACAAAATTCAAAACACCGACATGCGGACAGCTGGGGACTGACAGGAACGTCTTCATATAACAACAACAACAACAACAACAAAACAACTTTCAAATAACAGAAATCAAATTGGCCCGCCAAAGTACCCTTGATTCCATAAAGCGGTTAGCTAACTGGGGCAGAGGCTGGAGGTCTCTATCCGCAACTTCCTCATTCCTTCAGCCCTGTTCTCCGCCTTCTTCCCTCTGACTCACATGACCCTGCAGCAGAGGAGCAATTTAACCTTTAGAACCGAAGGCCACATTCAGGAATTTGCAAAATGCAAACCACCAATTAGAAGTCCTGCTCACGCCGTCTCACAGGCCTTTTAAAATGTTTCCGACGGGCAGTACGTCATCATTTGCAGGAGGAGACGGCACAGACACAACCTGGACAGCTGGAAAGAAGAGAACGATCTGAAAAACCTCGGCCACGCCTTGCTGCACAGCTACACCAGGTGGTGCTGCGAAGAAATGAAAAAGTAGTTGGGGGAAGCAGCGTTCCGGACATAGTCGAAGCATTTGGAAAGAGACAGAAGCAGATGAGACAAGAGCAGGTTATCGACTGCACACCAGACTGCCAAACGCAGCACAAGACAGACAGCAACACACACACACACACGGGGAATGAGTAATCCACAAAGCATCTGACGCTCCTTTTCATCTTCCCACGTTTAGTGAGCGGAGCGCAGTGGAACGTCTTGGTGTGGTGAGTGTTGGGCCGAGTCGGAGGCAGCCGGAGCTCCACTGGCGGCCACATGGCAGCAGCTGTAGGGCTCGGCCCTGCCGGCGCCTCAGCCCACAGACCAGATCCACACTCACACACTCGCCTGATGACTCTACCACGTTACTCGTCTTACTTTATACTTCGGCACCTCACATCTTCCTACATGGGACCTCTAGACAGCTACGACTCCAAGACTGCGCTGACAAAGTTGGAGAGCAGCGGAGGGAGGCGCTCCATCCTGATAAAGGCTACTGTCAAACACCGACACGTGTTCTCTGCAGAGCTGCTTTGGGGAGGAAGCAGCACACCGCGAGGTTGCTAGTGGACACACAAAGACCGTAATGGTTTCAGTGGACTTCTGCTGCTGTTGTGAGGCTGGTGCAAAGCCGGGGGTTAGTACAGTGTGCACGTGTTCAATAATTCAGCACAACATCAGGGGATGTTATAAAAGTTGAAATGCCTCCGTGTTCTCTCCTTCAGCAAAGGTATCCCCTGTGTGATAAATGGATGAGCGAGTTCATCTCAGCTACAGCAAATCCCATTGATTTGACTGGATTTCTCCAAGGCTGCCAACCGCAATCTGCAGCTCAGCACCAGATTGGATGAAACTACAAAAAAAAGCAGTACCAGAGGAGGGAATTAATACGCCCTGCACCGACATGGAGCGTGCATTTGTTGTCCATGGAACAACGGGGAAAGCACTGGCGTTCAGGAGCCAGTAATGAGAACCGTTGGGTGGGAGGGCTGACAGGCCAGGAAGAAAAAGAAGGAGAGAAGAAGAGAGGCCAGGTCAGTTTAATGGACTGTTTGTCTCTGCTCTTAGACCACCGGCCCTCCCTGGCTGCACAAGACCCCCCCACACACACACACACACACACACACACAACCTTTCCATGTTGCTCTTTCCATATCTCTTCCTCCCTCTACCTTTTCCATTGCTTAGGCCCACAGCTTCAGTCCATTCCAACACACACACACACACACACACACACACTACTGATTGTGATTTATCAAAGTTTGGAACCGTAGGTCGCTGAGCAGGTCACCAACCCAGCGCTGACAGAAGAAAAGAGCTGGATCAGTTTGCAGAGTTTGTCGACCCTCAAGCTTGAACACAAACGAGGCCCTGAAGAACATACACAGCACACCTCCTATTGACGCGATGACATTACACATGAGGCAGCAAAGTACACTGAACGTCGCCTGACCCACAAACAGTCAAGGTTTTTCTTGACGGTGGACAAATATTTGCTTTCCTACAAAAGGCATTTTTGCAGAGTCCTGAGGATTGGCAACAACCGCCTCCCTCTGTTGTTTTTTCCATACAGGATATCAATAGGCATGCTGGGAATGGCATGGACGGAATATTGACGTCACATTAAAGTTCAAACAGGGCCCCTGGCCAACAGATCCCTGGCTGTTAGCTACAGTTGCCTTATGACAACCGGGTCCTTGGATCGGAGGCGCTGCGGTCAGGGTGGTGTTGTGAAATGACCACCATTCATCACGCTGTTGTGTCTTCCAGTCCAGGAACCGCAAATACAAGTAAATTAATCATCCACAGTTCAAGAGTCAGCTTTCACTCCAGCCTGCCTGTTTTCCTCACTGCAACAAGCATAAAAGACTAGCTTAACGTGGTAGCAACAGTGACAAACATGCGATGCACAAGGAAACGCCACAGCAGATATGACCTGACGCCTCTTGTTTGACCCTAACACACGCCTCGGTCTCTACTCAGACACGTGCTTTTCTTTACCACAAAAGACAAAGACAGAGATGAGGAGAAGATGAGGAGAAGATCAGTTAGTGACGCTCAATGGATGGATGAGAGGATACGTCTTTGTAAATATAATAATCAGCAGGATACAAGGTTAATAAATATTGTAAACATAACATAAAGTGCTTAAATGTATGCTCTGTTTGCACAATAGCTTGAGTAGATATTGGTTTGTTCTGCCTGATCTTTTATATAAAGACATTATAGAAAATAATATATTACCTCGTTATTTCTTTTACAGAAAACGATATAATTATAGTGCAAGTCATGTTGTTTTCGATTGCTTTTTAATTGCTGCTTTCATTGGTAAAATCCATAATAAAAAAGCCTCAATTCAGGGTGCTGCTCTTACTTAAAAGCACAATTTAAAGACATCCGATGTGCTCACAGCTGTGAGGTTGTAAACAGGCGCGATCGGATGCGTCACATGACTACTATGTCCCAATAACAGCTGTTCTTCCTGTTCCCTGGTGCATGCGTGAGCAGACATAAGGACTTAATGCAGATATGGTGAAGTGCATTTAGAGAAGTGAGGGAAGCTCCGTGTCCCACTGCGAGCACAGCAAGTGCCGTCACCATAGTAACCCACCTCAGTCAGTTGATCAGGACAAAAACAGAGCACCCCTCCTACCACCACCACCACCCCCACCCCCCTCACACACACACACACGCACCTGCCATGGCCGAACACATTACACACGCAAGCATGACTGCTCATAAAAAGGCCACAGAATGCAGCAAACACAACATAATCAGAGAGGTCCGTGTGACCGAGCGCTGTCGGCGCAGGTGCGTGTGTGAGGCATCGCTCGGGATGGTTTGTTCCAGACGGGCTAATGCGAGAGGAGGAAACAAAAATAAAGAGAAGGGAGAGGTGTCAAATGGATGGTGTTCACACCTTGGAAACAGGAGGCTTTCCCACCCCAGAATATGGGAAGATTAGCAGGTGTGTGTGTGTGTGTGTGTGTGTGTGTGTGTGTTCAAGCAGGTCCACAGGCTGTGCAGAGTGTAAGAACAACAAATCTCTAGAAGCGAGTGAACTCTCTAACCTCAGAACGCGGCGGCAAACAAAGAGAGTAGGAGCTGTTATGGCTCCAGCAACGTCCGAAGACGTTTATGACGCTGCAGATCCACACGTGACGGCGTGGAGCTTTATTACCTTCACGAGATTTTAACTGATGTTTGTGGCTCAAGCCTTAACTGAGTGTTGTAATTACCATCACAAAAAAAAACTAAAGAATTCTTTCCATTCTCACACTTTCAAAAAAACAGCATCAGTGTTTGTTTCGGCCTTCCGAAGGGATCAACAGGCTTCACACACACGCCCCGCGTGAAGTCACCAGATCCAAACAGCAACTAGGACCGTCATACCAGACTGTTGCTACCTGGCTCTGAGTGTGACCCCTCAACGCCCCGCCAGAAAAACCGAGCCCAACCCGGCCACATTTCTGTGCGGTGAGAAGAGGCTTGCACTTTGCACACAACAACAACCACAGGCGTCTATCTGGGAGCTACGGTCAGAGAGAGCAGTGCCGAGCCACCATAGCAAGGAAATGTGAATTCCTGCCATAACAACGGGAGATTGCGCAATGCTGCCCCCCACAAACCCCCTTAAATTGCCTAATTTTGGCCCAGTGATGTGGTTCAGGCTGGAATTGTGCATCAGACAATAAAGAAAGGTGCTTTAAAACAACACAGCGGTAAAGTTGGTTATCCAAAGAGCCTGCATCTAAGCTCATGTTTTTGCTGCCACATGCGAGGAAACAGAAAAATGGCTTTCACATTCTCCACAGTCCAACTTCAACAGTCTTCAGATTTACAAAGACAATGAAGAGCCTGATTCCGCCGACAGCTTTGCTATGAATGAATTATGATACAGAAATACGTATATTATCACTCCTGCCCTTGAAATATTAGCAGCAGTAGTTTAAATTCTCTTACGAAGGCAATGTTACGCTGACTGAAAGAACTGGATTATTACGATCGAAATGCCGGCTTGCCTTCCATCTCGCAGGAACACTTGGGGGCAAACAAGCTGGAAAAAAGGGCAACGGTGTTTCTGAGGGTGCGACTAAGCTCCTGAATGGTAAATGCACAGGTGGAAGCCTTTAAGACGATGGGGCAACAGATTGTTTCCCTTAGCTTCATATATTGCCTCCCTGGCTAACGCTCAAAATGCAACCCGCGCCTGATGGAGCCTTGGTGCACGACCCCCCCCACCCCCCACCCTCTCCACCCACGAGGACTGTCTGCAGGCCCTGAAATTATGGTACACACAATAGCAATCAGCAGTCCGGCTGTATCGCACAACATTACTGCATGTAGTGCATTAAATGGCTACTCTAATGGCAACCCCAGACCATGGATAAAAAATAATAATGGAGTCTTAATAGCCCCAATAAAATTATAAATGATTACAATGAGTGACAGGAATGAGTTTGCCTTTTGTGTGAATGCAGCGCAAATTGGACATTAAGACTGAGTAACAACACGTTAAAGAAGACGAATTATGAACATGGTCTAAAATACAGCTTGGGTTTGATGTTATGAAGGCCGGAAATGGAGTCACTAAAAAGCAACAGGCCAGAGTAGGAACGCTGGGCAGTAGGCCGCTCATCTCAGTCCTAAAATGAGCATCTTCCCCGGTGCAACCCACCCAGGACACACTCCCCGTCCCCCTAAAGACTTGCGTGGGCTGAAGGTGCTGCACCTTCACGTCAAAGTGAGCAGGTCAGGAGTTGAGAGGTGAGATTGTGCAGACAGCACAGGGTTTCTGGGGGACACACCCCAGACAGGACACGGACACACACACACACACACACACACACACACACACACATGTCTACTTCAAACACATTCCACAGCATTGTCAGAAAATTCCAGGGAGCACTCCAGTGAAGGGCGCTCTGCAGACGAACACACAGCGAAACACCACCTCCTACCCAAAGGCACAGCTAAACGGCTGGTTTTTGGGCCGTCTGTGTGGTGTGTGTGTGTGTGTGTGTGTGGCGTAAGCAGGCACCCATAACGGCACATGCGTGCACATATGCACACAGAGCTGCGCTTACAAGCCTAAGAGAGGAACAAGAAGGGGGCAAGGCTCTTGGTTGTACAACTCGTTTTTTTTTTCTTTTGCAATTTCGACCAGGATATAGCTCAGCAGTTACTTTGGAAGCTTCTGTGCTGATAACTAGGACTACTTCCCCCACCTCAAATTCTAGGAACAGCCTGTAAAGAACCCTTTATCGCTGTCCTGAGAGCGCCGTCAGCAGATTGCTGCCACGGCGGCGTTTATGTTTTAATGCACCGTCCTATGAATGTGGATTCTAGGGGAATCCCTCCGGGGACTTTGGTTCTTCACCATCGCCACCACTGGTTCCCCGTTCAGGCGTAAAGATGTATCGAGAGCCAAATATGGTCACTTCTCCGGGAATCTGGTACGTCAAGAACAAGCGCCAGGGCCAGGGATGTGTTTGTACCTCACCTCCGTGTTAGAGGGAGAGAGGGAAGGTGGGGATAGCACGGGGCCCCTGTCACGGCCCCCCCAGAGGCTCCTGCTCTGTCTGCCACAGCAAGACTGCCAGGCCTAAGTTTAAGCTTCAACATGGGAACTTTACAAAATGCACATACTTTACTGAAACATTTGAAAATCTAAATTTTAAAAGACTTTGTTTGTTTCCTGCTAAGGAACGCGCAACAGCAATGGCTGCAGGGAAACTGCCTGTTGTTGTGCGGTAAGGCGAGGTCCTCGAGGCGTTTTACACCAGGATCTTTATCTCTGGGGACGCCTTGGTCCGCTGACTGGGCTACAGTCTGATTCACAATTTAGTTTAGAAAAGAACAGAAAAGAAAAGAGGTTTTCATCCACGCAACAGGCGGACATGGGGAGGATGGAGTGCCCACTGCTGGGATCCGGCCCTGGCCAGTAAAGTAGGCTAATCCTCCGCCTCTTTGGCGTCTGCAGCCGTTTGTTTACGTCCAGGCTGCGGTGTGTCGCCATCGCGGGCCGAGCCGGCCTCCGGGGGCCGAGCCGGCCTCCGGGGGCCGAGCCGGCCTCCGCGCCGGAGCGGAGCGCGCTCCTCCGGCCACGGGAACTAATCCGGGTCCCGGTGGCGGACAGGGCCGCCACCAAACACGGACCTTAGAGGGAGAGGAGGTGGGGAAATACCTAACGGCTCACCGGGGGGATCGGGTATTAGCATCTGCGCACACGCGACGGCTGAAATATCAAACCCTTGGACTGAACCTGGCTTTACGCATGCGCCAAAGGAGAGTCCCGTGTTTAGAATTTAAAAGAGAAACACAGCGTCTGGGCTGGATCTATTGGAACATTTGGGATAGTCTGCACATCCAGACGTCGCGTCTGGTTGTGATGCGTTCACGGTGCCTTATTCTGGTGTGCCAATAATTCAGGCACCAACTCGAGGCTGTCGATGGAAAACAACAGGTAGCGCGTCCAAGACGGCCAGAGGCAGCCTGCAAACGCGGAAACCATACTCACTTTCTCCGTTGGTTAATCCACACTGGCAGATAACACAGGTGCAGATGATAAAAAACACCATCTGTGCTCGCAGCCGCAGCGTCCATCGTCTCATTTTGACTTGTTTAGTTTTTGCTCTCGGAGGAGAAAAAACGAGGGGGAAAGCCACCAGTTCCAACAGAGGCGATCAGAATGTCAGAAGTAGGGAAGTCTTAAAAATAGAGGTCCAAATAAAGAAGTGATTCAACGCTGGCCTCCTTGCGCCGCGGGTGGGTGCGCGGTGAATGCGCGTGGAGCTCCCAGGCCAAGTTTGGGATGTACGTCCACGCCTGACATAGAACAAACGGGGAAAAAACAAAAACAAACAACCAAAACGGCACAGACCACTAAATGATGTGATCCTGGGTGGCGGACACACACGTGCGAGTGAAGATCTTCATTTTCCACGAGTGGAGGCGACAATCCACGTTCATCTGGCGACCGGGCGAACCGGGCGCGATTATTGGTGCGGACCGACGCGCAGGTGGCTAGTTCGGAGGTCCCAGGAACAGGTCCGACGTGTACCAGTGGATGAGGAAAAAATCAACACGAAAGACCCCACGAAAAGGTCGCGGGGAATAAAACCCGCTCCGCTCGTGGATATCGATGAGCCCAAAGCGAATAAATGGCGTCCGGAGGCTCCGGGTCGTTGTCTGGGTCTCCCGGTGCTGTCTGACGAGCCCGCTCACTGCCGGCTTCCCAGAAAGTCGCCCTTTTTAAGCCAGATTGGAGCACATCCCAGGAAACTCCTCGGAGCTGCTACGTGCAGGAAAAACGCGCAGCTTTCCCCTCCGCGACCTTCCGCTGAACCCCTTCGCCCCCGCTGACCACCGCGCCACGAACGAGCGAAAGCCCCAGAACAGAAAAACACCACGGGGGGAAACTCGGGAAGCGAGCACGTATTCCCTATCCGCTGTTCGGGAGGGAGCAGGCGACAGACGACGCGGCTCCGTCCGATCTGGGAAGCGACTCCAGCACGCCGCCCGTTCCCTTTTCTCGGATTATCGTTAGCTAAAGGGGGAAAACAGCTAACGTTAGCAAGCTAATCCAAAACAAACGAGGTCTCATTGTCGGCGGCGACCGAGCGTAAAAAAGCACACGCAGGCACGCGTAAAGTCTGTCCCGCTTTCGGTAGTCCACAACAAAAACTCCCCGACCGGGTACACGAACATAAAACACGGGTCGAGTGTAAAAACTTGGATTTAGCGAGTCGCGGTGCCTCGGGCTCCCCTCGCTCCGTCTCTCTCCTCCGCGAGTCTCCACCAGTAAACAAGTCCTGCCAGTCACCTCTCGGCTGCGCGCGGTCCGCCGGAAAACACGGAGCGGACCCTATTCTGCAGGGCGGCCACGGTGCGGATCTGGACTGTCTGAGCCGAGGCTGCTCCTGGTGTTAAAACACCGGCGCTCTTTGTCAGTTAAACACACACACAATGTAACCTTACAAAATGGTGACACGCGTCAATGCAGTGACACATTTGAAGGCTTCTTTGGAGATTATTTAAACAGAAAAGATGTAGGGTTAAATCTATCTATCTATCTATCTATCTATCCATAGTATTTGTAACTATAACTCGTCAGGGATATCTGTCTAACCCAAACCCTAACCCAACTTAAACTCCAGGGTTAGGGTTGGGGATCTTGTGTCTTTCTGCCTGGGCCCAGGTCTTGGTGTGCAGCGACCGTCGCTTCTCGGCGCGACTGCTTCTGCCTATCCTCAGCAGTCGGCATTAGCTGCGGTTTCTCGCAGCAACCGGTCTGCCCGCAACTATCCGTTGTCTCATCAAACGGCTGCATTGCAAAAGGGGAAAAAAAAAAAAAAAAAAAAAAAAAAGGAAAAGAAAAATAAATGATGTGATAATGGGTGGAGGAAAAAAAAGTGAGAGTGAAGATATTAATTTTAAAAGAGTGGAGGAGAAAATAAGAGATAATATGGAGAAAGGGAGAAAAGGGAGAGATTATTGGTGAGGAAAGAAGAGAAGGTGGATAGTTAGGAGGTAAAAGGAAAAGGTAAGAAATGTAAAAGTGGATGAGGAAAAAATATAAAAGATTGAAAAAAAGGGATGGTAGAGGGGTTTTTTCAAAAATAAGATAGTGGATATAGATGAGAAACATGAGAATTATTGGAGTAAGGAGGATAAGGGTAGTTGTATGGGTATAAAGGTGATGTATGAAGAGAACGATAAATGACGGCTTACCTGTTTGTCGACCTTTTTTTGACCGCTTGGCGCAACTACCCGGCCACTACTAGGGGATGATACGTGACGGACCCACGCGATGATTTAAATAAGAGTAATTAAGATGAAAAAATTAGAAAAAGATGAAAAAAGAGAATAGTTAGAGAGAAAGAAAAAGAAAAGAAAAAAAAAAAGGGGGGAAACTCGGGAAGCGAGCACGTATTCCCTTTAAGATGTTAGGGCGGGTGACGGAGCACGACGACGCGGCTCCGTAAGATATGGGCAGCGACTCCAGCACGCCGCCCGTTCCCTTTTCTCGGATTATCGTTAGCTAAAGGGGGAAAACAGCTAACGTTAGCAAGCTAATCCAAAACAAACGAGGTCTCATTGTCGGCGGCGACCGAGCGTAAAAAAGCACACGCAGGCACGCGTAAAGTCTGTCCCGCTTTCGGTAGTCCACAACAAAAACTCCCCGACCGGGTACACGAACATAAAACACGGGTCGAGTGTAAAAACTTGGATTTAGCGAGTCGCGGTGCCTCGGGCTCCCCTCGCTCCGTCTCTCTCCTCCGCGAGTCTCCACCAGTAAACAAGTCCTGCCAGTCACCTCTCGGCTGCGCGCGGTCCGCCGGAAAACACGGAGCGGACCCTATTCTGCGGGGCGGCCACGGTGCGGATCTGGACTGTCTGAGCCGAGGCTGCTCCTGGTGTTAAAACACCGGCGCTCTTTGTCAGTTAAACACACACACAATGTAACCTTACAAAATGGTGACACGCGTCAATGCAGTGACACATTTGAAGGCTTCTTTGGAGATTATTTAAACAGAAAAGATGTAGGGTTAAATCTATCTATCTATCCATAGTATTTGTAACTATAACTCGTCAGGGATATCTGTCTAACCCAAACCCTAACCCAACTTAAACTCCAGGGTTAGGGTTGGGGTTAGGGTTAGGTGAGGGTAGGTGACCGAACCTAACCCTAACCCCAACCCCATCCCTAACCCTCACCCTAACCCTAACCCTAACCCTAACCCTAACCCTAACTCCAGGGTGAGGGTTGGGGTTAGGGTGAGGGTTGGGGTTAGGGTTGAGTTAGGGTTGCAGTTAGAGTTAGGTGAGGGTAGGTGACTTAACCTAACCCCAACCCTCACCCTAACCTTATCTCAGTCAGATGAGGTGGCTCGGACACCTAGTGAGGATGCCTCCTGGACGCCTTCCTAATGAGGGCTCAGGGCACGTCCCTCCGGGAGGAGGGCCCTGGGAAGACCCAGGACACGCTGGAGAGACGACGTCTCTCAGATGGCCTGGGAATGCCTGGGGACCCCCCCTGAAGAGCAGGAAGAAGTAGCTGGGGAGAGGGAAGTCTGGGCCTCCTTGCTTAGACTGCTGCCCCCGTGACCCGACCCTGGATAAGGGGAGGAAAATAAACGGATGAATGGATGGATGAATGGATGGATGGATGGATGGATGGATGGAAATGAAGAGCTCCTAAATGGCTTCAACAGTCCAGTGTTTATCACCTCAATAATTGACCTTAAATAGGTTAGAACAGTGTATCCTTTGCTTCTTGTGTGTGTGTGTGTGTGTGTGTGTGTGTGTGTGTGTGTGTGTGTGTGTGTGTGTGTGTGTGTGTGTGTGTGTGTTTGGGGCTGGGGGACTGTTGTTACTGTGTGGAATGCTGTTGCCCAGTGAACAGAGTGACTGAGGCCTTGGTCAGATTAAATGTCACAGGTGTGAAGGACTCAGTGTTGCCGAATCCAGTCAAAACAGGCGTCTTTGTGGCCGTCATGCTAGTTCGCGCGAAGCAGCCGCGCAGCGCCGCCACCCCCGCCCCCCCCCCCACTGCAACGCGACTTCATTTCAGTAGGTGTCACAAAAAATAACAGCTGGCGGCTCGCTTCCTTAAATGTCAGGCGGGGACAGATGGAGACGCAGTGGAGGAGGAGGTTTACACCTGACCAAAGGCCCCAAATCCTCCCAGACTCGTCTGTTTATTTATTCATTTTTTTACATTAATAAATTCTGAAATGGGGCAACGGACTGAGGCGGAGGTCAGGCCTGACCTCCATGCTGGCCTCACAATAACACAGTAAAGCGGGACCCTGAGAGCAGACGTAAGGCCCCGGCTGCAGGGTCGGGGCAGAGCAGGGTCGGCTTTACGGACAGTTGCAGTTTGATTGCAAAAAGTTGCAGAAATCAGAGGGAGGCTGCAGTAAAGAGTCTAGGTTGAAGCAGACAAAGCGTGGCTGGATGAGCCTCGTCCAACGGCTCCCTCGCTTCACCTTGTGTTGGTGTTCATTCACCCTTCTGGAACGGGCTGTCCCCAGTGAGTTTATGGGAACGGTGGAGCCGAGGAGGGAAACCTGCTGACTACCGTCGGGCTAAGCCACCCGTTAGGGCGGCTAAAGCTGTGGAAAGAACACCGCGGCCGGCTCAACGTGTGATTATGTTCCCCATGATGCATTCACTGATCCGATAAATCTCCCGCAGACCACACAGCTCCTGTCTGTAATCCACGTCGATAGCAGCAGCCTTTCCGCTCGTCCCGTTGAGCCGCGGAGCTCTGGTTCGTCTCCGTTCAGCCACCACCCTCTTCCGATGACGTCACCGCCACCAAGGCCAGACGCTGGCCACCGGGGCTCCAGGTGCAGGTTGCTGCTCCGTGGCCACTGGGCCCAGACGTTTGCTGCAACTATGTTTAGCATTTAGTGCCTAAAGTTGATTTTTAGTGATTAAAAGGGAGGATTAGAGCTGATGGGTGATGCTAATAAAGACTCGGGTTCATGTTGGGCTCTGAGTGGCCACTTAGACGTTGCAGCACCGGGTCTAAGCTCAGTTTAATCACTGTACCAGTAACCTTGGAACACTCACACACGTTCAGATCAGAGCCCCCCGAGACTCTCAGCAGCTGTGGGAGGCCGGCCACAGGTGGACGTTTCCAGCGGCGTCGCCATGACTACGAGTCCTGTTCCCACCTAAAAAAACCCAAAACCCAATCAGGCGATCAAAGTTTTACAGCCTCGCACTGACAAGTCTCCTGTTTTTGGTTGTGTGTGTGTGTGTGTGTGTGTGTGTGTGTGTGTGTGTGTGCCACGAGGTCAACCCTGCGTAATCTCAGCCGCTCTGGCCATAAAGGCAGGTTTTCTGTGAAGCAAAGGTTCCTCTTCCATCCCTGTCACAACATCCTGAAGCCGGCGGTCTCCAGTAAAGCCTGATCCGTCCGGCATCAGCCACCTAACCCTGGGTCACACACACACACACACACACACACACACACTTTGTCCCTCACACTCGTGGATTTTTCTCAGGCCGATGGAGGGTCCAGGTGAAGGGCCAGAGGGTTAGGGTTAGCTCCGATAAGGAGCGCCGCGCTGGGCGCTTGTACGGGACGTCCTTCCTGAGAGGAAGCGTCAGCCTCATCCAGATTCTGTCAGAGCGACGGCGAGCGCAGCTCTCCCACGGGCGGAGGCGCCGTAAATCCATGCGGGAGAGCAGAGGTCGAGGCGGCGTGACAGCTCCCCGAACCGCAAGGGTGAAAGGGGCGCTGGCGCTGGAAAATAGCGTGTGCCGCTAGCCCTCCCACTTCCCCTCGCGCTGGGAACGCGGGGACACCGTTGCTTCGTTGCTTCCTTTCACGCATAAAAGGGCGACACATGCAGGTGCACGTGAAGCGCTTGTGCAAGTAGTTCTGAGAAGCGTTTCTGCTGGGGAAATTGAGTAAGAGGTGAGTGAACTCTGGTAAACGTGTTCTTGGCTACAGTTTTGGTCGGAGCCGCGGACCCACCAGGACCCATCAGGACCCACCAGGACCCACCAGGACCCACCAGGACCCACCAGGACCCACCAGGACCCCGGTCACCCGGGAGACTGAAAACCCATTCATGCAATCCTGCCATCAGGGATAATTGGGGAAGATCTTTGGTTCGCTCCACGTGACGGCCCTGACGGCGGGCTCGGCTGATCAGAGGGGCTGAGAATTCCCCGGGACGCGGCGCCTTTGGGAGCTGACAACAGGCCTCTGTGTCCTCCATGAATGGACACCCAGGAGCTGCAGGGACCAACGTGCCTCAAAGCGCCGTGACTGGGCAGCAGCAAGCGTCTAACGCGGAGACGCCCTCGCGATGGCGCTCGTGGAGGAAGAGGAGCTGCCCGCCCATCCTCGAAGAGGATCAGTGCGGTGGATGGCACGTGGGCCCAGGCCGCAGGGCCCCTCCCCACCCCCCGACCTTCCCCAGGCTAAATTAGCTGCAACACGCTTGCCTGGAACCGCCAAGGCCCCTGGTAGGTTTCCACTTCCTGTTGTGCTTAGCGACCGTTAGTGACCCTGTGGAACGCCGCCGTGGCTCCGAGCTCCTGTCAGCTGTTTGACGGAGAGCTTTCCGTCTGCCCGAGGCCCAAGGTGAAGCACCAGAGGAGGCCCCTGCGTCCTATTTTCAGCCGCGACCCCCCGAAGCGCGCCCCTTTGCCCCGCATCCTGTGACTCAGCGCTGCACCGTGACCCCCCGGGGCGCCAGCGCTCTGACAGCCGAAGACGGGAGGAAGCCAGCGGGAAGGGGGGGGGTTGTGTCCCCAAACTTTTCCGTAACAATAAAAAAAGCAGCGTTTGTTTACACTCTGGTGTTGAGGAGAGCAGAACGGGTTAGAGAGAGGTCAGCAAACAAAATGTGACCTTTAGGAGGAACTCATTAAAACGTGTGTGTGGGCGGGGGAGGGGGGGGTACGTGCATTAAGGAAGGCCACCTCAATGCACGTTTTACATTTCTAGACCCACAGAGTCAAATGAGGTCAGAAGGTTCAGGGCGTGCTGATTGGCTGATGCTGGCTGGTCACATGATCAACCACGAGACCGGGAGGAGTCCTGGCTCCGACTAGAGTTGGCACCAGTGTTACGATAGTACAATTATAAGTGACCTCTGACCTCTACATTGGGGTAGGGCGGGGTCTTTACGCGAGCCTGGACCTGCTCAGGGTTTCTACCTGTTGAAGGAAGTTTTTTTCTGGCCGCCGCTGTAAAACACTGGTGGAGAGTTGTGATCGTCGGCACATGCTGCCAGCGAGGATCATGGGAACGTTTCGCACGCTGAACTCGAGTCGCTGCAGGAGGGGAGGAATTGTGAGCCTGGTCGGCCTTGAGGTACCGACACGAGGACAAAACGTGAGGGATGACGCAGGAGCCGCCCTTGGAGCAGAGAAAAACAGCAGCCTCGCGCTCAAACACGCTCGTCAACAACAGCTCAGCCAAGGATTCCGTCCCCGCATCATCGGGCGGAGCAGGAACGCAGTTATCCTCACGTTTCACTCCTGAGGAGGTTCAGTCGAGCAGGTGAGTCGAGCGCCGAGGGAGCCGACATCTGTGGCCCTCAGGAGCCCCCCTGGCTCCATCAGGGACCCCGCACCTGCTGCAGCAGCTCAGGGGCCGTCCTGGGGGCCTGGGAGGGGTCTCCCCTGGTTCTATGTGCAGTCTTGGCCCCAGATACCGCCATCAGGACACTCCAGTTAGCATCTCTGCTAAGCTAGGCTAACCGACGTCACATTAAAAGTGATAAAAAGTGAGGCCAAAGAGCTGGCGTGCGCGCGTTTGGAGCGATAGCCTCATCGGCGTGTTCAGACTGGGGGGAGGAGCAAACACGAGCGGACAGACACACACAGACGGCAGCGAAAACGGAAACATCCGCAACACCTGCGCCGAGAGGCCGGTGCCAAGGCCCCACTCCAGGGTCGGTCCAGACCAGAGCCGACCTGGCAAACGCCAACACAGGCTGCTACGCGCGGCCCAGGCTGGTGGTGGAGCCCCCATCTGGCCTCCAAGGGCCCTGGACAGGGAGCATCAAGACCATCAACCACAGTAAAATCAGTTTTTAGAGAAACGTCTTTGGTTCCTGATGGAATTTGACTGGAGTTCGTGGTTGACGGCTGGATTTCAGGCATTCAGGAGTTTAATCGGTGCGACCAGAACCTGTGAACAGACTCACATTTAGAGCTCTAATCCTAGCGCAGGGACGCTATTTTCAGTGAGTCTCTGTGGGAAAAGGATGCAGGGAGGAGAGTTCAGGTTCCCGGGGTCAGAGGTTAAAAGTGACGGTAATGAGCCCCAGGCTTCCTCGTTCACTTCCTCAGGAATTCCTCCTTCCTCAGAGTCTGGAGGAAATGCAGAAGAGGTGGCCCGTTTCAGCTGCCGGGACCAAAAGGAACCTCGCCGCAGATGAAGTCATGCTGCTTCAGCCCTGGAGCAGATCTGCAGCCCCGCAGGAGCAGATCGGAGCCGGGGGGGCCCGGAATGGAAGCAGGGACCCAAACGGAGGGATGACGATCCCTCACAGTGACACAGCCTCATTTGGTCTCCCGGTGGCCTGCATACCTCGGCTCCAGGCGGGCAAAACACCCCCCAGGGATCCTAAAATACACGACAGGCTGGGCTTGACCCAGAGAGGTGGTGGGAGAGAGAGAGAGAGAGAGAGAGAGAGAGAGAGAGAGAGAGAGAGAGAGAGAGAGAGAGAGAGAGAGAGAGAGAGAGAGAGAGAGAGAGAGAGAGAGAGAGAGAGAGAGAGAGGGGTGTGTGTGTGTGGGGGGGGGGAGCTGCAACCCGAAACAGGCCGGTCAGCTCTGCAGGCCTCAGATGACGACACCACAGGAATGTTAACCTGTCAGAAGCATCTTCTGCTCGAGGAAAAAATACTTTCCCCCAAATGTCACCAGGTTCATTTAAATCGGAACCAAATACCTGACCAGAGCCGCACATGGTCGGAGTTCATTTCCTGCAGCACGACGCCTTTATTTAGCCGCACTGCCATCCTCAGACTACTTCTAAATGAGCAGCTGACTTAATTCAAGCTTCCTGGCTCGCGGAGGCTCCTGGGAGCGGGGCCCCCCCGGTCCCCTCGCGGGGGGGGGGGGGAGGTGGCGCCGCCTGCTGGCCAACCGCGGCCACTGCACGGCTCGATTTGGGTCGAAAACAGGCAACAAAACAGACAAAGTTGTTTCTAAAGGTTCATTAGGTTCAACACACAAACATGACTCACAGTGATTACCCAGAAAAAAATCACAGAAAGTCCAAAAACGACAACCCCCAGCAAAAAAACAACCAAAAATGAAGAGGAACAAGAGCAGCTGCAGATCCTCCTCCAGGGGATGAAGACTACGGACTGATGAAGGTTTCCCTGTGGCGGACAAAGGTCGGAGCGGCTTTCTGGATACCGGACAGAAAGAGATCAAACTTCCTGGGTATCAGACGGGGCAGAAGAGCGGAGAGCGGCCCCACGGCCCCCAAACACCTGCTGGATCATCAGCTGAGACTAGTCCGCTGCGGTGGCCTGGGGGTCAGGACTGAAGGGTTTACCTGGGCGCTCTTCCGCTCCGCTCATGAAAAGGATCATCGACGCTTCGAAGCTCCTTTTAAACTCTGAGCTGGAAAAGTGCAAAAGAGCCGGCCGATCGCACAGATGGGCGCCAGGCCCCGCGTGAGGGTGCGAGCGCTGAGAGTCCAGCGTTCCAGGGCGCTCATCATCGCAGTCTGGGGAAGATCCTGATGAAGAGAATCATACTGATGAAGATGAAGGAGACCAGGATGAGCATCAGCCACAGCAGCCAGTTGATGGACTTCTTGGTGTGCTGCTCCAGCCGCTCCGACTCGGTCTTCAGCTTCTCCAGGTTCATGTCCGCCTGCCGCATCGACTGGCCCAGAGTCTGTGGAGGACAGAGGAGGGAGGCGTGAGTACCGCCCCCTGAGGACACTCACCACGGGGCAAAGCGCGCAAATCCAAACAAAAACGAGCACTTTCAGATGGAGGAACGAGAACGGAACAAATTAGCCGCAGCTGTAGGAAAACAACGGCTGAAATGATCTTCTTAGTCGCTGGGCTGGGCCGGCGGACGTGCGTCACCTGGTTGTCCTGTTTGATGATGCTGTGGGCGGCCAGCGTGTTGTTCTTCAGGTTTCGGGCCAGGTGGAGCATGTCCTCCGCCAGCTTCTCCTGCAGGCTGTGGTGGTGCTGCAGGACGGCCTCCAGCTCGGCCGCCGACTGGCGCTCATCCAGGGGCAGACCCCTGCTGGGACACGGCAACAGCCTCATGTAGAGACTCAGAGGGAACAACCACGGCACCAGGGGGGACGTGGCGAGCCTTACCGTCTGTTTCGCAAGTCTGTCGGTGCTGTAGATGAAAACAGTAGAGGATATATTTATTTGAGATCCTGAAATAGACGAATAAATAAATAAAAACAACATGCTTACCTTTATCTGGCCCCTGCAAAGACACAACAAATCAACCAGTTACCACATTTGTCTGACGTTATTTCTGCAGCCGTGCAGCCATTTCTGTGCTGGCTGCAGCGGCTGCATCCTCCATCAGCTCCCACCGTGTCCAGCAGCTCGCTCCTCATCTGGGCCGTGCACCGGCCCTTCGTCTGCATGTGGACCGTCTTGGTGGCAGACATCCTCTCGTGGCCGATGGTGGGCGTTCTCCCAGGGGCCAGGAACTGGTTCGCTAAAGCCTTATCTGTTGGTGAAGGCTGGCAAAGTACCGGACAGACATGAGACCCAGGAACGTCTCCGCAAATCCAACACAAGCGGATCGACACATCTGAAACCCAACTGACCAGTTTCTCTGCTTCCAAAAGTCCTTTCAGAAAGTCCACCTTTCTGGTGTATTCGGTCAGAACCTCCGCGGTGGGTTTGCTGCAAATAAGACACCAAGGTTGAGTTCGGTTTGCAATATTGCGCCCAAAGGGCGATTTTAAGTATTCAAATGGTCCAAGTGAGGAGAGAAAGGTCACCTGTGACTTTTCCTGAGAGCCACCAACATCTCCTCCAGGGCAGCGACAAACTAGAAAAAGATGCGATGTTATGGGATAAAACAAAAAGGCTAAATAGAACCTACAACTAAACTGCTTATACTTTTTTTTAGGGCGGATTGTGTGTGGTGAATTTAAGCAGCACTATATCGTGCTGGCTGGCTTCTGTGACGACGTGGCTAACAGCTGCAGCAAACAACAAAAGTCCCTTTAAAGTTAGCGAATGAAGAGCGATGAAAATAAACCCAACTCCGGGGGCTTCGCGTCTCACCTTCTCTAACCTCCATTCGGTCTCTCCCCGTTTCTCCGACGCGATACTTTCACAGCGGGATAACAATCGGATAAAATTTATTTCTAACCTGGACGCCATGTTTGAAGCCCACCCACGGCGCAGGAATATGACGTCACGTTTAAGCGCCGCGGCTGGCGCAACTTCAGGAACGTTGAGCGCCGAGTTACACTTTATGCATTTTAACGCAGTTAACAAGTAAAATGACAACTTTTCACCTCTGTGTTTATTGTCAAAACCTTAGTTGACAAATTGCTTCCTTCGTTTACTTGCTCGGGTCATTTGCCACTGTAAATTCCATGTTTTAACAGCCAGAATCAGACGAGGTGTTTGCGTTCCCATTTAAAACCGTAAAACACTAAAGTGGTGACTTATAAAGGAATTTGATGCAATAAAAGCAGTGTGACAAACAAACTCTGATCTTTAGAAGACCAAAGTCCTTCGGGAAGTCAGTACATCACTGAAATTATTTTCCTTTAGTTTCGCTATTACGTTTTAAGTGTTTTTGATAGGGTACAATTCGTTCAAAATCTTTAGTTATTATTTAGAATGCTGGCTGTCACAGGACCTCCTCTCTTGACGGAGATAATAACCAGTTTAACACGTAAAGTTAATAAATTACAATTTAAAGTTAATAGTTAAGCTGTAAAATAGCGCCCCCTTGTGATCCCACCGAATTAATCACCAAAAGCATTTTAAAGCGCTCAGTTTTGGAAAAAAATTGGATAATATATTCTAATATCTAAAGCTAAATAATTACTTAAAAATGTTTAATGGTCAATTACTATTGTTCAACATAAATCTTTTGTTACATAACCTTTACCGACACCTGTGACAAGGTTTTAAAGAGGGAAATTAGGCACCGACTGTCCAGCTCTCGCACTTCGATTTTCTTCCTTTGCTCTGTTCCTTACATGTTCTGTTTCACATGAGACACTCTGACTTTTCCTAAGAAAACAAAGAGAGACGTAGAGTGTCACGGTCTGTATTGTCATGTTAACACTAATAACCATTACAGCTCACACCATTCAGTCCCCACCATGCAGCAGTTACACACTAACACATCACAACACTGTTCTCAAATTCTACACAAAGTAACAGACACCAAATAACAGTACTCACAGCGGCACATTAGTATTAAGGTTCATTCTGAGTTGACAGGCAGCTGCTATTCAGCAGCAACTGCTATGTTTACTCTGAGAGGCATGTTGGTTAGGAGAAATGCAGAGAGGAAGTGTAATACCGGTGCTGCGTTAAAGGAAAAGAGGATTTAGTTGACTGGCTGTTGAGTACAGGCTGGGTTTGAGTTTTTTTTGTTTACACGCAAACGAAGTGTAGTGTGCTGG
>CAAE01014995.1:1228046-1264203 GCA_000180735.1 Tetraodon nigroviridis | reverse complement strand
ATGCTGAAACCTAAGCTCACCAGAACTATGTCATCATAAATTACCTTAAAATGTCACAGATGACGCTAATCAATTACAACACGGTCGTCTGAGTGCAGCCCATTGATCTGCCACACCCGATATCGCATGTCTGAGTCACATATTGACATGCTGAAGCGGGCTGCTGTTTGTTGGAAATCCCTCGAAGGTAGGTATGACCCTGCACCACATACAGTCCACTGGGATTCAAGCGAGAGGGTAAACAAGCAGCGTGGTTTGAAATCACGCAGGGCAACCTACTTTTGAACCACCCATCCATCTTGTCTGTCTGCTAAGATGCTCCACCACAGTCCGCTAACGCATTTATTGACTCCGACTTTATGCACATTTCCCTGCAGGTCTGTAATTCAAGAGGCCTTCTATTCACCCACTTTCATCTATCCATCTGCTTTAAGCGTGTCGGTTCCTTCCCTCGGTCCCCGTTGTCATTGTCTTTCACAGGAGCTCCCCCTCTTTCAACCCCTGCTGGTCGCTCCGCAACCCCCTAACATTTGGCACTGCTGCGTTAACTCGTTCCAGATGCCAGAAGGTCTTCTGCTCACAATCAAGCTTCTGATTCAGACAATCCTATTTACTCCTTTGTTTTACACTTAACAAGGTCACCGAGAAGAATAGAAGCAAAATATGGAGCTCTTAAAACAAGGTAAAAGCTTCTGAAAGGCTTGCGCGGCACACATTCTTTTATCTGCATGGTTAACACTGCAAAGAGCTGATGGAATGTTCCTAAAATAGGGAAAAATGCATGCTTTAAATTAGGGTGATGAGCTAAAACTTTGTTGAAATCAAACGCACCAGGCCAGCGAGGCCGCAGTATATCTGACTTAATTCAACCCAGAATGGCTCGCAACGTCTGGTCGGCTGCTCTGGAATTCCACACTGGTGGTGACAGGCGGCTCCAAGCAGCATGGCGGTCCAGTGGACTCAGCCAGTGGACTAATGGACTAGTCAAAAGCAGCTGTGGACCAGAACGGTTTAGAGACGACGTTTACAGGACCCAAACGCATCGTTGTTTTCTGCCGTGGTCCAACACAGATGTGTGGCGTTTGAAAGGTTTAATCCCCTCTTTCCTATTACCGTCAATGCCAAAAAAACCTTTCATGCATTATTGACAACTATGCTTGTTCTCTTTAGGGGGAAAAATATCGACACACACGTGAACAGTGTTTGATTTAGGGAGACGGCCACTGATCGAGATGGTCACCTGTTGCGGAAACGTTGAAACGTTTCCTTCCTGTTTTGTGTGGGTTTGCGCGACGTAAAAACCAGTCACACAATGTACAGTATACCATTTAAAGATGTAGGGCAGCTGCAAGCGAAAAAAAAAAAATCAGGAAGGGCAGAAAAGGAAGCAAAGAGCAGAAGGCTGACAGAGGAGACTATTGTACGTGGTGGCTCACGTGGGCTGGCCTGCTCTGAAACATCCTAATCTCATGACTCCATTGTGGCACCAAACCAGCCACTTTGCTGCACAGAAGTGTTCACACAATTAAACACTACTGTTGATTATTCATAACAAAGTCCAGACAAAGTTCGTGATATCATTCTGCACCTCTCATCAAGACGCGGGGGGGGATTTCTGCCAGACCAAATGTAACTTTCATATGGATTCATGCGTCAGTAGCCAGAGTTGGAGCGAAAAGCAAAAATAGACCAAAACCAAATAGAACCGAGCAGAACCCTGCCAAAATAAAGCATGCCGCCAAGGTTTACTGCAGCTGCTCCACATCTCTCTCCGCCTTTTCCATTTCTCTCCCCCATTTGTGCCTCCGCTTTGCATTTTCTTTCAATCTTCTCTTCGCTTTCCCCTCCCCGTTTTCAGCTTCATTTGAACAAAAATAAAAGGAGTATTTTCATTCAATTGGAAACATAGGTAGGCTTGTTCATTCCGGGAGAAACATGCAGATGAGAACTCTACCTAAAAACGTGCTCGTCTGGAGGAAAGCTGTAGTGAAATTACTAATCAGACACCAGGGTATCTACATGTCTGCCTCTTTGGAAACATGAATTCAGCCCTGTCAAGATCACTCATCATCTACCCACCTACCGAGTGCTTAGATTTGCCGCCAACTTTTTTCTGCATGTGTGTGTGTGTTGGGGAGGAGTTTTTAACACTAGAGCGCTCACCAGAGGCAAATCAGGTGCTGACATGAAAGACATTAGGCAGGGGAGTGCCGGTGACGCCACGACTGCATCCAGGAAATGTTTCAGTCCCTGCTCATCCACCGGACAGCTGACATCTACAGAAAAACCGCGGAGGATCGTCAAGCCCAGACCAAAGTATCAGGCCAGAGGATTTCTGTGATGGTGGTTTCTACAAATGCACGCTCCGCAAACCTCAACTGAGCGAGCAGCAGAGCGAGGAACAGCAGCTGCCTTTGGCATTTTCCACAGGTAGTGATGAAGACAACGCTGGAGCAATTTACCACGGATGGAAGCACCCTGAAGAAGGGTTCACTTTAGGTTCTATTACAGGTTTGCACAATAAATGTCACTGTGTCAACTCTGTTATGCAAGTTTTACAACTCCAAAAATAGAGTTAGAATGCACTGATACAGCTTTCATTTCAATTCCCTAATAATACAAATAAACACATCAAACCGGACATGATCACTCCGGCACTGCAGAGCCACCTTCCTGTGGCGTTTTTTCATACTCAGGGTGTGTCCTCGCTCCGCTGGCAATCTGGAGCCAAGGGACAAGATCAGTGACCACAGAGAGGATGAAGGGGGAGCTTAGAGCACCCACCAACAACCCAGCCCATCTGCATTCATCTAAACACACACACACACACACACACACACACACACACACCCCTCTCGCTACTCTTATTCTTATGGCAGAAGGGAGCAACAAATTTGGCTTCCGCCTTAAAACAAAACACAAAAATGAGGATTTCTGATTCTAACCCTAACCCTAACTGGTAAAGAAAGAGGATGTCTATCATGTCTTCTGTTAATCTGAATGTGGAGCTGGTGTAATCACGCCACGAGCAACCGATCTTTCATCCCGCTGATTTTCATTTCATGTGTTCAGACCATGCAATGAGGGCAGCGCGAAGACGAAGATATTACAAACAAACGTACGTTGAACCAATCTGGAGCAGTCGGCCTGCCTTTTCCTCACTTATACCCTATCATTACAGCTGGGTCTATTTATAAATCCCATAAATTCAGCTTACCGCACAGAGAGAGCCAAGCTACTGAGGAATTTCTGGAACTGAGGAGTTTAAAACCTCGCCGGTCTGTACTTGTGCTGCTTTTGCAGCTTTGTCACAATCTTTGCATTCATTGTTCCGGCTCAGTCTCTACAGCCTACAGGTCACTGAAGAAATACACTGCACAGTTGGGTCTGCAGCTTTTGGCAGGGTACGAGCCAATTTTGCTCACCTTTTCTCTCAGACAGCTAGCAGCTAGCAAAAACGCCCTGGCACTACTAGTCCTCGTGTCCTCCTCCAGCCTTTTCCCTCACCGTTTATGCAAATCAGCCTTCAACGTCTGTAAGGAGAAGATGTGGAGATTAAGAGTTGTATGAGTCCTCCTGAAAATGTCAACTTGTAGCTGACGCAGCCCAAAGTTTAGCAGAAGTTGGCAGCAGCTTGTTAGTGTTTTACAACAGACGTGCGAGATAAGCTGATAGTAACGTCTTCCTGATGAGAGCACAGAGGAGAGAATCACAAGCCTCCACATGCCTGGGCCTCGCTCCAGCTCCTCATTCAGCAATCACTCCCTCCGTCTCTCACCTACTATAGTAAATAATTCATAATAACGCGTATAGAACAATATATGCACAGACATCAATTCGCTCTGGTACATCATAGCACACTACAGCTCATTAAAAAAGAAAACAATAGTAAGAAAAAAAGGTTCCTCTAGTTAGTTCCAGTTGATTGTTTAAAAACTCATATGTAAGTTTATTTAAAAAAGGAAACCAGTCAGCAGCAGTCAGAAAATGCCCAGCTTACCCAGAATTAGACCTGTTTACGCTATTTAGTGATACACAAGGAGAAAACCAGATGAAAAGAGGAAGCTTCTGAAGCCTTCCTCTCAGAAACGTTGCCAGTGGCGACTGGAGCCATTATGATGATGTTGGGATGTTGAGCTGCAGATGTAATTAGTCGTCCCTCCCCCACCCCCTTCGCGTCCCTGCGGTGAGCTCTGCAGCGGGGTCTGCAGGGTTCCGACCATTAGCGGGGGGCCATATGGCCCTTTTCTGCTGAGGGTTGGGAGCCCTTCTGGGGCCTTTCAGAGGGAATGGAATCAAGAATCAAGGTTTCTGTTCGCAATTATACCAAGAAATGCCCACATTCTGTTAAAAGGTTTGCTTTGACAGGTAAATATCTGAAAAACCTGCATTCTGCTTGTTCCCATAGATGTAAAAATAGATGCGATCATTGAGATAGAAGATGTGACTCCAACAGTTCCTCTGACAAGTCCGGATGTTAATTCAATTTGGACCTTTAATAAAGTGGATGAGCTGACGTCTGTTCCAGGGCCCAGTGTGCTGCCGGCAGAGCTAACACACAGCCCTTACCAAGGACACACACAACAGCCACATCAACAACCCACAGATGTAACCAGCAGCAATGGAGATGACCATTTTAAATAACTTTGGTCATCAAATATTATGTAAATCCAAACCGGGCTTAAATATTACACTGTCTGTCACTATGGGGCTTTGGTTCAGATTTCACCATGAGGAAATAACACTGTAATTAGCTCAGTGGAAGAGGTGACAGAATTTAAAGCAAAAAAATTCAGAGAAATGAAAAGAGGGAAATGGAGAGGGTGAGGAAGTTACATTCAAGCCGTCTGCATGTGTGTAATTTTAGCGTTCCTATTTCTGATGGTTTTTGTTTCCACGACTCAGACTTTAGTCATGGAGCTCCACTTTGGTCCTGCTAGAAGGTTCTGCTGACAATCCTGGCGAACCTGGTTTTAGTTTAGTTCTGAATAGTTAGTTTGGTTTATATTTAAAGAACATGTGGGGTGAAGAAAGGTCCCACACAAACTCGCTGCATATGAAGACAACTAACTTCATGCATGAGTGACAACCAACACTGGAGACAGTCACATCTTACTATGACTGTTAATTACACTTTTGGCACACTGCTCATTTAGTTCGCTGTTTTTTCAGCCTGGATCTGACCAAGTGTGGGAAATGTGCGCCAACAGAGATCTGCGGAGGTCCGGGGAGCGTGTCAGCAACGGCCCACTGACACGCACAGTGGGTTGGGCACTTTGGGGACATTACACAGCAACAAGTTAGCCTACTTTTCAGTCCAGTTCACAGGCCTGGTTCTGGTGCCAGGGCGGCTGTAAAGGACGGGGAGTTCGGAGCGCTTTCAGCGGGTTCCGGTGTGGAGAGGTAAACAGACGTCAACGACTCCCGGACAACTTCCTAGAACCGAACAGCTTTGTCAACGCGGCACATCTTCGCAACCAAAGACAGGCTATAATACTGATGGTCGACAGCCTTTATCGTTTTTTTCCATTTTCCTCCAGAAACTAACTGCAATCCGCTCCGCCTGGTTCACCAACAAACAGGAGTCAGCCTACCTTTCCCGGCTGGATTTCTCATCGTCTCGGTGAAGTCCTTGGTCTCATTTCTTGAAATTCAAACCAACTCTTAAAAAAAAGAGTAAAAACCAGGGAAAAAAATATTTTCGGCTTATGTTGTTTTGTTTTTAGCCCCTCTCACTTTGACGAAAACAGGATTTATTCAGTCCCAAAACCAGGCTAGCAACGGCGGAACCTCCGACAGACAAAGCTACCGGCTGACTTTGTAGACTGTCACCGGGGCGGAAAAGGAAAAACCCCAACCGACAAAAAAGGCTGAAAGTCACAGGCGTATTCTAACTAAAAAGAAGTTCCCCTTAGGTAGAAAAAAAGGCTTTAATGATCCACTTGTTCCCGAGAGACTGTGGTTGCATGTCGGCTAACCAGCTAGCCCGTCGCTACTTCCTTTCTCTTGCCTCCACAGCAGCGGTCTGAGCGGCGGAAAAAAAGTTGGCTGAGCCAGATTGAGCGGAACCAGGCGCCCTGTTGCGCCCCCGCGTTTGCTGTCACAGCCGTAATTCAACGCTTTGTCAATGTGTGTATTTTTAAATATGAATGCAACGCTGATCATGTGTCTGAGTTGCACTTACTGTTTGTTAGAGCTGACGTGTAAGACATGTTATATTCTGTGTATACTGTTTTTATTAAGCAGCGCACTCTTGCATTTTTGTTGAGTTTATATACAAAATGTATAGTTTGTTACGCACAAAGATCTGTCCGTAAGTTAATCTAAAAAAACAAAACAAAAACAAAAACCCAATAGTCGGCCTTTATATTAGGGTGTGATTAATTCAGGTTATCTAATTAAAATAATTCTTAATCTATTATTTGATTTATTTAACATTTTCAATAGCCTTTGTAATAATTTGCATCTTTAAACCAACTGAAGTCTAATAAAACCTTCAATATGCACTCAAACGAGTCCGCAGTTAACTGAAGTAAACAGTCGTTGTTGACCTAAACGTGTGTGTGTGTGTGTGTGTGTGTGTGTGTGTGCGCGCGCGCGCGTGTGTAATACAGCTGCAGAGCCACCAGATGTTGACTGTTTAACACCCAACAGCACAGCCGACACAGTCAGGCACAATTGTTCCAAATTCAGCAAATCTGAACAACACAAAACCTCCAGAAATTATTTAACAGACCCAATTAAAGTTTATGATATCCATTAGTTCTCTTTGTTATATCATCAGCCTAATCCTTTATGTTTGGTGCGTTAAAACACACCAGAACAAACTGCTACTGTAAATATAATACTAATAATAACAATATCAAAAAAATGGAACATGACTCCGCTACCAGTATTAAAAGGATGTTTGTACTGTGATGAAATCAGCTTTATCAGTAATCAGATATGCTTGAACTAAGTGAGGAAAACAATGACTAAGTGTTTGCGAAGCTGCTATTTGCTGTTTTTTTTTTATTCCTGTTACAAATCTGCCGTCATTTTGCACATCATGTCCTGATCTTAAATGAGTGATGTGGCAATGCCACAAAAGCAATAAAAATAATAAAAGCTTTTTGCTGAGCACAGCTTTGCATGCATTCAAACCTGAACCGTCCAATAATCGCATGTCATTTGATTTCAAATTCATGCCTGTTGCCAGCATCAGATGATCCGATTGTTGCATTTCAATATTTAAACCTAGCGGCTTTTTCAGTGTTAAATTTTCACTGTGTCCTGCTGTTTCTTTTCTTTTACATTAATAAAAAAGATATTTAAAGATTTCTACACTTGAAACAAAAGTGTAGGGACAGAAAAATTGTGCACTCCACCACTTCTTACTGTTTACGCTGCGTTTTAACAAGTGTCTTTGTACTGGTTCTTTTAGGTTGTTTAAGTATAAAAATGAGTATGTAACTAAGTCTGAATGCCTAAATACACATTTTCGTTGCTTAAATTGTCTTGAACCTGCAGCACACTCACTTCAGCACATATTTGTGGTTGACAACAGATGCGCTACGCTTTCAGGAAAAGGTTGTTGTCACAGTTGTAGGCGTTGGCGAGGCCTCAGTTCCTAGTAAATCTGTTTTTTGTTTTTTTTTGGGGGGGGGTGGCGAGGGTTACAGCATTTTACAAATAATAAAAATTTTATTCTATAGCACCTAACCCAGCCCATTTTATTTTCATGCACCTGAGTTTATTTCATGGATCTTTTTCAGTTTTCAACTGAAAAAGAGAAGTCATGTAAACCAAAGAGGTTAATTATAGTTCAAGGGAAAGGCCCCGGTAACATCCCAAGGGTGGTTCATTCTGCTGATACTAAACACACAACTCTGCACAGATTTGATTGCAAGCACGGCAAGATCATAGGAACGAACTAAAACTGTAAAAACAACAGAAATATTTGCAGTGAGCATGAAAACAAGCTGGAGCATGGCGGTCATGCCTCTGCTTAAATCTGATGGTAGAGTTCCTGTTTTGAACTCTCTGAGAGAAAGTTAAGGGCTTGGCTGTTTGCCACTATATTGCAGTACAAGTCCGTCTAAGTTGCCACATGTCACATGTCTTTCAAAAAAAAAAAGGAAATATAACTGAGTCATTTTATTTCACATAGGTCAAACAACACATCTGCACGTTTTGAAAGAGCAATTCCCGTACTACAGCTTGGGCAATAACACCTGTCATATCAGTGTGGTCAAATCTGTGTTCGTTGCATTAGAAACACCATCGTTTTCTACTCTGTATCATCACATAAGGCTGAAAGGATAGATAAAATCCCCCCCCCACACACACCTGTTTTTCTCTACAACCCTGCACGCTCCTGCGTATGCTTTGCTTTGGGTGTGGCGTTTCCGTGTGACCTCTCCTCTCATTGGGCTCGCTTCCCCATCAAAAGCATGCTGCAAACCTCTGCATCTCCTCACATGCCAGCATCCTCAGCAGCAGCCAGAGTAAGTAGACCACAGCTTTCTCTTTTCTCACCAGTGATGGACAGAACAAATTTACATTTTGCTTGCGCAGCATAAAAACAATGCACGTCACATCCTTGCATTGCAATTTGGTCTAATTTAATATCTTGCATGTGCATTTGCATTCATTTATTTATTCATTCACCCATTTATTTAGTTATTTAAATGAATTTTTTAATTAAAATGTGTAAATTATCATTAACATTTGGGATTAACACTAATTACTACACTTCAAGAATTTATTCTTCTCGTTAGAACCATTGTGGCGTTGAGGGCAGGGGGGTTTAAATGCGCCCGCAGCTGCTCTTCCATCCTGTGTTAACCACAAAAAGGTGTGTCACACATGGGAGGCATTTAAACGATGCCTTTCGATTGTCTAAAGCGCCACAGTGAGGAAGCTCCTGCTGCGCTAACACAGCGAGGGTTTTTTTTTTTCATTTTCCAGCCCGACTTGTTAACATTAATCCTGTGCCTCCTTCTTGTGCGTTCTCAGATGTGTGTTGTGCACGTGCAGAGAGCTCAGGTGGTTAGAGTGTGTTGCTAGCCTGTGTGAATACAGGATTTCCACACTAATTCCACCGTTGCTCGACTTAGCGTGCTCACCTGGAGGGCTGACGAGGTCGCGATGACTGTCCTGAAACTCTCCACAGACGTCCTCTCCTCGCTCGTGTCGCCCACCCTGTGCCCTCAGGTGTACACCCTACCTGGTAACCTGTCGGCCAACTCCAGTCTCAACTATGTGATTCTGAGGCATTACAATCACACCGGCCGCCTTCAGAATAGAAACACGTCAAACGTCTACCCCCACTTGAGCGGCAGCAGGCTCTTCTTCCTGTGTTTGAGTGTCTTCATCACGCTGGAGAACCTCCTGGTCCTGGGTTGCCATCATCTCACACATCCACCACAGCCGACGGTGGGTTTACATCTGTATCGCCAACATCACTCTGAGCGACCTGCTCACCGGCACCGCCTACGTGGTCAACATCTGTTTATCTGGCAGCACCACCTTCCACCTCAGCCTGCCTCTGTGGCTCTTCAGAGAAGGGATGCTCTTTGTGGCCCTGGCCGCCTCCATTTTTGGTCTTCTGCTGATCGCCGTGGAGCGGTACTTGACCATGATCAGGCCGCTGCCCCAAAAGTCAGCTCGCAAAAGCTACTGCAGGATCTTCAGCTTGGTGGCGCTCTCCTGGTTCATGGCCTTGGTGATTGGCTTCCTCCCCCTGCTGGGCTGGAACTGCATTTGCAGCATGGAAGAATGCTCCACCCTCCTCCCTCTCTACTCCAAAAGCTACATCTTTTTCTCTCTCCTCATCTTCTTCTTCATCCTCCTGACTATCGGCGTGCTGTACGCGGCTATCTACTGCCACGTCCACAGGAGTACCCAGCTGGGTCAGCAGCACAGCCGCAAGCGCTCCGTGGCGCTCCTGAAAACAGTGGTCACCATTGTTGGGGTCTTCATCCTCTGCTGGGGGCCACTCTTCACGTTGCTCCTGGTGGACTTCTTCTGCGACTCTCGCCAGTGCCCCATCTTGTTCTCTGCCGACATTTGCATCTGCCTCGCCGTCCTCAACTCTGGCCTCAACCCCATCATCTACGCGCTGGGCAGCAGCGAGATGAGGAAGGCCATGGCGAAGCTGCTGTGCTGCTCCTGCCTGCGGGCCGGCTTGTGCCGCTCCGACACCTTCACGTCCAAGGAGACCAGCAGCACCTCGGTGAACCGGAGGGACAGCCTGAGGAACAGTTTCAACAGGATCAGAAATCTGAGCGTGGCATCTCCGCCCTCAACTCCCAGCAAGCCCCGGAAGGCGTCCAAAAAGTACCGCCTGAGCTCCACCACGAGCTGCCTGTCAGTTTCGAGTGGTTGAACCGCAACAGGCTCCCCACCCAAACAAACAAGACTCATGCGTTGATTCCTCCCAGTTTTGGTTTGAATGTGTGAAGGTTTGCTTGCAGGTGCTTGCTCTTAGGTTTGCTCTTAGAAACCTTGATGCTTCATAAAATCGCAAACAGAAAAACCTCCTCATCGCACTGATCTCTGGCTGTTAATTCATTTTAAATAAATTTAAAAAATCCACACTGGCAGCTTTTTATAATGAAATGAACAATGCACAAACATGCATTGTTCATATGCATACATTGTGATGTAGTTGAATGTATAAATAGAACTGTAGACATGCTCAATAAAGTATATTTTCCTGTACTAGTTGGTGCCTGTCTTTTTTAGGAGTTCTGGGGAAAAATGTCTGTTTTTTCATTACATACTCAGAAATCTGAGGTGAAATTCATATACAGCACTTTTTGGGTGTCGATATTTGGGGGGAAAAAAAGTAGGTCAGACACATTTTGCATAAATGCCATTTAAATGGCTGATAATAGCAGTGCAAAACAGAACCTTTCATGCACATCATGCATCTGCGGGGTGATAAGGCATCAAAGGAGCCTGAGAAACACCCTAACTGAGTGCACATGGCAGCCTCCGCAGCAGCTGATGAAAAACAGATTATTAATACACATTAGTCACACATTTATGGATTCTACACCAGGTCCATCTATAAATTTCCACTCTTTAGGTTAGAAAAAAGTAGATTTCGTAGCATAAAGAAGGTAAGATGGCTGCACACGCTTCAGCTAAGTCAACCTACGCACAACTTGTGCCGCCTAAACATGCACACCCACGCCTGACTGTAGCTGCTGCATGTGAACGTTCACACATCATATTTGCATTCTTTAGATGCTGTCACACATGTAGATTAACCCACAAGTCACAGATCTCAGTGTGACTGAGAGAGGGAGGGAGAAGGAGCTCTCGTGTGAATTCCTTTCTTCATATTTAAGGTCCTGGCAGGGCTCCAGGTCCAAGGCCTGATGAAAAAGCTGCAGCAGATTCCAGCCTTCAGAAGCTCCATCCTGCTGGACATGTGGCTGATCGTCAGTCGGCTCCCCTCACACAAGCAGGCCTCCTCTGTGCTCCAGGTGGGCTGGGATCAGTTCAGAGCGGTTGTGTGCAGACGTGGTTCTGTCTTTGGAAACGACCTTGCTGGCTCGGCATCCAGGTGTTCAGCAGACGGTTAATGATGTACTGCCTGAGCAGGCGTGAGGCTGGCTGTGCCACGCGGAGCCTCTGCACCGGTTGTCCACCAGTTTGAGTCTGGACCGAAGGCTGGGCCGGTTGTTGTGCTTCAAGTCAAAATGGTTCCCAAGAATTTCTGCATTAGTTACACACAGTTATAAATCTACAGCTCGCTCCTAAAGATGGTTTTTCCTATTTATCTTCTAGTTTTTTTAAAGCAAAAAAAAGTTAGGCAGTACATATTCTCGCTGTAGGGACGCGTTTTCTGTGATCGTGGCTCTGATTTCAGACGACAGCCTGACAGGTCCTGCTCAGCTTCACCCACAGCGTCTCCTGTCTGGATAAAGGCCTCAGCCTGTGTTTGTGATCACCATTTCTATATTGTAAGTCATGAAATCCAATTATGTGACTGTGAAATTGAGTTACTGCTTCTATGCCTGGCCAGGCTGAGCCAAATAAGACCTCTGGAAATTGAGAATAAACAGCAAGGCCTTCTTACCACCACAACGTCTTCTTATGCAAAAGGTCAACAAAATGATGCGGTCAGATTTTCAATAATACTTCTGAAAAAGCTGATTCTTTTATGTGGAACCCTGTATATTGCTAAGATCTTTTTACTGTGAAGTTGAATATTATCAACTTTTTGTCAAAGTTGTGATTTGACAAAAAGTTGTGATTTTTGTCAAAGTTCCAGGGTATTCTAGGTGTCCTGTTAAGGCCACTCTACTCCTTCAGAGCTGCTAACAGTAACAGTAAGTAAGATGCAATGAACGAACAGTCAGGAATTTGGATTTTATTGGCTAATCAATTGAGTAAGCGTGAAATCTAGTCAGCTAATTATACCAACAGGTCAGAAATAAAGGACAACGTTGGAGAATCTTGACCCCATCTGTGCAAATTATGGACTGGAAACCAAAACCAGACCAAAGTAACTATGTGAAGATTCTGAAAAACTGCCACAAACTGTAGATTTACTGTCATTTGAACAGACGGCGTTCATCAAGATGTCTTTGGGGTTGAGCCCTTCTTATCGGATCTTTCTCAAACACGCAGAAATATGTCCTGTATTTAACCGGCTTACAAAACCTCATTCCTGTTGTCGGCTTTCATCACGTCTGTCCAAATATCTGCTTTTGTGCTTGCTATCATAGCCAGTTGATCAATGTGTTTGCAGTTCCTCCTCAAAATTACGTCCTCACAGCCAGGACAGCAACACAAAACCCAATAGAAACCTGCCGTATGTCCACATAAGCAAATCAAACATTTGCACAGGGCTCCCTGCTCTTTTTTGGTGCCTCTTTCTGTCAGCAACACCTGGTTTGCAGAGCTGGCTCATCTGTCTCTAAACCGGAGGTGCGAACAGAGAAGAACCTGCTTTATTTGACCAATTCATGAGTAGATTTGAATGCCCCAAATAAATAAATAAATAAATAAATAAATAAATAAATGGAAGCAAAAACGCTCTGTTCCGGGCTGTGCACCCATTCACTGAGTTATGTCCCCGGACTGAGTGGAACTGTTTGGTTTAAATTCAGGAATATGCAAAACTGATATCCTGAATTGCATCAGCGTGGCCGTAAATCCTTCCACGTTTAAACCACTGGTTTTAAAGGACTGTCAGGCTTCTTCTCTTCGCACTGACGCTCCTCTTGAGTTGATTTAAGCTCCTGGACGTTCCGGGCAGGTTTGGAAGTCTGTGTGTTTTTCCCATGAGGCCACAGGCATGGAGGTTTGTGAAACAGATGCTCCCGCTCGCCACTAAACCTGATAAACTCGCCGCTGTTGGTCAGATGCACATGGGCGCACATTGCAAAGTCAAAAGGGGTGAACGGAGCAGATTAGGGCCATTAAAATAATCACGTCGTGCCGTCTGGTAAGCCTGAAGATAAAAATAATATTTACGTCGCTATGGAGGACAAAGGGACGACTGGAGGCCTTTTTCTGGACACCTGTTTGTGCTAACGCCAGTGAGCGTCAGACAGCCTGCAACATAATGCAAAAATTACTGAATAAACCTTTTTGTTACGTGGAATGATGGTTTTTCTTTTTTTTTTTTTTGGTCAAACAGGATTTCAGAGGGCTGCATAGTTGTTTTAAAGTAAAATGCTTGCTTTTCAAAGCCGAGCTGAGGTCTCTGCAGCCAGTTTTCTTTAATGATAAAAACAACGGAAAACTTCAAAGTCTTAATGAAACAAAAGCCCCAACAAATTTCCTAAAACGAGAACGTGTCTTGATTAAAGCCTTTCTGTAATAGTGATTTATGTTCTTTCTTTCATCCCTGCTGCAGCCTGTATCCCTCCCAGGGATCAATTAGGTTTTCCGGAGTAAATCACAATGAGAATACTTTCTCAGGTGTAAACACACTTTATTCCTTTTAATTAACGCAGCAAAAGAAACAGTGCTCGAACGAGTAAAACCAATTCACAGCTCAGACTGTTGCTGGTACAAGTGACATTTGCAATAATGCCTTTGCACGCCGTCATGTTCACTCGGGGTAAATGCTGATGCAAATTACAGTGAAATTAGTAACTCGATAGCACACACCAGGAATAACAAAATGCGATGATTAGTCTTTGGCTCCCTGAGGGGGACTAACCACGCCCAGGGTGGAATATCACCGCCTCCATTCACGTCTGTCACCAGGCCTTCGAAGGCAGAAACCTTGTTGTTTCCGGCAACAACATGCAGCATTCCTCGCTGCAGGACTTGTGCTACCAACCAAGGAGATGTGCGCTAACCAACTTCTTGTTCAGACAACAACCGCACGGGTGTGTCCCAGGATTCAGGAATGTCAAGTGATTCATGGGACTGCCAGGGTTCAGACACTTCCAGCCACGGCAAGGCGTTCGGAAAGCACCTTGAAAACAGCTGAAATAGACAGACATGCTGATCCCTGGTGCAGGGAGAGAAGTCTGAACCGTTTGTGTTACTGTTATTTACCGCTATTTTCGTCTGGCCTGTGGTAGAAACACGCTAGCAAGGATTCAGGCGGTGGTACTGCTTTAAATGCAACTCCTCTGAGGACCATTCACGACAGGAGAAAGGGCGTGGAGTAGGGGGTTGATCATCGGTTCAGGTTGTTTATTATTGTGACCTCATTTTGTTGCAGGAAGCAGATAACTGCATGGGCCATGAAGCTAATTTTATGGTAGCAGTGGGCAGCAGGAGTTAGCGGCCTCCCTGCAGATGCATCTGCACAGTGAATCCGCCTCAAAAACATAACCAAGGAGGTCCCAAGTCAGGCCAGACAAGGACGCACCTGGCACCGAAACAGCGAGCACGTCATCTGGTCACAGCACTTTGGCGAGAACGCCACATTTATCTGCCGGGCTTTAAATTACCGGTGATATTGCATTTGGTGTCAAATGATCCGTGGAGCTGTCGGACAAGGGCAGATTCATCAGTCTCTCTAATGACTTTCCATTTTGCTGCAAAATCGCCAGGACAAAGTCCTTTTCTGCAGCTAAGTAAAAATTAATGTGGTATTTTGGAGGGAAGCAGCGTTTGCACTGATAATATGGACTTCTGTGTGACATTTACCACAGAGGCGCAGCAGATGTTTCACCGGGATTATGTGACAAAAGACTCGATGCTCATTGTTGCCTTTGATAGCAAAATTAGAGAAAGAAGAGGAGGGAGAGAAAGAGAGAGAGAGAGAGAGAGAGAGAGAGAGAGAGAGAGAGAGAGAGAGGGAGACCAGTCGACTGTAGCAGGAGCAAGAATAAATATAAAATTCTGGAAACAGACCGAAGCTCCATAAATCTAAAAAAGTTTGGTTGTTTAAGGAATGGAGTGAGTGACATGTTTTGTGTTGAAGAATAGACTGCTGAAATAAACATGAACTGGGCCGAACAGAAGACAGACAGAAGCCGTATTTATACGCCGGGCCGACGCGTCTCCGGACCCACCTCATCTGTTTATACATTCATACAGCAGCGGTTTCAATGCCATCATCTGACGCGCCAGACCTCTGGGATCTGACTGTCACCGGGGCCTTCCACTCAAGGTTAGGGCCCTGCTCTCTGCGTGGGTCTCTGGGTGTCAGGAAAAAAGAAGGTCTGCACACAGAGATGTGTGTGTGTGTGTGTGTGTGTGTGTGTGTGGGTGTGTGGGTGTGTGTGTGTTTGGATCCTGACGGAGAAAAGGCTGCACTCCTGTTCCTGCTGAACTGAGCCAGTTTTCCAGTAAAACACTGATACCAGTTCAGTAGGCACAGGAGGGCACAACCCAGACGTGAGCGATGGGTGCAGGCAGCCAGCTGAAACCGCCATTTTCATAAAGTCGTTATAAAACCCCAACATGCACGGAGGAAGTGGAAGAATTTAACATCCCTGCTAAAATGTGTTGGTTATGGCCAATATGAGGGCGGAGGGGCAGAGGATCTTATTCTTGTGTGAGGCTTTACTGTGAGTTGGTAATAAAATACTGTCGGTGGGAAAGTAGATTCCTTATTTTCAGCGCAACAAAAGGATTAAAACTAAATATTTGACTTTTTCATTTGGATTAGAATTGGAAGACAGGACACTTTTTTCATGTTTAATACGGTTTTTATGTGTACCCTAACTCACCCATGGCCAATTTACTCTGTTTTTGTTTTATAAAATGAACTTACGGTTTTACAAATTCCTCTCGTTAGTCATTTTAACGTCATCCTGGGAACATATTTCATCAGATCTGATGTGTTAAAACAAATAATCTGGCCAATTATTCAAACCTTTACTCTCTTTTTGATGCTTTTTGTCTGAGTGTGTGTGGGGGTAAAAGCCCTGCAGGGCTGAAGCTGAACCTCCACCAGATGTGGTGGAGGTTTGGGTTGTTGTCCCTCTGATAAAGATCTGAATGAACGAATGAGAACTGGTGCTGCTGTTGCATGACGCCCTGGATAGAAGGGCCCAGGCAACACGACGGCTGCAACTACACCTCTGTCCCCTGGCTTGTTTGGAGTGTTGTTGGGCATTTGTGGTGCAATTATGGGATTCTGACGCAGCAGCAGACTGTGCAGACACACGTCCTTAGCACACCTGAGACAAGAATCTGCTACGACCAGCAGGCCGGGCTTGTCGCTGCGACGACGCAGTTATTTTGAGAAAGCGGCTGAGATTGTCATTATTCCTGAACAAGCGCTGGTATTAAACTGGGCACGCCCAGACGGTCCCCTGTCTCAGCAGAATCGGTGGCCCCTTCGGGCAGGTGATAAGGGAAAGGTCCAGACTCGGGGTGGGGGATCATGCACGTGCACTCTGACAGAAGCTGTGCAGTCAAGAACCTGAAGTTTTCACGCCAAAACCGCATTTCTCTCCCTCCTTTCTTCCTTCAACACCTAATCTGTCCTCACTTCTGCGCTCCGCCCTTCTCCTCTCTTCATATTCAAGATCATCGAGTTCTTTCCATTCACCGGGCCAAATCCGCTCTGCCGAATCAACTATTTCACCTCAGGCACTGAACTTAGCCACTGTGAACAACACATAGCAGGGATCAATGCTCACCAATTAGCTAAGCTCTGTGCCTTCAGCAAGAGGGTGGCTGAGTTTGGAGGGACCTGTGACTCACGCAGGCTCCTACGTGACTGCACACCGCAAAGGTTCCCAGCAACGCCTGAGAGTCCGCTGTCCCTTTTTCCAGCCTCAGAGCTCAAACCAGGGCGGTGATCTATGACCTAAAGCATTTGCTGAATCATCCGGCCAACTGGGAACCCAAATATTTACGAGCAGATTTAGAAAGTGGAAATGAAATTTAGAGAAATTCGAAAAAAAAGCAAAGGAGAGGAAATAAAATCATCCCACTGAGGAAATCTAGGATGTTCACCTGCTGAGCTGTGAAAGGGTGGAAATCCCTGGCAATGTGATTTTTGTTTGTCTTTGTGCATCAAATCACGGTGCCAGGAACCCTCCCCGCCACAGCCACAGGGCCGGAACGTCACCACGCCCGTCGCCACCTTTCCCACGCCTGCAGACGCTCCCACACAGCTGTGACCTGAAAGACAGAGGAGAGAAAGACAGATGTGAGGGATAACACCCAGGAAAAACGTCTCCCTTTTTACTCCGGGCTCATTTGGCACGTGAGGAATGGCTCCGCGGATGCCCTCGCTGGGCTGGTCTGCACCATTAGCCACATTTCGAAAGCTGCAGCCGACTTTTGCAAGAAGACTGTTGTTGTTTTGGTCTTTCCTAAGCTTTTTCTGGCAACATATGTGACAGCGCAAGATGCATCGCTGCATCTCAGATCCAGTGAGATGAGACAGAGGACAGACCTTTGTCTCTGTCTCAGCTCCAAAGCTCACAGCTCCTCCCTGAAAACTCTCATCAGAGTGTTTAGAAACCACAAAGATCCACCAGACCCCGCCTACAGGAGCTAAAGCTCATGTTTGCATTTGCACACCCTTAAAACCATCAGAGCCCAGGTGGACGGGCTCTGATGTGAACTCCGTCATCACCACTGGTGTCCTCCCCGTCTGAGCGTGTCAGCAAAAAAGGGCAGAGAGGAGTTTGCTCCTGAGAAATGCGTCTCCTTTGTCGGCCGCGGTTGGTGTTCGGCCCCTCCCTGCACAGGAATCACGCACAAATATGCTCGTCTTTGTTGCCAGATTTGGAGTGTGGAGTTGTTAAACACTTGTGGGGAAGCGGAATGCTGCGTTGGCCGCTTGCGTCTGGTCTGCGTGCACGAGTGAAGGAGTGAACGCAAGTGTGAAAGCAAAGGTAAAAACAAACAAACAAAAAGAACACAGTGGGTAGTAAATCAAGTTGTCATGTTCAAACGTCTGCAAGTTAACGACTAATCGCTCTGTGGTCCTTAAACAAACTGTAGAGGATCAACACAGAGGTGCATTCTGGGAAAATTTAAAGATGAACTCTGACTAAACTGAAAACTATTGTCAATTAATCGACAATAAAATGCTATGTTTGTGGCTAAGGGACAACTTCTAGAGTTCACCAGGATCTCAATGAATGGGATTCATTGTTTAATGAGCCTTGTCGAAGGTGACAACAAGGCGCCACGATCTGAAAGTGACATTTGCACTGTCAGCAGAGGAAAGTGACCTCATTGACATAGGAATTGCTGTTTTGGGCCAAGAGCTGACAGGGATGCAGGAAAAAAAAAAATCAAGCACAAGCTCAAAGGGCGTTTTTCAACTTTATAATGCAACGAGGCAACAAATATCTAACATTCTTCTGCTGGCGCTGACGGCCAGACTATTTTGAGTGTGAGAAAAAGCGTGCTAACCCTCCCAGGGTGTTCTCATGCAAACAGCGTTTGTCCATGAACCGGCTGGGTGAGGCTGCATCACTCCGGCCAGTAGATTCCAGAAATCGGCGGCGATGGCCGCGTCCAGCGGTGGCTCTCTATTCTACGGCCTGAGCGCTGATGCGTTTGCAGTATAAAACAGCTGTGTTTAATGTTCGGGGGGGGGGGGACAGAAGAACAACATGGCAGGCAGAGGTCTGCTTGGTACATTTTTCTCTGGCTGAATCAGACAAAGAAGGTTTTGTGTCGCGTCTGTGAGACTGAACAAGGCCTTTAAGGGACAGTTCTGAAGGCTTCCCTGTAATGTTTCTGCACTCATTCACAACAAGGTCTTTGGGGGAAAATCCCCGGTGTTGGATCTCGGGGTGATTTCTCGAGAAAATCGGCTCCGGCTCTCAATCGCACGTCATCCTGTCTGGGAAAAATAAGGAGACTTTGCTGGAAAAAAGGCTGCCCAGAGTGCACATTTGACGGACCACTCTGTGATTAGCAGAGTGGATTATTAGCGTGTTAGATACTAAAGTGTGAAATATGAGTCTCATTCCTCGGCTGAGGAGCGCTGACGCGTCGCTGCCAATTTCTCTGGAGTTTATCTGAATTTCAGCAGGATGAACTGGACCTCACACTGGGGCACGGACAGCTCTTTCCCATGTCCCATTAACGCTAATCCATTTAGCATCGCCTTGATTACATTTATCTGGAGATGAAATTTCAGGCGAAAATCAATCATTACCAACTTTCTTGGAACCGAAACAAGAACAAGACGCACAAGAGTAAACATGTCCGAGACCTTCCGGCCAAAAGGTGCGTCATGGGGTGAATGAAACAATGATCCAGCCCTGGGTGCTGGCAGGAGCACAATGCATTACAGTGCATGATGGGAAATGGCACGGCTGCATTAGATCCTGCCAAAGGAAACCTGAATCTGATAGCAGTGCCCATCTCAGCTATTAGCTAAGAGCTGTGGATACGCTGATAACATTAGGAAAATCTCTCGGAAAGAACCCGAGACCAAAGCGAGGCCGAGCACAGAGCGAAAACAGGCATTAAAACATCAATGAAACGTGGCTCAGAGGTCGTTCGTGCCTTGAGAATTCGTTTGGGTGAGATGGAGGTGGAGACGGTTCAGCCGAGGACGCAGTTTCATACCTGTCTGAACTCAACCGGCTGCTTTCATTTTGGACACACCCTGAACACGATAGCAGCCGTAGGAACAAAAAGCACCTCTATAACTGTTGCCAAGGGGAGCAGCAGGCGGCAGCGGTGGGACAGCCCGGTGGAACGTCTCTTTTAGTGGGATTCCCGGAGGTCGGGGCTATTTCGCATCCGTCTGCGGAGGCCAAACGAGTTGGCGCGTTGGAATCACGACCTCTGGAACACGCAGGGTCCCTCCCACTCCAAGCATGCAAGCTCTCCACAAACGAATGCCTGTTTTTCCACAACACATGGCTTCAATTGGAGGACCGCCACTGCCGCTGCCGCCACTGCTGCTGTGTCTGCAACTGAGAAGACGAAAAAAAAAAACCAGGCAGGCGATTCTCAACAAACCCGATTATGAAATCAGCGGCTGGCCGACAAATTGAGCTGGCAGCGTTCTTTTATCATAGGTGGGTTGCCAGAAGAAGACGATGATATGCTTTTCTGCACGTGTGCAAAAAAGCTTGCATGTAAATTCTTTCTGCACCAGCTGTTTACTGCTTAGATGGTTGTAAAAAGTGAATATGAAGCAGCCGGGGGCCCATCAAAGCCGCCTTCATTTGCCGTCGAATGTGTGGTGTAACCGCCCCGGCACGCTGTCCTCTGCACTTGAACTCTGTAGTGTTGTAGTGTAAAGGAAGCTTAAAAGAAAACACACGCACACACACACGCACACACACACACACGGTTCAGACATGTGCTAATACTCCAATAAACTTCCATGGATGACAGCAAAATTAGCGGCCAAACTCAAATAGCAAACATCTGCTCGGTAGGAGACAACGCCCATATCGACTGCCAAACATAAAAAAAGAAAAAGAACAAAGAAACCCAGCTTGCATTGTTTTGCTTATTCTGAAGAGGAGTTGACCTTAGGGTACAGTTCTATCTGATGAAGACAGGAGGCAGGACAGCAAAACAATGAGAAATGACTAGTGATATTTGCATTATTCAGCTACTTATCCGACAGGAAAATGCTCATGTTTATTTTAGCTTTCAAACACGTCACCTGCACGTCACCCTTTCTTCAGGTCTATAGGAGGAGAACACAGAACTTGGAGTTAAAAGGAGAGATATTAAAGAGGCTAGACACCCCTCTGCCTGATGTGATACTCATTTGTCAGATAGAATGCGTCCGAATTAGCCTGATGTGTGACATGTCTCTTACACGTGGGAGCGGCTACTGTGATTGAGCAGACCCAGATAAAGTCTTGGAGCGCGCTCAAATATTTCAACTATTTATTTGGGGGAAAAAAGTCCAGAGATCAAGGCTGACTTTAGTTATTCTGTAAGGTTTTTTTCTCTAAATTCTGACGAGATTACAGAGTTAAAAAAGAAGGAGAAGTAAGAATTCCTTAATTCCAAAGAGAAAATGACATGCAGCAGGAATCAGACAAGTTTGAGTTAGCGTGGCTAAATCTGCTAGCTTGCACAGTTTAAACAAGGATAAAAGACAGGGAAGGGTTTGTTTGCTACTCACCAGCCCTGCAGGTCCCAGGTTTTCCTCAAGGAGCCCCCTCAGGGTTCAGATGAGGATAGGCAGAGAGGAGGAAGGGTTGACCCTCGGAGGAGGATCCCGCTGACCAGCGTTCAGCCGGCAGCTCGGCGCCTGATTGGCTGCTGACTGACAGCGTGAGCGTGCCAACTGTACCGCTTCACATCCGAGAACACTTCAGCTGTGCAATCCTCAAAAAGCCCCAGGCCCGCTTGTCCTGCCAGCGTCCTCTGTCCCCCTGTCCTCACGTCCTCAGGCAGCCTGGGGGCTGTGAGGGTGTGGGGCCAACCTCTGGTTCCCACCCTCAGGAAGGCGCTGAGGGAGAGGCTGCTCCGCTCCCGTGCAGGTCAGATGTGGAGTTAACGCACCAACGCCGCCTGCCCCAGCTACTGGACTTGTCCCTCCCTCCCTCCCTCCCTCCCTCTGTCTCTCCCTCTGTCTCCTCCCTGCAAACCTGATAAATCACTCTGGAGACACGGCAGAGCACTGACCCACTCAGCCACACACACACACACACACACACGCACGCACACTTCCAACCACTTGTCTCTGGAGATCCTCTGTCCATATGAGTCTGGAGGCAGAGCTGTCACATTTTCTCTCGTCCCCCTCTGTCCCTCCCTCCATTCTTCCCTCCTTATTTGCCTCTCCTCTTTCATCCCCTACAGCTCTTTTACAGCCTCCGCTGAGACCCTTATTGTGGCAATTGCATTAGCCTTTAGCGAGCGAGGAGCGGCTCTTAGTGCCTTAATGCAATGCTGTCTCTCTCCGCCTTCGTCTCTCTTTCTCCTTATCTTTCTGCTCCCTCCTCCCTCTCCCCAAGTGTCAGTTCAGCATGCACACACCTCCTTTTATTTTCTATTTCTAGCTATTTCTCCCAGTTTTCCCTGCGAAAGATGCTGTTTCTCCCTTACAGAGGTGCTGTTCAAGGAGCCCAGGTGCAAGCTTGTGTTTCAGTTTTGTTGCTTGTCCCAGATTTATTTGTGTTTTCTCACCAGTAATATCAGGACTGGGACAGCTGGTAACGTAGCAGCCTGAATATTTTTACAAGAAATGAGGAAAACGGCACAAATCAGGTTACTGCAAAAGTACCTGATTGAGTGCATAAAGGTCATGTGCAGCCAGTGTTGCCAGAGGGGGCGGGGCATCAGCGCTGTCACCTGACCCCTGCTGAGCACCTGCGCTGGTACAACAAGAAATACAACAAAACGCAGTACAACTGCAGAGAAGAGTGTGTGCGCACACACACACACACACAAGAACACTTACACACAGGCGCATGCTTACATGTGTTTTACATCATTGCGATGGAGCCGGAGGAGGATCTGACCAGTTATTACAGATGTCATTTTGATTCTTCTTTTGAAGATGCAGAGTCATTTCCTTTCTAAATCTCCGGCATCAGTAAGTGAATCACTGTCAACAGAAGCAGTAAAAGGCTGACAGGGTTTCTCCCACAACCGATCAGCAGTTCTGGACTTGACACCCGTCGGGGTGACAGGAGACCCCGGAGAAAAGGGCGCATTCTACCCCCCCCCCACCCCAGAAAGACTGAGTTCTGCAAAAAAAAAATCAGTCTGTGCTGAAAATGACTTAACTCCTTGAAAGAAATTATTATTATTGCAGCACAAAATGCGCACACAAAGAAGAACAGAGGAGACGTCTTAATGATGGTGGAAACACGGCTGCTGCTGCTGCTGCTGCTGCTCTCGGCTGTAAATCTGAAATGATTAGGGGGCAACAGCCTAAAGTTGACTCTATTTCAAAGAATATTAGGCACCAGTTGGAAGATTCATTAATTAAACTACTGCGTTGTACAAAAAAGCTGTTCTGGGGACTGAAACTGCTCCTTAAATGTTCTTAGAGGCTCTTATCAGTCCGATCTGCCGCTGCACAAATTGAAACTTTTGCTGCCTTTGTCCAGGATGGGTTCGGGGTCTTTTCGAGGGCCTTTTCGTCGCTCCAATTGTGGCCATTTCCAGTCGCCACAGGTAATAACTGACTTGCTGTGCTGCCCTTTCATGGGCTCCTCTAGAGATCACAGAGGTGTTGTCGGCTCTGGACGTTCCTCCAGGGAACCAATCGACTCCCTTTTCCCAGGTTTTCATAAAGTTCCTTAGAGTTCCCCTCTGGACCTGTTTGTTTGGTTAATCTGGTCTCGAGACTTTCCATCGCAGCGAGCCAAGATAAAGCAGGCAGGGAGGCCGACGGGCTGACCTCATACCGTCATTTTCAGCGACTAAAACCAAACATTTTCCAAAAAAAAAAGTGCATTTGACGAGGTGGTTTCCCTGTGGAAGACATGCCTCTCATCACACACATAAACACCGCCGCCTGTTTAGATCGCCGGGAGAAACGGCTTCTGGTTTTGTCAGGATGTGCAGGAAACATCTACGCCATTATTCAGAATCTGCATCAGATGTAACCGTGAAATTGGGACGTTTCAGACCCAGCGTGTGTGTGTGTGTGTGTGTGTGTTTATCTGTTCATCGTACAGGTCACCGCCTTCCTGTAGATTATAAAAACACATTTGTCCTTCAGGTTCTACTAACTTAGCTAAACATGCTGATGTTTGTAAGAGGCTTCTATTAATTTGGCAGCTTTCTTTTCAGCATCTTTGGTTGGTGTTTTGTTGCACAGTAAAAAAAAAAAGAAAGAGAAGTGCAGGTGGAGTTAAAAAGCTTTAGGCTAACCGATCCCAACCGGGCTGCTCTAAAGCTAGTTGTGCATGCAGCTTCTGCAAGTGCGCATTTCCACATGATTTAAACACCTCGGGGCGTTTACTCCACCGGCTCCTGTTGCATGCCTGAGATCACTGACTCACCATCAGCTTTTTACCGCTCTATTATTCGGCGTCTTGCTCCCGTCGCCACCGACTCCTTGTTTTGATCCTGCTGCCAGAGCAGAGAGGCTCAGAGCTGAAGACCGACTGGGAGGAACAGACTGTCTGGCTGCCTTTTCCTGGGTGGGCTGAGGACAGAGCCAGAGGGGATGCCATGCATGCTGTGCCAGGAAAAGAGGAGGAGGCATATTTATACATGTGCACACACACACACACACACACACACACACACACACCCACAGACGCACGCGCACAAAGGGGCCCCATCTAAATGCTGCTCAAACCTACAGTATGTAAACACACGCGAACACATAGATTCAATTTTAATGTGCGGTCACGAAGCAACACTTACACAAACACACATGCAAATGAGGCTATAGGGGCTCTGTGGCCAGTTCGCCTGCCCACATCCTGCTCCAGACCAAACCAGGACCCCCCCACACCCCTTCAGGAAAGATGCATGGTCACTGCTTCAAGATCACACTGACCAAAAAACACGACTTAATGAATGCAGATCCGCAGCCACTGGTATTAGCTGGCATTGGATTGAGTACACACACACACACCTACACACACCTACACACCCAGAAGATAGATGAGAACAGACACAAATGTTCTGTAATGCTGCAGAACCTTCGGCTATAAGCCGTCTGAGGAGGGAAATTGTGCATGATGCATGCTGCCTGGGGGGCTCTCTGTCAGGGTTCTCCAGCTAAACTTTCTAATATTTCTCAGGAAAGACCATCTGTAGCCGGGTTTAGAGCAGCCACATGTGCGTTGATTTCAAACACACACACACTCACACACACTCACACACACACACACACCGTCTGTCTAATGCAATAGATTACACATCTCTTTTTGTGTTTTATGAGACAGTTTTCCGATTCATTCAGATGGATATTGGATTTCTCCTGGACCGAGAAGACCGGGTGTACCTAATAATGTTAACAAAGGTTCAATTATTTCTCAGTGTTTCAGTCATGACTGTAAGGCAGCGTGAACAACACCGAGGCCCTGGGCACCGCAAATGTTATTAATTACACTTCCATTCTTTCTGCAACAACTGAATTAGGGATTGGCAGCTTGAGCACAGGGACATAAAACTTTAAATAAGGAAGTGTGTGTGTGTGTGTGTGTGTGTGTGTGTGTGTGTGTGTTTGTGTGTGCGCTATTGCCTGACTTTAGGAGTTGAGAGAGGGGGGTATGCATGTGATCAGGTGGTATGAAGTGGGCGCGTACACACACACCTTTGACACAGATCTGAGAAACACAGGTACAATAGCCGTTACATTTGGAAATTTCCATCAAAAGAGCGTTAGTCAGTCAGTCAGTCAGTCAGTCAGTCAGTCAGTCTGTTTGTCCAGATGAAAACAATTCAATACAGCTTGATAATTACTGTGAAATTGTGTAGAGAGATTTATGGAGCCCACTGACATTAATGATCTCCTGTTTTTTCCTCCAGCACTGAGGCAGCTTTGTTTTTCTTGTGTGTGAGGTGGGAACAAGCTGATTAACTGCACTTAATCAGACTGTGGACTGTACATAAAGTTGGGCAAAACAAGCGCTCCCGAAAAATTGAAATCATAAGTGTAAAGGATAAAAGAGGAATGGCTCGTTTTAAACTGATTTGCAGCGTAATTCTTTTTGAGAATCTGGCTTCAGAGGAGTTTTCATCTGTAGAATAAGATGGAAATTAAAAATCTCTACTACAGGGAGGAACGTGATTAGTCAGCCTTTGAAGGGCCACAGGCCCTTACCAGGAGGAGTTACTCCAGACACAAATGCGAGGTTTGTTCTCCTGTCATGTGACATCAGAGACGGATCCAAGCACCAAACTTCTGAAACTGTCACACTTTCAGGACTGAGAGCTGCTGCTGGTGCTGAATAATGAAAGGATCCATCACTTTGATGCAGCTTCATGGAGCGCCTTCAGCAGAGTCCGGGCGCTTCTCCTCCACCAGTAATACCATTTTAAATAATCTAAGAAACTGAAGAGAATATGAGTGTGGCCTCTGAAATGAGAAAGAAAAAGACCACGAGAAGTGCTGCGTTTGGGTGATTCATTGCTGTAACTGTTGCCTGGAGCCGCCCTCTATGGCTGCACCAGCGTGACTGTACATTAGCTCGGAATATAAACTCTGATATTTGACGGTTGGAATCTCACTTTTTTCAGATTTCTTTATCTGAACAAATAGTCCAACAATAGACTTTCGAGGTACGTGTGGAGCCATGAAAAAGTCTATTTGGTGTCTCAACGGCAGTGAATGTTATCATGTTTAACCATCCCTGACTACGTTATTATTGGAATAACTGCAGATTCCCTCTGCTGGTCACATGACCGGCCTGTCTCCCAGTCGGTCGAGTTGGATCAACGTAACTGCGGACAGATCCGGATCCTTTAACTGGTGCCTGGTTCCTCTTTCTCTTCATCCATCACTTCACCGCCAACCGGTGATCCCTTCGGTCTGGGTACCGGGCCCCCGGCTGGGGGGGGACAGGCGCTCCTCGTGTGCTCCTGGGCTGTCACCCGGCCCCGCGCCACTGCTCCCAGCCTGGCACCGGTGATGGATGATCTGAGAGCGGTGATGAATCGGCTCCTGTCAGCCTTCAACCTCATCTGGGATTCAGACACGGAGACAGAGGAGCGTCGCCGTCATCCCGCTTTGAGCTTAAAGTACAGCTCGTGTTTGGGGGAGGAGGGCTGGAATGGTGGGATGAGTGAGGAGGTATCCGAGATGCTGAGGGCTTTTTTATTCAAATGGAAATGGTTTTAAGGTCAATGTTTTAATATGGATTCCACAGATTTAAATGTATATAAATAAAAATATAAATTTATATTTGACCCATTATGTCTTTTTTTTTGCTTTTTTAAAAAGTTTTTGAGCTTTGTTTTTAGTACTTTAGAAAATTTCATTTCTAATTTGACATTTGTTCCATCTATTTACACCAGAACTGCCAAAGGTGCTTCTTTTGGACAGATTGTGCTCCTCACTGCATGGCTGAGTGATTTGGAAGGTCCCAGTTGTGTTTCTTGGAAGCAAAGAATTTCCTCGCATTTTATTAATTTCCTGTGTGCAGCAGGCAGATGGATCTGACTTTGGCTCGGGGCCTGACCTAGTGGACGTCTTTGTGCTAGACAGGAGATATTTTGAGCGGTCACGGGCTTCGCTGGAGGCAGCAGAACAGATGTTTCGTGTGTGGATGCGTCAAGCTGGCAGAAGCAGACGGAAGCCATTCCCTCCGTCCGGCAGGAATTACTTGCCGGAGCTTCACTAGAACTTCGGTCACGTCCCCCTCCTCTTCTCACTGGGTCTCTGCATCTGGCCGACACCGCTGGATGTTTATATTCAAAACAAAGGATAAATCCACACGGTGGGTCGGCAGCGGCGCTCAGAAGGCAGATACCACGCTCTCCCCTCGTAAAGCTTGTCAAACAGGATGGATGGAGGAACGACTCCAACGGGCCCCTAAACCCGCTGCACCGTCCTTCCAGCAGGCCAATTACAAACCAGATGTGCCTCTAAATCCAGGGATCAGGGCTGCTTGATTGGAGCATCTGCTCTGGATTCTACTTGTTGGCCTGACAGGCTTGGATTGTGTTTTCAACAGTCAGAAAGGTGATGGAAACGATGCAAGATTCATATTGAAAATTAGAGTGCAACAACAAAACGTTTGTGGCTTTACAGTTACGCTCGCTCTTACAAGCACTTCCTCTTTATACCACCACGATGTCAGGAAGTCGCTGTGAACAGATAAAAAAATGCTGCGTTGTGTAGAAGACTGAGACCATAAGAACGATGCTTTGGAACGCATCACTGAAATTTTCCGTTAACAGACGGAAGAAGAAGGCAGCGCTGGTGATGTTTCAGCTGCCGGGTCGGAGCAAAAAAAAGGAAATCACTGGTCTGTGGAAAGGTTTCATGACAAATTGAAGTGTAAATATGGGGATGTAGGGTCACACTGCTTCGCTTTAATTCCTGCCACCTGAACAGCTTCAGACTGGCTGGCAATCAGTCAGCAATCAGGCCAATCAGGCCGGCAAACAACCAAAACAAACAGCGGGAGGGTGAGCGATGGTGGCCCGGTTCTCCGAAGGTCCAGCCTGACCCTGGGAGGAGGGTGTGTGTCTGTGTGTGTGTGTGTGGGGGGGGGGAGCGGCTCATGACTAATGGCTGTTTAAGGTCAATCGCAGACGGGGCGCTCCCCTCCGCCACGAGCCTGCTAAATGGCTTCATTCTCTCTTTCACGCTACAGGGTCTCCAGCAGCCCCGCCCTTCAGTCTGTCCTGGCGGGGGGGACGGGGGGGACGGGGGGCACCGTGGGACTTTAATTGCCCCAGACGGCCGAGCAGCCAGCTTCATTACATGAACAGCTCCGACCCACTTTTGAAGCATATTTCTAACCTGTTGCAATTTATCTTTTTTTTACCTTTTATTCTTCAGGCTGGCAGCGAGACGGCTTCACACACCGCTGACGGAGGGTCAGGCAGAGGCCATCACCGCCGGATAAAGGGTCAACACTCCCAACAAGAGAATACCATTCCTAACAGCTCAACGGGAAAATGAAGCTGTTTCTTAGTCAAACTAAGCCACAAAGTCACAGTATGTCGAAAAATATGTGAGCATGTGATGTGCTCTCAGAGCAGAAAACACCAAAGGTCCTAAAACTAGCTTTTACTGGTAATACCAAAGGCCAGAAGACTTCACGTCACCGATGACCCCGTTGTTCCTCTGCTCTGCTAGTAAGCCAAAGAACAACATCCTCGCCCATATGCAGACATTCTCTGAGCAAATACACACACACACACACACACACACACACACACACACACACACACGTCTCCATTCATGAAGTTCTCTGTGTTCCTTTCTTTCATCAGTGTGGACTTCCCAGTTTAACAGACATTCAGTGCTGGTGGTTCAGAACAAAGCTGAGGAAACACTCCTCTGTCAGTCCTGTGTCGCAACCTTCAATACAAAAAACTGTTTGTACCCTTTGGGGTTCTGGTTCATCCAGGTCACAGACATCCAAGGTTAGATCTCTGCCATCAACTGGACTTGTGAGGTCGTGCCTTTGTCTGCTGGGTCACATGGTCATGAGTCACCAGGTCTAAATGGCGTGAACTTTTGCATCGTTGACACAAAGACGGGAGGACTGCATTGTACGAGGGTGAAAGAATGTGTCTTAGTCCACCGCCTGAGTTTAAGGATGTCTGTTGGCGTGGATGGCTTCCTCCTCTTAAACCAGGTAGACTGAAGCGAAGACAACGAGTGTGAGGGAGGAGAGAACCTGGCCAGCTCCACAGGCCAAGAAGAGTGAGTGTCTCTGAAAGTGGATATGAAGGCGGATGAGCCACGCCAACCTCCTCTGACCACATTAACAAAACCTAATGGAACGGCTGGCTCCACGAGGCCTCGTCATCCATTATCTGACTGTTGCCCCGCGCAACCAGATAGGCTCGCAGCCTCTGCGGCTGCAGCCCGGCCGCCCTCCACCGTCATCTGCCTTTTCCTCTGTCCTGTTTGGCTCTGACCTTAAAACAAATGATTGGTAAATCAATTGGCTGGTATGTAAAGAACCCCGAGCAGAATTACCTCTGCAGGGCTCACGGATGTAAACCATCAGCAGAGGAAGGGGGAGAAAAGGCTTCTTCATCTCAACGTACGCCCGCAGCAGAGTCACAGGGGCAGGTCGGGGGGAGAGCAACCGCAGCGCAAACCATCACCCTGAATCATTCCATTTCTGTTTTATTTGGTTGATAGAACTAGTTTCCTGTTCCAACATCGGGGTATTTACAAGAGCTCCGGTTAGTTCATTCTTACACAGGCGCCACTTCTGATTCTGTTTGTATCTATTTATTAAAATGTGTTTATTCTACAGTAGATATGGTGGACATGATTTAAAGTTCCTTATTGAGACATCAGTATATCATGGTTTCAGCATGTTGTTCTCACAGAAATTTCTATCCCAGAAAGCTTGAGCGTGCTAATTATTGGGTATTTTGGTATTCTGATTTAATTTTCACTCTTACATGTGATGATTCTGATATCAAAATTTAATGAATTTAATTATGATTTCAAAAAAAGTATTTTCTTCTTTTTCAGACTATTTTCCATGTCAGCAGCTATTAAAAGGCTGCACTTTCCATCACGGACAATTATAACAATTAGTTTTCATGTCCGTGTAGGTTTGTGGTTTGTTTTTTGCTTGCTATCCATCACCACTCGGAGCCTGGCTTACTCATACGGGAAATAAAGACGCCAAGGTCCATTAAGTGGGCTGGAAGGACATCATATCAGCATTAATCTGGCACTTAGCGTAGCAGTCCGGGGGAGAGAAACTGAGATTATGATTTTAACAGGACCAGAGCCCAGACATTTTACAACAGTTTTGCCCTTTTTTAAAAAAAATATATATATGTTAGTAAATAGTAGAATTTAGACTAAGACATATTGATAATGGCATATTGATGACATCTGTTAAATATGAGACATCCATACACTAACAATTTAAATTGCATTTGACAGTGACATCAACTGGCATTTTCATTTCATTTTCAACTTAAGTATAAACATATTTATTTTCAAATCCATCCATCAATCTATCTATCTATCTATCTATAAAGTAAATAGCGCCGCCTAGCGTACATTCTAAAAACACTAATACGCTACTTAGTCGTCCTACAAGATCCCTGAAGGACCTTTATTTTAAATTAATTCAGTGTAACGACACGATTGATATTTATTTTCCCCTATTTTGACCTGTTTAACTCCGCATTTATTGAAATGAACCGTCAATAAGTGTGAATTTACTCTAACCCTGGCCCACTGTTATTAGTCGTCCGGCGATTTCGCAGACCAAAAAAGGTCACCACTAGCTTGCTGGGGTCCCAGGTTGGCAGGCACCGTTGAAAGGTGACAGCTGAGCCCAGTTTTGTTGTTGTTTGCCAAACTCAGTCGCCAAGATGTTTGAGGAGGCCAGCGAAGTATTCGATAACATGTTTAAAACCTCATTTCCCCTTACCTTCATTGTGTTCATCCCCGCGGTGCTAATCCTGGTCTCACCACTCCCGGCTGAAGCGGCACATGAGTTCACCGTTTACCGCATGCAGCAGTACGATTTGCAGGGACAGCCTTATGGTGAGACAGCTGTTTTTGCCTTTTATTCCTTCCGAGGTGTATGTAAGATTGTGTCTCAGCTAATCATGTCGGTGCCGGGGCAGGCGTCTTCGAGTAATATTGAGATTTGCCTTTGCAGCGTTTCAATGACGGCAGGCTGTGCAGTACTAGCTAGCCTGGGAGCTGCTAATGTAGCTTAGCCCTGCTAGTCGTCAGGCTAGCTCACTAATGTAGCTTAGCCTTGCTAGTTATCAGGCTAGCTCACTAATGTAGCTTAGCCTTGCTAGTTATCAGGCTAGCTCACTAATGTAGCTTAGCCTTGCTAGTTATCAGGCTAGCTCACTAATTGAATCGCTATGCCACCGTTTTCCAAAGTGAAGCAATATAGGCAGTGTTTGTTTAACATTCCGCTAAGAACGCAGGAAACGTTTAAAACATTGAATATAGAACAGGTATAATGAGGATTGTTTACCAATTAAAATATTGAGTTTTAAATAAGCTTTTGGAACGTGATCTCCAAAAAAACTGTTTAAAACTACAATATTACATTTTACTAACGGAAGTTTGTTGATAAATGTGATATTTACAATCTTTGTTTTCAATTTTAAATTTGTATAGTATTATTTTATGTCACGTGTAAACATTACATATAATCTAAACATGTCATTGTATCCACACTTGGCCTTTTGACCTAAAAGCAGGACTCGTTGTATCCTCACTAATGACTTGCTCTGTATGGGACCCACAGGTACGAGGAACGCCATCCTCAACACAGAGGCCCGTACGGTAGAGGCAGAGGTTCTAAGTCGCCGCTGCGTCATCATGCGGCTGGTAGACTTCTCGTACGAAGAGTACCAGAAAGCGCTGCGCCAGTCGGCTGGAGCTGTGGTCATCATCCTGCCCAAGAACATGTCTGCTCTGCCGCAGGACATAGTACAGGTAATAATGTTTAATAATGATTTAAATCAGTAAGCGGGTGTCATTTACATTCTTGTCACATTTATACTAAACAGTGGCAATGCTTCGCCTCCTACCTGGTGTGTTATAGTCCCGTCAGGTTTCTCTGCAAGTGTGTTTGTTTATCCTGTGCAGCAGTTTATGGAACTGGAGCCAGAGATGCTGGCTACCGAGACCATCGTCCCCATCTACTTTGCCATGGAGGATGATGAGCTGCTGTCCATATACACTCAGACGCTGACCTCTTCCACCTCACAAGGGTCCCTGTCAGCAGCTGAAGGTAGACGTTTTTTCCTCTGTAGGCTCAACGTTCTCTGTGGAGGTAAAATACATTCAGCTCTGGTCTTTGGTGTCTCTAGTTTTGCTGCATACGGCCACAGCCAATGGCTTTCAGATGGTGACCAGTGGAGCTCAGAGCAAAGCCATCAGCGACTGGACAATCACCAGTTTAGAGGTGAGAAACCAAAGGAAAAGGCCATTTTTTTGAGTACATGAGAGAACAGAATACTGAGCCAGTGACCAGCGTCAGACAGGATCACATTTGCCTCAACAGATCGTTGTGGGCCAGAAAATCTGCCAAACAATGTAGGCGTGCAATGAGTGTTGCAACAGTCAATTCTTAACATGGTGTTGAAACCCTGAAGAAAATGACTTAGCCCACAACACGGGAGGATTAGGTCACCGCAGCGTTGTGGTGGAGAGTGTGGTCAGGAGGTTAGCGTAATCCAGGACTACACTGCAGATATTTCACCCAGGTTGGGGCTTTTTGTTCCGCTCGTTCGGCTGATTTCTCCGTCTTTGTTCGCCAGGGTCGTCTTGCTGGAGTTGGGGGAGAAGATCTGCCCACCATTGTCGTAGTAGCTCACTATGACTCCTTCGGCATCGCCCCAGTAAGCTTCTGTTAGCCTTTAAATGTACTCGGTTAGCTGAATAGCGCGAGCTGACTGCGAACCTGTGCTGCTCAGTGGCTGTCGTACGGCGCAGACTCCAACGGCAGCGGCGTCTCCATGCTGCTCGAGCTCGCTCGCCTCTTCTCCAAACTTTACACGTACAAGAGGACGCATGCTGGGTGAGTGCGGGCACGCCCCGCGTGACGGCTGTCCTCAGAGATCAATAACCAGGCCTGGGCTGCAGAGAGAACCTGCTCCCTTTACCTCCCCGTACACTCACTGTGCTGCTGCTGTGTTCAGGTACAACCTGCTTTTCTTTGTTTCTGGTGGAGGGAAGTTCAACTATCAGGGTACCAAACGCTGGCTGGAGGATAATCTGGACCACACAGGTACCGCCCAGCCTCGTGTCGGTGTTTTCAGACGGATTGACCGAGCGAAGACTAAACGGTCGTGTCTTCTGAAGACTCCAGTCTGCTGCAGGACAACGTGGCCTTCGTGTTGTGTCTGGACACGGTCGGCAACGGAGACACCCTGCACCTTCACGTGTCCAAACCTCCTAAAGAAGGAACTCCTCAGCATTCTCTGCTCAAAGAGCTGGAGTCGGTAAGGAGAGCAACACACACGCATCTGAAGTACGCGCCCGTCTTCATCCCACTGGCTGTCACAGAAAAACACATTTAGTTAAAAAAAAAAAACAACCAACTTTCTGATCTTGGCCCGGTCAGGTGGTGGCCAGTCAGTACCCGGAGGTGAAGTTCTCCATGTTCCACAAGAAGATCAACCTGGCCGACGACATGCTGGCCTGGGAGCACGAGCGCTTCGGGATCCGGCGGCTGCCAGCCTTCACCCTGTCCCATCTGCCCTCCCACCGCTTGGCGCAACGATCCAGCATCATGGACGTGCGGTCAGTGTCCCCCTCCTCTCGCCACGGAGCGGGAGAGCCCCCTGCTGGGTGCGTCCATTACTGCAAGTTTCTACACAGCGGCTTCAGCGTCACTGCTGCTCCTTTAGGGTCATACCATCAGAGATACGCACGCTCGCGCCATCCCACAGCCTCTGACTCGCCTCATTTCCTCACTCATCCCTCGTGTTATCGTCCACGTTCACCCTCATCTTAGGTTGCTTCTCCACCCATCATTTCCTCACCTTTGACCCCTTCACCCACATGTTTCCCCTCATCCTTGCTGCTTAGAGAATGTGGATTCTCTGATGTCCGGACTCCACCTCCTCTAACGCGGCACACGCGTTCCTGTGTCCTACAGGCCTCACGTGGACGTGAAGAAGCTCAGCAGGAACACCAAGGTGGTGGCAGAAGCTCTGGCCAGGGTCATCTACAACCTAACCGAGAAGGTGCACGTGCACAGGCACGCTGACCCCTGGTACAACTCGGATCTGACCTTTTCCTCTCTTTCCTCCCAACCCAAGGGCACCCCCGGGGACCTCCAGATCTTCACGGAACAAATGGTGAGTGACCAAACATCTGGGGACAAGGACGCTCGTGGGAAATGTTGGTCCACGACCAGTCAGCCGTCACTGGTGAACCGGTTCACGTGAGGGTTCCTGAGTGTGGTGCCGTCCAGCAGGTCCAGGAGGAGCAGCTCTCAGCGGTGGTGGACTGGCTGACGGCGCAGCCTCGCGTGCGCAGCTGCTGGACAAAGACAGCAGCGTGGTGTCCACGCTGGAGTACCACCTGGCACATCACCTCAAGGACGTGAAGAGACACTACGTCAAAGCGGACAAAAGGTAACCGGGAGGAGCGGCGGGGGTGTGCCAGCGAGGGTTCCCCACCACGCCCCCACCCAACCACCCTCTCTGTTCCTCAGGGACCCGGAGTTCGTCTTCTACGACCCAGCTGAAGCAGACCATGAACGCATACAGGTGTGTTTACCAGCTGCTACTCGCCATCTTTCATGCCATCGTCGCTCATCTTCTCCTTCACCTCTGCCTTTTTGAAGAGTCAAACCCGCCATTTTTGACCTGCTCCTGGCCGTCTGCATCGCCGCCTACCTGGGGACCATGTACCTGGCCGTCCAGGCAAGTCAGAGAACAGCTGTGCCCAACGAGGACGAGTCCTGCTGCTGTTTTGTGTCCTCAAAGCCTGAGAGCTGATTGGCTGCCCAGAGTAAACGTTCTTTTCTCTCTCTCTCGGCGTGTTTACAGAACTTTGGGCTCCTGTACGGCGTCGTCCGCAGAGTCACCCAGCCCAAGACTAAAGCCCATTAAGGTGCCTGCCTCCCCACTCCCACCACCCACCTTTGTTCTTCAGATCAAAGACTCGAGCCAGTCAGAGTACAAATGTGGCGTCGTTCTGCTTCCCTCATGCCTTTCGTTCCCTCCCTGATCCACAATGGCGTCTGATCCCGTTGTCCTGCCGGCTCCATCAGATTGGTTAAATCAGGAATCTGTTTCGTTTTTTACTCTCCTTGAAGCTAAAAGCAGCTGTTTGGTGTCACAATCCCTCACGCTGGACACAGTGTCTCCTTGTTCCACTGGTGGAGGATGTCCACCGTCCCCTCGGAGACTCAGGTGCGGGTGTGTGACGCTCTGCGCCGCCGGTTGTCTTCAGTCCTCCTCTTTACGGTGGATTCTGCCAGAATGACACGGTGCGTCTCCACAGGCAGCTACGGGGAGACCTGGACCGCTTTAGGCCAGAACTAGTCTGGACAGGTGTCCCCACCCTCACCTCAGAGCCTTTCACCTGCGTCCTTCGTAGTAGGTGTAACTTTTAAAACATGGCTCAACTCCGATTTAGAGCAGTCGACTTTGGTGATTCAAAATCCGGATTCTTCGATTTGAGTCCTCCTTAAATATTTGTCACTTTCCCCAGTAGATGATATAC